>CM031244.1:738334578-738884578 GCA_018340775.1 Taxus wallichiana var. yunnanensis
ACATGGGGATTTCACTTGTGCCTCCCAAGGGTTTAGGTGCCCACCTCAAAACCTCCAAAACTCAATCAATCCCCAAAAACTCTTATGCCTCCCTACAAGTAAAAATATCTATTATGCCTCCCTCACTCTTATGCCTCCCACAATGAAAAAACAACAAGATAAACACAAGGTGGGGAACCCTACCCAACTCCCTCATAAATACTCAATAGAAAAATCTTATGCCTCCCAATAAAATTTATCCCCATTTCACTTTCTCATACACAACCTAATGCCATTTTACTACCGAAAAAAACACATGCAATAAAACAATCATTCAAAACATAAGATAACAAAGTAGTAAAAGAAACCAAGGGTGAAGACCCCACCTTTCCATTTCAATAATTCCACTCTATAAGAAATTTCCAAAACTTTCCGATCCCAAGCAATCCCAAAAAAAATAAGCACGTCTAAAAGTGAGTAACCAAAAACAAAAGAAGCAACCCCTAAATCCTCACATAAATTGGAATAAATAGAAAAGAGGAGAGAGAGAAGTGATGTGGCTCCATGTAGGATGCCACATCATTTCTTCTCCATTCCACATCACCAAGGTCAAAAAAATCCCAAAGAATAATAAATTGGTGGTTGAGGGAATGACCACCCTCTTACACACTCAACCCAAACCCACACCCCTAAAGGACACAAATAAATACCCTTGTAATAAAAGTGCAATTAATTGCTCTTTTTCTCCATTAAAACACAAAATAGGGCCTAAAATAAGCCCCTCACATCATAGGCCTAGTGGTTGGGTGAATTGAAGAGGTGTGGGACAAGCTTAATTTATCCTCCAAGCCTCCAAAATTTCCTAGAAATTCAAAATCCGAAATTCACTTGAAAGATTGAGTACACACTACTCCAAAACAAATTAAATTCTTTCCAATCCAACACACACCAATGCTACCAACTCACATTTATTTCCCATTATTTTATCACACCCTAATTAACACTAGTTAAACACTTTTAATTAACCTAAAAGGAATACTAAACAATAATATTAAAAGTGACTTCACATACTAATAAAAATACAATAACTCACAATTAAATAAAATCAACAAGACAAAATCAAAACTTACCCAAGGTCACATTTGAGGTCACCCCCTAATGGGGACCTCCTAACATAGACTAAAAACATCAAATATACACACAAGTTGCAAAGGTGACTCATTTCCAATATTCCAAATTCCTTTAGTGTTGATCTCTTATCCCCTATTGGTTTATTGTGTTGCAAACACCTGCAAAAATCAAGACAATACCTTTCTGGCCTTGTGGCCATATTAATGACATTGAAATAGTAAAACACATGCATATACATATCATCAATTATCATAACTAAACCATCCCTAAACAAGTAATTCACCACTTGTTCATGATTTCAATTATTTCAATTTTATCAATTTATCAACTAGCAATAAGATCATGAAATCAAATAAATCATCTAGCAACATATATATATCAAATCAAATGTTTCAGTCCATTAGAAGCTCAAGATCATCAAATTTTGATATGTCAAAACATGCATATAATCCATCCTGTAAATCATGTCATAAGTCTAAAGATTCATATTGTCTATGAAATAAGTAATAAAATATAACAATGTCCATCTGTCAATATCTAAAACATGATAGAAATGTTCATAACTCTAAACCCTAATAAGAAGAATCATAATATAAATTTTGAAGAGGATTGGGAACTACATCCCCTCCCTTTAGACTCGACTTCCTCCTAGAATTCACTAGAAAACCATGGTAATTGTGCTCTCGGAGGTGTGACATCCTCTCATGTAGTTGGTGTCTCATCGTATCGATTCCACCGATACAAACCTGATAAATCTCTATACCTCTAAGCTCCGGGTCTTGTGCTCTAACATAAGGACGATCTCCACCATCACACTCCCCCGATCCTGCACTCCGCAATGGGGGTCAATCTAATACATACGAAGGATATTTAATGTACCTCCTAAGTACACAAACATGAAATACATTGTGGATGCGAGACAAGTTGGGTGGAAATGCTAGATGATAATCCAAAGGACCAATACACTATAAGATCTTAAAGGTACCCATAAACCTAGGAGCAAGCTTAGATCTTTTTCTCGTAATGAGATAGGTATCTTATGAGTCCTGAAATGAAGAAACTCCTTCGTGCCCACCTCAAAACTATGATCTTCCCTCCATTGATATGAATATTTATTATGTCTTTTGAGCCTCCTATAATCTTTGGATCATAACAACCTACTCTTCCATATCCTGTATTAAATTCGGACCAAGAGAAACCCTATCCTCCAATATTTCCCACTCCTTGTCATACAATGCCTAAAAAGAGGCCATGCTAATCAAAATTTGAAAAATCTTATTGTAGGAAAAATTCACTAAATACAAGTACTCCTCCCACCTTGACTGATGGTCCATGACGTACATCCTAAGCATGTCCTCTAAGATCGGTTCACTTGATATAACTCTCCATCATTCTCGGGGTATTCCAAAAGTGAGAAGTGTACAAGGGGTAGCGATTGCAAATGATCTTCTCATGGAATCCCGTGAAGTCTAACAATATCATCAAGATATACACGTGCCACTGCACTAGCTATGTAGGTGGTCTTTAACGAAGAAAAGTGAGACACTTTCATCAATCTATCCATTATGAGGATGATGACATCATGGTAGTATCTTGACATAGGTATCCATATAATGAAATCCATGGAAATGGTGTCCCATTACCATTGCAATATGGCATGGGGATATAGAAGGCCAACTCAACGCTGATTTTATACCTTTACCTTCCGACACTCTAAATAGTGCAAAACAAACCGAGCTACATCTCTCTATAGACCTCTTTAATGGTATAGTTGTCTCGAGGTGGCATGCATCTTCTTTACCCCTTGATGGACCGAATAAGGTATACGATGAGCCTCTCCCAAGATATCCTATCTCAAACCTTTGTCTCTAGTTACATAGATCTGGTCTTTGTGTATGAGAACACCATCTACCTCTAATAAAAATCCATCAAACTTTCCCTTAAAGGGTCTCTGAAACTCAATTTCTGATCTGGCTACAAGGTAGAAGTGACATGAGGAAGCTTCTACAAAATCCTTCTCCGCGTATATGTACCCACTGAAGTAGCCATAACCAAGTGTCTTTTTTTTTCTCAAAGATGCTATAACCACATTCTCCTTCCCCTTCACATGATCTATCTCCATGTCATAATCACATAGCATCTACATCTAACGCCAAAGTGATGAGCATTGAGATTGGGTTACGTGAAGAGGTGATGAAGACTCAAATGATCAGTCTTGAGAATGAATCTCCTGCCAAAAAGGAAATGCCTCCATTGAACCAAATCATGCACAAATGATGTAAGATCGATGTCATGATTCAGATAATTAATCTCACAACCATTGATTTTATGAGACTTAAAGGCTAAAACATGACCCTCCCCGCATCAATACACCTCCTAGTCTTGCCAAAGAAGAACCTATGCATACGAAGAACTCTCACTGAGGATCTGGCATTACAAGAATGCATGTTATCATAAGACATTCCTTCGATGTCTCAAGGAATTATCACATTTATATGAACAAATGAATTTCTTCCCTTTCTATTGAATGGAAGTGATGGGGTGTGCAATCGAGAGAATTCATTAACAAACATCCAAAGTACCCTACAAATTGTATGAAAATGCACACCTCGATCACACTAGTGGGTGCTAGCCAATCCATAATGGCTCTAATATTTGAAGAATCAACTATGATACCTTCCCGAGAAATGATGTACTCTAAATAATGCACCTCGATTGAAAGAATGCACACTTCTCCAAGTTCTCGTAAAGTTACTGCTCATGAAGACACCTTGTAGAACTGACGAAGGTCCTCCTCATGATCCTCATACATACATGAGTAGATCAAAATGTCATGAAGGAACATCAGTAAAAATCATCCCAAAACATCCTTAACACCCCCTTCATCAAGCTCATGAACACTACGCGGGAGTTCGTCAAACCTAACGCCACAACTATGAACTCACGGTTATACATATCTCGTGTGGAAAGCTATCTTGTGGATATCTTCCTATTTAATCATCAGCTAATTGTATCCTAACTTAAGGTCTATATTATAAAATACTATTTCCCCCTTCATATGATTAAAAAAATAATCAATGTGAGAAAAGGTAACCATTCTTGATCGGTACTTTGTTCAGCTGACGATAGTCCACACACAACCACAAGGATCCGTCCTTCTTCTTCATAAAAATCATTAGTGCACCCCAAGGGGATATACTAGGACTGATTAGGGATTTCTCAAGAAGGCCCTCTAGTTGTAAATTGAGCTCATAAATTTTTGGTGTTGTCATCCTATATCGAGCGTGTGAGATCGGTTCTTCTCCCGGAACCAAGTCAATGTGAAAGTCTATCTCATGTGGGAGGCATCCCTGACAGCTCACTAGGAAAAACATCATAAAACTCCTACAAAACAGGGTGATCATCAAGTGAATGTACACTAGCTCCATCCTCTAACCTATTACTTATTGTAATAACATATAATTGACACCCACGTCGTCTGTGCACACTTCTTAAGCTCGCATAGCAGAAATAATGTGGATAAAAATGGCTCTCCTAACTCCAGCTATCACTAACTCCACTCCCAAATCATCTGTACAAGATATCAACTTATGGTAACAATTAACTTTGGATCTATGTGTAGATAATCAATCCATGCCCAAGATAACTCCATATGAACCCAAAGGAATGACATGAAGATCCAAAGTAGTGGTGAAGGGTTCAAGGTCCACCGCACGTCCTTAACTAAAGAGTGCACAAATATTTTGGCCCCAAAATCCATCTTGACATCCCAACTACGACCCTATCTAACTATGACCAGCTTGTAACACTCTACTAAAGATGGTGCAATAAAAGAATCATAAAAACTAGAATCAAATACAATAGAGGAAGGAATACCACCAATGCTACCTATGGTCTCCATCACCATGCCCCTGATGATCTGTTGTGAGTTCTTGACCATTGCATAGATTTAATGGACACGTCGTAGTCACCAACTATACACTCTAAAATCGTGTCTTACCCTTAATATTAGGGTTCTATGGGCACTCTCTCTAATGATGTCCAAGAACACCACATCCATGCAAGAATTACCCAGCCCCCTCTAGTGAGATACGGCTCTAGAACGTACTCTAGTGGTTTGTGCTATGGATTTTTATGATCCTACTATGGATGTTTTTGGTATTTGTTGTTAACCTCATGCTTTTGATCTCTCGGTGCACCCCGTGTCCTAATGGGACCCTTAGGGAGAGGCCCCATACTCTGTCCCCTCTAATTGTAAAATATACCTAGAGGTCTGAATAATGGATGAGTTTGCTGTTGTTGTTGAGGTGGCTGTTGAGGTGGCATGAATGAAGACTATGTAGAACCATGTCCGCCACGAGGAGGAGGACCTGACCCCCTCGACCTGCTATCCTTCATTTTCGGGATTTGACTCCGCACTCTATCTCGGCATGTTGATTATTTCCCCTAGTCTCCTCTGCAATGTAGGCCTTCTCAACGACCTCTACTAAAGTTTATAGACAATGAATGCGTACAACACCTCCCAAATCCAATTTCAAGCCCCTAATGAAATTATGAATCCTGGCCTTCTTGTCTTACATGTAGTCGACATACTAAAGAAAGTCTAGAAATAGACTCTCATACTCTGCTCTTGTATCATGGATGCCTTGTTGGTACCTAAATTTAATCTCCTTCAAAGGCCAAGAAGCATCATGGATCGACAAGATGCTTAGAGGAAGATAGATAGATAGTTATGTATGTTGTTTTGTAGCTGGGAAGCGAGTCTATTTTACTTTTTAGCACTCGGGCTTTGAAAAGGAGTGGGTAGCACCATAAGAGTATTTGATCTATCCAAACTATTTTAGGTTGTGCCTTTCAACCAAGGTAAGAGAACCCTTTTGTATCCTATTTTTTTGTGGAGGAGATGGAGATATCCATCCTAATGATGTTCTTAAGGAGACCTTGAAGAAAATATGATGAATGTAGCAAAATCTAGCTCTCACAAGTTTTCACTCTAGATAGTGGAGATATTCTCTAGTCAAGGTTCATGCTATTAAAGACATTTGGAATCCCGATTAATTCTACATGTTTTGGTAATAAAGTTTGTGCCTTTATATAAACACATGACAAACAAGGGTAGTTCGGTAGGATTAATTGTTTTGAATGAATTTGGTGGGAGGTGAAGTAGGATAAAGTTGATTATACCAAATCTTTGAGAAATTTTGCAAAATGGAAGACTAAACCAACAGAATGCCACAGAACAACTAAAATGTTTCTTTAACCAGAATATGTGCTTCAATGGAGGCCCAGATTAGCACTTTTTCATACAATCTATGAGATTCTAACACAAAGGCTCAAGTTGGAAAACCCAACAAAACATCAAGATATAAGGCCAATCACGCCTGAGGTACACCCAGAGGCTTATAGATAATCTTTGTCAACAGATGAGAGAAAAGTGATTTTAAATCATTTATTTCACTCCCAGATGAAAGCTCTTCTAAGAAATTAAATTACAGATGCCACTAAATTATCACAAGGATTGAGACCTGTGTGATTAAGACAAATTTTGATACAAGATTGCAACAGGAACAAGAAAAACTATTTGCAGACATTTAGAAGTAAAACCACACATTTGCATAAGATCCACACAGAATAACTCAAGTTTGATTAATTTTATCAGTAAGGGAAAATTTCTAGAACAATCTCAGAGCTTGTAAATTCCTGTACACTCGTAACCACCTTGACATGATCAAATTCAATAAAAAAGTGATATACATGCCTCTTAATCACTTCTCAAAATGATGGGCTCTATCAAGCCTTTTTTATTGGGAAAATCTATCCTAACCCCTCACACCCCAACCATTTACACGATAAATGTTTCCCACTTATAACCTTTACAACATAGACATTTCCCCCAAAAATCCAGACATTGAGTGCCACCAGTGCTTGCCATGATCACGATCGTGATTCCTAAAATTATATCTCGTAGAAAAATTGTCAGTGCTCGGGGGGTATATCTCTTAAAAAATCTCCCGCATTCATCTCCTTCCTTTGGTAAATCACTTTTCCCTTTACTCGCCAACCACTTCCACCCCTATTCTATACAATTTGGTTCTTTGCATTCCCGGGAAGAAGAAATGGAAGATTAGATTGATCCCAGAGTTCAGATCTCACCTTAATGGTAGAAGACATCCCTAGATTTTTCTCACCAAATCTAGATATCAACAGGTCCTTCATGTGCCAAGGAAAGAAAAATCGGGCCAAATCCGATAGTCAAATTGCATATTAATGGTGAGAGACGTTTACAGACCTTCCCCACAAAACTAGGCCTCCAGATTAATGTTCCTCTTTGTTTGGCATGTAAGACACTCCAAGAAATGATAAAAATCAAAATAATACGCATCCCCAACAGCTTTGGAGTGAAAATGGCAGAAAAATAAGATATAAAGACACAACTGCCGTTTATTTCTATTTTGAATTTGGACCATCCACGTGGGAGATCCAATTTTAGAATGGGCCAGTGGGTTCCTTTTTCCCTTTTACAACTTTTTGAAAAATGTAAAATTTTCACATTGTTCTCCACAGCTCCACCATTGAGAAACAAGCGACACATGTCCCAAGGTGGGTCCCAAAGGAAACTGCATGCCAAATTCTTTCACTTCACCTCTTTTTTTTGGAAAAGGGAAATTTTTGAAAATTTCCTGAAGCTCGGTCCTTGAGAAATAAGCTCGACACATGTCCCAATGTGGGCCCCATCAAAACCACGCTTACCTCGAAAATTTCCACTGCAGCTCGGTCCTTGAGAAATAAGCCCGACACATGTCCCAATGTGGTCCCCATCAAAACCACGCTTACCTCTTTACTTTTAACTCCTTTTCCACAAAAGGAAAAATTTCCAATTTTCCTCTGAAGATCCTAACCTCCGCCGTTGACTGGAGCAAGCTTTTACTTTTCTCTATCGGGCCCGTGGGTCATTTTGATGATTTTAGGCCTTTTAGGAAGATGCTGAAAAAACTAAAGAAAACTCCGCGAGAAACCTCCACGTGTCGTTATGGCGCAACTTCAAGAACCTTACAAAGCTTCAAAATGATTTGGCAGGGGCATGCATCCATTTTAGAATTTTACTTCATTTTTCCAAAAGGGAAAAACATCCAACTTACACCCGAAGGCCCACATCTCTTCCTTTGACCTTGCCACGTGTCCTTCTATAGGGTCAAATTTAGACTTTTTCCTGCCACTTTAAAATTTGCTTTAATCAAAGCCTTAGAAGGCCGCGGAGTGGGTTCAAACCTTTTCCAAAGTAGCCAAAAGAACAAGTTGAAAAAAACAAACCATGCCGTGCCCCATCCAATTAGAAGAAGCCACATAAGCACTAAAAGAACCAATCATATTTGAGCGGGGCTACGGGACCAAATTTTCCCTTTTGCCAAAAAAGAAAAAAATGATAAGTTAAAGCATTTTCCTGCCGTCCCCTAACCAACCAAAAGAAGCCATGTGACCATTGAATGCTGAGGAATAACTTTGATAGGAAAAAGACACTCATCAACATGTCAAAATACAGAAAATCACCATTCACGCCCAGAACCTAATTTTTCGCTAAGCATGAAAATCCTTTTGAAATAAAAAAAAGTGAATGATGGTTCCAAGCATTTCTTTCAACCATGGATTTGGATTTTCAAAGGCATACAAATATAGATTAACCATTCTCGAGCTTCCATGGTGAGAAAAATAGGAAAAATGGCAGAGCCCGTGGATTTTGAAGAATTTAGGGAAAAGATAGGGAAAACTAGATATTTCTTCAAGGAGGGACATGACAATGGATTATTCAAACAATTCAAGGAATTTTCAAATGGAATTAAAATCTTTCGAAAAAAATATATTAGGGGAAAATAATGGCAAATTGGGTGAAACAAATCTAAGCACCAACATCGGCTCCGACTCGAGGATGGGCACTCCCCGTGAGTGCCACAAGAACAAAGGTAGAACAAGTGACAAAATATCCATTTGGCAAAGGATTCAGCTTGCAGAGCAGAGAAATAGGGACATCACCTAAAAAATGAAATAGAGAAACCAACAAAAACAGGTCACCGAGGACCAAAACAAGCAAAAAACACAAAAGACAATAAACAAACAACTAACTATACACTGCATAAGAGATTTTTACCTTGATTTCTAGGAAATCAATCCAAGAAATGCTTCAAATACCTGACATAAACATGAATCTCAAGAAATTCACCATTCAATTCCTTCAAGAAGAAGTTATGTTCAGCAATTCTAATATCAATGGAGTAAGGGCCCATCCATAATAAGTCAAACTTGCCATGCTTGCCCTTATCTTCATGTCTACTATCCAATAGTAGCAGAAGATCTCCAATGTTGAAAGCTCTAGGAGTGATCTTCTTGTCAAACAACTTCTTCAACTTTTCTCTGAACTTTACATGTCTCTCGGTGGGATGCCCTCCTTTCTTCATTAAGTTCAACAATCTAGTTAATGCGATCATCGGAAGGACTTACTTCTTGTTCCTCTAGTTGTTGATTGAACTGATATGAGGATAATTGCATATGTAGGGGAAATAGGGCTTGAGTTTTATACACCATCTCAAATGGACTCTTTCCATTGGCTCTTTTAATAGTGATTTTATCATCCCAAACAACAAACTTCAATTGTTCACCCCATTTTCTCTTGTTCAGCTCTAAGGTTCTTCTGATAATCTTCAGTAGGTTTTTATTACTAGACTCATCTTGTCCATTTCCTTGGGGATTGTAATTAGATGCATATGTCAAGTTGATCCCATACTCTTTACACATTTCCACCAGAGGTTTAGCTCAAAACTCATGGCATTATCAGCTACAATTTTGACTAGCACTCCAATCCTATAGATGATGTGGTTTAGCACAAAGTCCATGATAGCTTGGTGTGTTGCCTTCTTGGTGGGCATTTCCTCCACCCATTTAGTGAAGTAATCAGTGGCTACAAGAATCCACTTATGCCCAACACTTGAAGGGTCTGAACTTTCACCAATGAGATCCATTCCCCATTGCTTGAATGGAGTTTCAATTGATATAGTATGCAAAGGAATGGGGCCTAAAGCTTTCAAGATTCCAAAGAAGCACTGGAAAGTCTCACATCTCCTAAATAACAAAGTTGTATCCTTCAAGAGAGTTGGCCACCAATAACCAGCCCTCATGATTTTGTGTGTTATGACTCTTGCAACAAAATCCCCCCCACAAACTCCTCCATGGAGAGCAGAAATTATCATGGGGGACTTCTTCTTGATAATGCACCTTAAGAGGGCTCTCTCTCGAGTTCTTTCAATCTAACCCATAATCAGTAATGACATATTTCTGGGAAGCCAACTTAAGGGATATTTTTTGGTTTTTACTTAAATACTCAGGGAATTTTAGATGTCTGAGATAAAAAATTACATCTTTGTACCACTCAGAACTCATCAATTTTTCAAAAACATCTACCCTACCTTCTTTCACCTCATTTACCTCAATAGTTTGCAAGTTGCTCTCAACCATAAGCTTAGCTAGGCCCAAACCTCTCACCAGCTTCATGGTTTTGATATCCATGTCATATTCTTGCAACTTATTCACCCATCTACATATTTTTCTTGAGACTTCAATCTCTAATAAGATGTCTTTCACCATGGTGTGGGAACATAAGCAACAATCTTAGAACTCAAAATGTAAGGCGTGAAAACCTTTTTGCTTTTACCAAGGAAAATGCTTGTTTCTTTATAATAGTGTATTTCAAGTCATCCCCCTGCAATGCCTTACTAAAAAAGGAAATTGACCTCTCAGCCCCTTCATCATCCTTCTACAACAGGACTAAAGCAATAGTGTTCTCTAAAGAAAAAGAGAATAGATGAAAGGGTTTCTTATAATATGGAGCCATTAAAACAGGTTCATGATTTAGTGCCTCTTTAATTCCATTGAAATTTTGGATGACATCCTCCTCCTATTTGATGGCCTGGTCCTTCTTTAACATGGAAGTAATTGGAATGGTCAACTCAGCAAAGTTTGTTATAAATCTTTTGATGAAATTTATCTGCCCAAAGAAGGACTGAATTCTTTTCTTGGTTCTTGGGATTGGGACCTTGTTGATGGCCTCTACCCTTTCTGGGTCAATCATCACCCCCTCTTGTGACACAATGTGACCAAGCAATTTTGGCTTCTGCGCTCCAAAATGGCACTTCTTTGGATTGAGTGAAATTCCATATTCTCTGCATCTTACCGGCATCTTTTCAAGTGCAACAAGTGATCACTTGTCTTTACGGAGAACACAGTTACATCATCTTGATACACTGCAATAAACTCATTCATGTAACTTGATAAAAGCAACATCCATTTCACTTTGAAAGGTGGCTCCAACATTCATCAAATTGAATGGCATCCTAACATACACATACATCCCCCAAGAAGAAGTAAAGGTTGTCTTGATCCTTTTTTATTCCTTCACCAAAACTTGATTATAATTGGAGAAACCATCTACGTTGGAGAGCATTTAGAACCGAGTCACTAATCGCTAGATGTTTTCCATATTTTGTAAAGGATAATTATCCTTCATAGGCGCTCTATTTAGATTCCTAAAATCTACACACAGCCTGATATCACCATTCTTCTTTCTTACTGGTACTAGGTTTGCAACCTAAGAAGAATACCTTGTGGGCTGAATAATCCCTCCATCTCTTAGCTTCTTCAATTCCTTTTGCATTTTAAGAGATAAGAGGGGATTTATTGGCCTCTGTTTCTACTTGAATGGCTTTGCATTAATTCCAAGGGAATCTCACGTTGAAACAAGTCCTCTCTGTATGCTTTTAGTTCAGAATATGTCCAAGCCATGTAATCCTGATACCTTTTCAACAATTGGATGTATGACTGCTTCTCCTCCTTGCTGAGATTTCTGCCTAACCAAATTTTCCTTGGCTTCTCCTTTGTACCAAGATCATGCTCCTCAACATCCCTTGAGGCTGCCATATGTCTATTAATAATGCAATCAGCATTATCAAAATTTGATTCAAGAGCAACTAGCCCTCTAGGAATGGTATTAGTCTTTAGTTGGATGATGCCCTTGCTAAACAAGGTTTCTTTACCTTCTTCTACACACACCATTTTCTCCCAATCAATATTTTGATCAGTAAACTCTCCCTTGTTCTCATAAATCTTTTGATCTCGAGCATCATCATCAAATACTTGTCGAGTTTTAATGTTGTCGAGGACGAGAGGGCCTTGTAAATATTTCTACATCATATTCACACTATAGGGACATTGGACAATTGTCAAAATGAGACCCCAACACTGCAAGTTTATCTATCAAGTCATTGAACTTCCTATCATGATGCACAATGTTAAATGAATCAAACATCTCAATGAAATCACAAACTGCATGCTTGTATTGTTTCATTCAATGATTCTTTGTGGCAAACAATTTTCTAACTTGTTTTACAATTAATTTTGAGTATCCCTTGATAATGATTTCTCGACATGATATTTCCAAGCAATTCTTAAACCCAACAACAAAGGCCTCATACTCAGCAATGTTGTTAGTGCACTCAAAGTTGAGTTTGAAGGAAAAAACAATTTTTCTTGACTGAGAAAGTAGGACAACGCCAACACCATTCCCCAACTTGAAGCAAGCTCCATCAAATAGTAAAGTCCAAGGAGAGCCTGCCTTTACTCATGACACTTTCATTCTTCACGATTGTGCTCTTTTCCATTAGAAAATACTACAAAGTTATCAACATCAACACTTGTGTACAAAACTTCATAAGATACATTGTGGGGATCTTCAATAAGGTGTAACATATTATTTTCCCCATACAACTTGACAAGGATTCCCTAAATTGGGATGGTGGCATAGGACATATCCATTTGAACACTCCCACCAACACTTGCAGCCCATTTTCTAGATAACAACATACCCCACTTGGCTAGGCAATCAACAATAACTACATCAAGCTTCAAATTCCTACTTGGATAGGCAGCAAGTTGTACCACTAGACCCTTCACACATCCCACCACTAGCACCTCTCTAGAATCCATGGAAGAAAACTTCCTATATGTTGTTGTTAATTTGATGTTCAACTCACTCATGACTTCTAGAGGCATAAAATTGCATGATTCCCTTGAATCAAACATACAATTGTGCAATAATCTATCCTTAATGATCAAAGTGGTGAAGAATGGATCCACATTCAGCTGAGAATCTACCAAGGATGTTACTGAATAAACCTCATGTGGTTAATCTAGCTCTTCTGATGATGGTGGTGCTTCTAGTTCTTTCATGACTGGTGGGGTCTCCACAATGTTTATGTTTCTACCTAGTGCAGTCTTCTCTTCTTTCAATCCCAAGTATTCAAATGCTCTCTTTTTGTGCTCAAGAATCCTAAGCAACTCAACAATTGGAACAGAGAATTTGATTTGACTTAAAACTTGGGAAATGTCATATGGGACATTCTTTGGAAAGGAATTATTGGAAGGAAATCTAACACACTCACTAGGTGGTACAATATTTTTACAGACTTAGGCATGAGGAGGGGTATGATTTTTTTTTGGAACTGCAGGATTTTAGCAGATGCATCTTTGTTAGAAGCCTCTTTAGGAATGTTTGAAAGTAAGGGATCTTTTGGATTGGCTTGAGGCCCTACCCTTTGAAAACCTTACTTCTTGTGTTATATTCCTACTCTTGAGCAACACCAACATTCATCAGTAATTGTCTATCTTCCTCAGATGGGATTCCTCCATCATACTTCTTGATCATTAAAGCCCTTAAATATTCAAAGTCATTATTGGGAACTTAAAAATATTGTACAGTATCTACTTCTAAATTATGAGAGGGAGGAAAAAAGGTACCGGTGGATGTAATCCCAAAAATCAGCAGCCCGCCTCGCACTTATTACCTCAATTGAAGTTGCTCCTTCTTTGAGCTTGTGGAGAAACCCAAAATGCAAACATCATCATCATTGTCATCACGAACTTCTTCCTCTTCCTGCTGATATTCCTCACATAGATCATGGGGCATGAAACATCTGTCACACCAATCAATGACATTTGTTTCCTCCACAACAGCAACTCTGGCAGCCAAAGGATCAAGCACCATTCTGTTTTCCCTACCTTGGGGCTTCCTATTTCCAAATCCAACAGGTCCCTTGCCTCTATCATCAAATATTTTGTGATTTGTGAACATGTCTTGGCCTTGCTTCTTGTGTTGAACTTGTGAGCTCTACCCAATCGTTTCTTGTCCTGGGCTAGTTTGTAAGAAATCTCTTTGATAGACCTTTCCAAAGTCTTCATAAATTCTTCCAAATCAGCAGAGTTGATTGTCTAAGGTTTTTCTGGTTAATTAGTTTTACACCCTCCCTTTTTGGAGGATTTCCAATTGCCTTGATGTTATTCTCAATTTACAGGGCCATGGTGAATGTCTGCCTCAAATTAGTAGGGTTATTGTCTCTCAAGTAGTAAGCAGCATTTTTATCAAATGCATCGAATATTTGATCAAACATGATTCATCACATGGCCTTATCCTAACAAGTAATCTCCTCAAGGTCTTATTAAACCTTGTGTCGAAATCATGTACTTGACTCATTAAGATCCTATTTGATGTTTTCAAATTCTGTCAAAAGAAACCTAGGGTCATTTCTATCATCAAGTCGCAATCTAAATGCATTGTTCATCTCGGTCCAAGAATCAATGGAATTATCTGGTAAAGCTTTATACCAATCCCTTGCATCCTCTTCCCAAATATTGATAAAAATTTAATATATACATCTCCATGGTCAATCTCAAATTCTTCCATCATATTGATAAAAATATTTAGATGTTGATCACCGCTTATAGCATTGTTTCCTTAAAAATTTGGCAATTTCCTTACTACTTGGGAACTACATTTGGATAACCAACAATCCCTACAAATTTTATAGATCTAAAGATGTTTACAACAAAATGGGGTCTAGGTGGGGTCAAGGCCATGTTGTCTTGAGGAGGTGACCACGGAGGGGTGATAAATTGATAAGGGGCAGACGGTCTCTGAAAACATAGGGGTATAACTTTGAAAATCGATATCCCCGAAAGGCCTTGTTTCTTGGAAATCCCTATCAACTTCAGAAAAGATAGGGGTAGAATGAGAAGAAAACTTTACAAAATCAAATGAATACCCCTCTCCAGTTGGAGAATTAAATTCCACAAAGAGGCTACCTAATTCAAAAGCACTTGAATTGCAGTCCTCAATAATAGGCCGATCACTCTCATCAATGGAGATCCCTTTATTGTCTCAAGCTAATTTCCAACAACTCTTTAGGATTTTCTTCCTTCTAAATTTACTTTTCCTAGCTCTGGAAATAGTGTCCTTGCAAGATCCCTAGTAAAGAAAGACATTCTTCCTTCAAACTTTGCAAAGGTTAGTAACAAAACTCACTTGACAAAGGTTAAGACAATCGGTACTCTTGAAGAATCGATCAACAGGGAGTCACCACTAAGGATTTCCACCTTAGTTGTGCAGATGCACTAAATATGATCATGTAAATGTTTGTCAACACTAGAAACTAGAAATGGAAAGACTCTAACCTTTCTTTACCCAAATTTATTAGTGAAATCTAGTGCACCAAGTGTGGAAACTGAAATAAATGTACAAATCACTTGGAGCATATAAAAGTGTTTTACCAGGGTATGAATATGAATTGTAACCACTATGTCCCCAGAAATGGTGCCGAAGAATGGTTGATGGGCCAAATGGATGTGAATGGAGGTAAAATCAATAACTCAATGAAACTCTAGATTAACAATCCTGTGAGTAGCAGCGTAAGAAGCGTGTTGGTACCTAAATTTAATCTACATCAAATGCCAAGCAGCATCATGGATCTAGTAGGATGCTCAGAGGTAGATACATAGTTATGTATGTCATTTTGTAGCCAAGGAAGCAGTCTATCTAAATTTTTAGCACTCAGGCTTTGAAAAGGAGTGGGTAGCACCTTAAGAGGATTTGATGTATCCTCACTATTTTAGGTTGTGCCTTTCAACCAATGTAAGAGAACCCTTTTGTAGCCTATTGTTTGAGGAGAAGATGGAGATATCCTTCCTAATGAAGTTGTTAAGTATACCTTGAAGAAAATATGATCAATGTAACAAAATCTAAATCTCATGAGTTGTCACTTTAGATAGTGGATATAGTCTCTAGGCAAGGTTTACGCTACTAAAGACATTTGGAATCCTGATTGTTTCTACATGTTTTGGTAGTAAAACTTGTGCATTTATAAACACAAATGACAAATAGGGGTAGTACAAGTAGGATTAATTGTTTTGAATGAATTTGGTGGGAGGTGAAACAGAAAAAAGTTGATTATACCAAATCTTTGAGAACTTTTACAAAATGGAAGACTAAACCAGCAGAATGCCAAAAATCAGCTAAAATGCTTCTTTAACTAGAATATGTGCTTCAATGGAGACCAATATTAGCACTTTTTCATAATATCTATGAGATTCTAACATGAAGGCTCGAGTTGGAAAACCCAAAAAAACATCAAAATCTAAGGCTAATCATGCACGAGGTACAACCAAAGGCTTACAGACAATCTTTTTCAAGAAATGAGAAAAAGTGATTTTAAATCATTTTTTTCACTCCTACATGAAAGATCTTCTGAGAAATGAAATTGTAGATGCCACTAAACTATCACAAGGATTGAGACCTATGTGATTGAGACAAATTTTGATAAAATATTGCAATAGGAACAAGAAAAAATATTTACAGACATCCAGAAGTAAAACCACACATTTTTCATAAGATCCACACAGAATAACTCGAGTTTGATTAAATTTATTAGCAGGGGAAAGTTTCTAAAAAATCTCAAATATTTTCAATGGCTATACACTCACAACAACCTTGACATGAACAAATTCAATACAAATGAGATATACAGGCCTCTTGATCAACTTCTCATAAAGGATGGGCTCTATCAAGCCTTTTTGTTGGGAAAATCAGTCCCGGCCCTCACACCCCAAGAATTTGCATGATAAATTTGTGCCATTTATAACCTTTACAAAAATCCTTTCCCCCAAAAATTAGGACATTGAGTGCCACCAAGCTTGCCATGATCATGATCGTGATTCCCAAAATTATATCTCGCAAGAAGTTGTCAAGTGCTCGGGGGTATATCTCTTCAAAAATCTCCCGCATTCATCTCCTTCCTTTGGTAAATCACTTTTCCCTTTACTCGCCAACCACTTTAACCCCTATTCTATCCAATTTGGTTCTTTGCATGCCCGGGAAGAAGAAATGGAAGATTAGATTGATCCCAAAGGTCAGATCTCACCTTAATGGTAGAAGACATCCCTAGATTTTTCTCACCAAACCCAGATATCAACAGGTCCTTCGTGTGCCAAGGAAAGAAAAATCGGGTGGAATATGACAGTCAGATTGCATATTAATGGTGAGTGATGTTTACAGACCTTCTCCACCAAACAAGACTTTGAGATTAATGTTCCTCTTTGTTTGGCATGCAGGAGACTCCAAGAAATGATAAAAAAATCAAAAGAATACGTGTCCCCAGGAGCTCTGCAGTGAAAATGGTAGCAAAATCAGATACAAAGACACAACTTCCATTGATTTCTATTTTCATTTTGGAATGTCCAAGTGGGAGATCCAATTTTAGAATAGCTATGTGGGTTCCTTTTTTCCTTTTACAACTTTTGGAAAAATGTAAATTTTTCACATTTTTCTCCACGCCTGCCCTTGAGAAACGTGCCTAAAACATGTCCCAAGGTGGGCCCCAAAGGAACCGCGGCCAAATTCTGCCATTTCACCTCTTTTTTGGAAAAGGGAAAATTTTCCAAATTTTCCCCAGCTCTGTCCTTGAGAAATGAGCCTAACATGTGTCCCAATGTGAGCCCCATCAAACCATGCTTCCCTCTTTACTTTTAACTCCTTTTCCACAAAAGGAAAAATTTCCAATTTTCCTCTAAAGGTCTACACCTCTGCCGTTGACTAGAGCAAGATTTGACTTTTCTCTATCGGGCCTGCGGTCATTTGATGATTTTAGTCATTTGAATATCAAGGGAAAAAATCCAAGTTTCCCTTGATGGCTTGCCTCCCCACCTTTTGACATTTTCAATGCCAACTTTGACCTCCTTCTTGTCGGGCTTGTGGGCCATTTTGAGATTTTAATCCTTTTGATGACAAGAGGCAAAAAATCCAAGTTTCCTCTAATGGTCCGCTTCCCGCCCCTTTGACTTTTCAAACTGCTATGTGTCATAATGGCACATCTTGAGATGTTCCCTAAAATTTGAGACCTTGCATGAGTGCGGGCTTGCCACGTGTCTCAGGCCTTTTAGGAAGTTGCTGAAAAAACTAAGGAAAGAAAACCTGGCGGAAACCTCCATGTGTCGTTATGGCGCAACTTCAAGAACCTTATAAGGCTTCAAAATGATTTGGTTGGGGCACATGTTGATTTTAGAATTTTACTCCATTTTTCCAAATGGGGAAAATACCAACTTACTTCCAAAGGCCCGCATCTCTACCTTTAACCTTACCACGTGTCCTTCTACGGGGTCAAAGTGAGACTTTTTCCCTGCCACTTTAAAATTTTCTTTAATCAAAGCCTAGTGGGGCCGATGTGGGTTCAAACCTTTTTCCAAAGTAACCAAAAGAAAAAGTTGAGAAAAACAAACCCGCCACACCCCATCCAATTCGAAGAAGCCACGTAAGCACCAAAATAACCAATTAGATTTGAGCAGGGCTACAGGACCAAATTTGCCCTTTTGCCAAAAAAGCAAAAAGAGATAAATTAAAGCATTTGCCCACCATCCTTTGACCAACCAAAATAAGCCACGTGACCGCCGAACGCTGAGGAATAACTTTGACAGGAAAAAGACACCCGTTAGACCGTAAAAATATAGAAAATCACCATTCACGCCCAGAACCAGTTTTTTGCTAAAGATGAAAATCCCTTTGAAACAAAAACAAGTGAATCATGGTTCTGAGCATTTCTTTCAACCATGGATTTTGATTAACCATTCTTGAGCTTCCATGGTCAAGGAAAAATAGTAAAAATGGCAGAGCCCATGGATTTTGAAGAATTTAAGGGAAAGACAGGGTAAACCGAAGATTTCTTTAAGGAGGGACATGACAATGGATTCTACAAATAATTCGAGGAATTTTCAAATGAAAGTAAAATCTTTCGTAACACAAATATCATGGGAAAATAATGGCAAATGGGGTGAAACAAATTTGAGCACCAACATGTCTTACGTAGGTCATGGAACTCATCTATTCTCTTGATAATAAATCTCCTTGATGAGTATCTTCTCCTAAACCGCTCCTCGAATATCTCCCAAGTGACTATTTCTAAGTCTATGTAGATATTCTTCTCCTCGATCATCCACCAAATGTATGTTCCATCCCTCGAGAGGATGATTGACAACATAAGCCTTCGTGTTGCTAGTACATGAGAAAAAATTGGAGCACCTGCTCAAGCTCACTAACCAAGCCTCTACCTAAAACCCTCATCTATCGTCATAATAATGAGATAGACGTAGCTTTAGGATCTCCTTGATATGATCTACATCTGATGACTATCGACCCCTAGGTCTCTCTGTTATCTCATCCATCAACCTAGGGATCTGAGATCTATCTCTCGTGTCCCAAACCCTATCTCCATGTATCTGCTCTGAAGTGAATCCACTGACCGAGTCCACGTGAAATTTATCTTCCCTATTCTCAATTTTTTTCATCGAAGGACGTTGATCCTCGTGTGATGGCTCCTATCAAGATGGCTAGGACATGCCTCTACTAATCCACCTCATATAGCTGCATTGATGAAATCCTGGAAATTTTCTAATATATACCACAAGATAGAGGCCATTGCTTTCTCTGGAGGTGGTTTTTCCAAATCCACATAGAAAATCCCACCATCGATTCTCGACTCCTACACAAATCAAGATGGGATTTAATTTGTAATTCTATCTTTTGTTTCATTTTTCTAAGTTTCTTATGTTAAACAAAATATAATACAATGTTGTGTGTTCTAGGTTTAGAGTGCCACTAGGTTTACTTTTTCATGTTTCATGTTTTCAAGTGTGCCCAATAGTCCAATCATTGAACCCATGACTCTGATACCAAGTGTAACACCCACAAATTTTACTACACGAAACCCAAGACAAACAAAGGTTATATTAGAAAAATTACGGAATATTTTTTTGTAAAACCCATTCGCAACGTTAGATTAAATTCACGGTCAACACTTTATCATTTTAAAATTACATTTAATTAATATTATTAATTTCCAAATGGGGTCCATAATCCCCTTAGCTTCCTTATTTAATTTAATAACATTTCTCAATACCATTTAATAATTTAATTATTTTAGGGCAAGGTTTAGACTTCCCTCTCCTTGAATTTAATACAATTTAATTAAATCTTGATTATACACAATCAAATTAATTTCAAAAGTATTGTGGTCTAGTTATAAAATAGTAAGGTTTATTTCAATTCAATACAAGGGTTAAGGATTTTATTTTCAAAGGGTTTCAAAAACATTTGGGTTCAAAGGTAAAATCACCCCCTACACCACTTGAATGGCCCCATTTAGGACTTACACATGAATTTTATTTTAAATTTAACCTCACCCACTTCTCACCTACTTTTTGTATGGATGAATCTCATCCATTAGATGGATTCATTTGGAGCCCTTGGATTTAGGGATCCATCTAACCCTAAACATGCTTATGAAAAGCTCTTTTCTCATTTCCTTTAGACTTAGAGGGTCATTTTCTTTTTTCTTTTACAGATTTGGAGAAGGGAGTGGAGGCCACATGAGAAGGCTCAAGATCATGGAGGAATTAACATTCTTCCATTTTTTTAATGTTCCATTTACTCCATCTTCTAGGGTTTGTATGTATTTTATTATTTGTTACATTATTCTTTCTTTATATTTGCCCCATTTTAATGAAATTGTTGGAGTGGTGTATATACACCAAATTTATAAGGACACACACACAAACACACACACACACACAAAAACACATATCCAAAAGGAAGTACCAATCAGTGGTTTGAGAGACTACACAGGTTGTAAATTGAAGTGGCCAATTATGAATAATTTAAAATGGGCGAAGTTTTTAATGTAGCAAAAGTTTATTCTAATGGTGGTTTGATTTTTTTAGTAAGGGGAGGTCACTAACCCCACCCCCATCCCATAGTGTATGGGGTGGGGGTGGGGTCGATGACCTCCCCGCAACTATTCTCCCTTACCCAAATACGTAGCAGCTATGTGGCTAAATGTCAACACAATAAAAAAATTTGATTTTTTTTTTTCGTTATTAGATTTCAATCAATCAATCAATATATATATATATATATATATATATATATATATATATATATATATATATATATATATATATATATATACACACACACACACACACACACACACACACAATATTTATATATTTATAATTTATAAATATATAAATATTATCTATATATATTTCTTAATCTATTCATTTGGTTACTAATATTAATATAATTATTATTAAATTTAATATTATAAAATATGGATGCTACTAATACAATTATTATTATAAAAGTTATAAAGTATCTATATATTTAAATATATAATATACATTTATATTATATATACATCTTTACATATATTGTCGCCCACTCCTCTTCTACACTGTTTGAACCATGTTATCAATTTCAAATTGATTATAATCTTAAACCTTGTTGTTGTATTCTAGTTAGCATACTAATAAGATGTGCAAGACATCATGATTACCATTGTGTTTTGATTATTATTTTGACTGGATGGTTGCATTGTGGACCTTGATGGGAGTTTAAGGATATGATGATGATCTAGAATGGTTGCCTTGTTATAGAATGATTATGATGTCGTTACTATTTTGTTATGTCTATGCTCACTCTGTATTGGATCCCTAGACCTTAATATCATAGTAGATATTAGATATTGCTAGATGGGCATCGATACATTTGTTTACTGATTTGATAGAAAGTACAAATGTGTTAGACTTGTGACATGATGTGACTATTGTGATGAATTATATATGTTTGAGTCATTTATCAGTATTTGATGTTCTAATTGCTACTTACTATATTGACATATCGGACGTGATTTATGGATATTTTGGATTATTTTTTATGTTTGATCTTAGTGCAAATTGATGGATTGGTAGAATAAAAATGTTATAAAATTGAACAATTGGTAATTTACTTGGATTCTAACATTGGTTTAATTATGATATTCAATGATGTAAATTATTATGTATACATGCATGTGTTTAATGATTTCAGCATCATTAATATGGCAACAAGGCTAGAAGGGTACTTGTTTTGTTTTGCAGAAATTATAACTCAACAAACTATGGGGATAGGAGACCAACAACGAAGGAATGTGGAGTATTGGCAATAGGTCACCATCTTAACTCATATATTTGTATGTTGTGTGTTGTTGTTTATTGTTTTGAGGTCCCCATTGGGGTTGACCTCAAATGCGAATTTGGGTAAGTTTGTGACTTTATCTTGCTGATTTTATTTAATTGTGAGTTTTTGTATATTTTTAGTATGTGGAGTCACTTTTATTATTTTGTTTATCACCCCTCTTAAATTAATTTAAATTTTTTTACTTGTGCTAATTAAGATGTGAAAAAATGGGGAAATAAATGTGAGTTGGTAGCCTTAATGTGTGTTGGATTGGAATGAATTAAATTTGTTTTGAAGTAGTGTGTACTTGAATCTCTCAAGTGAAATTCGGATTTTGAACCTTCTAAGCCATTTTGGTGACTTGTGGGACAAGTTAAGCTTGTCCCACATCTCTTAAAGTGTCCCACCCACTAGGTTAATGATGTGAGGGACTTATTTTAGGTCTATTTTGTGCGTTTATAGAGGAAAATAACAATTATGTGCACTTTTATTACAAGGGTATTTATTTGTGTCCTTTTGGGGTGTGGGTTGGGTTGAGTGTGTATGAGGGTGGTCATTTCCCCAACTACCAATTTATCATGCTTTGGGGTTTGGGTTTGTTATTGGTGATGTGGGTTGGAGGAGAGATGATGTGGCATCCTACATGGAGCCATATCACCCATCTCTCCCTCTTTTCTATTTATTTCATTACGTGTGAGGATTTGGGGTTACTTGTTCATTTGGGGAGTGGATGCTTGGAATTTCAGAGATCTTATTTGAGAATGGTGACTTGAGCTTGAAATATATGGTGCTTGCTTGGGATTTTGAAGGCTTGGAACTTGTTTGTGTTCAATCCTCTTCATTTGTAAGGTATATCTCCACCCATTCTTTTACCTTGCTATTTTTTTGTACTCATATGTGTGGATGATGGTTGTTGTATTGCTTATGATTGTGGGAAATAGATTTTATCCTTAGGTTGTGGGAGAAATGGAAATGGAGGTAAAACGTTTGGGAGGCATAAGAGAGATATGATTGAGCACTCTAGCAGGGAGTTATTTTGGAAGGTCCACACTTTTGATAAATATGATTTGCGTTTATCTTATTATTTTATTGAGGGAGGCATAAGAGTGATGGAGGCATAAGAGTGAGTTGATTTCTTGAGGGAGGCATCAGAGTGGTGTATCTTCTTGGAGGGAGGAATAAGAGTGTTGTGTGTATTGTGATGGAGTTTTTAGAGGCTCATAGGTGGACACCCAAAGCCCTTGGGAGGCATAAGAAGAACCCCCATGTTCCTTTCTCCTCCTTGGCTTTAGCATGAAGCCTTTGTGTTGGAAACTTGTTGGTTTTGTTGTAATTTTGGAAATGTGTTGTTGTGTTGAGTGTCTTGATTGAATGTATATGTGGAAGCCATTTTGAGTTTCCCATGGTTGTCTAAATAACCCTCATTACTTCCTTGTTGGGGCTCGGGGGCCAATGAGGAAGAAGGCTTCTCTCCCTCATTGGATATTTGGTTGGGTGGAGAGTGTTGCCTACTCCCCCATTTTATTCTCGACATGTCTTGATGAAGATGATGAGCTCAATGGATGAAGTGATCTTGTTGGAGAAAGACATGTGGAGTTGCAACTTGTGCTATTATGATTCTACTACTTGTAAATTGTGCCAATAGTGTATTGAATGTAATATTACTCATTGGTTAGATCCTTGCAAATGGTTTATTGTGAATTACACTACTTCATATGAATGTGAACTTGGTAATGATCTTGTAATGGAAATTAAGCTCTCACAAATCAAAATTTGTGTTTAGGCGTTACATTGCAAATATGGGTATTCTTAAAGAGATTAATGTTATTGGGTGAAAGTGAGTGTTGATCATTTTTACATTATTGCAATCCTCCTTGAATGAGATAAAATTGTATCTAAGTATGTTATATGTTTCCTATTCAAATGATGTACTAGAAGGAATAATTAGAATTAATTTTACAATATAATTTTTCCTTGTTGCAATAGAAATTGTCCTAAAGTAAATGAGGAAATCACAACTAAAATTACCCCTTTAAATAGTCATATAAATAAACTTGAAAGGGATAACTTGTTAAAATTGTTAAATGCACCAATTTTTATACTATAATTACTTGGGTGCAAGCAAATGTATATCCATATAAATTTCACAAGTGTAACATTTATTCTTCCATACTATTTACAATTTCCTATTTAATGAGAAACTTAATTAATAAATAAATCTATATTATTAATATATAATTGTTATATATTAATAATATACTTGTTTTGTTTCAAAATTTATATTATTATTGTATAAATAACATGATTAGAAATTAATATAGTCATACTATTAATAAATATTATTACTTACCTAATATTAACAAATACCAATATATATAAGTATAAATATATACTTATTAATATATGCAAATAATCAAAAGTTTTTTTGACGCATTTTAACCAGATTGAATTAGCTAAGTATGGGGGAGTAATTGTTTTATTATATATATATATATAAAGGTGGTTAGCTAAGTGGATGCAGCCTCGGGAGCATAACAATTATTTTATTAAAAGGTTGGGGGGATGGGCACCGACCCCACCCCAACTCTTATTTTAATATAAGAGATAGGGGTGGGTTTGATACACTGCCCCCTCCGCCACAACACTATAACCCCCAAAGTAAGTTAATGCGCCACTAAATCAAAATCAAACCCCCTTCCTTTTTATGCAAGTGGTCAATAAATTTTCACGGCCTATGTTTTTTTACCCCGCTTTCATCAAATCCTTCGGTCCCTTTAAACTCTTTTTTTTTACCGAAGCTATCCTTAGTAAGTAGGTTTATAGATCTTTAAATTTCATGATGAATTCTTTAAAGAATTTTTTTATTAAAAGTTTAATGGTATTGTTGAACAAAATAAGCTCACACTTATTTTGGGTCAACTGACACCACTTTCACCCTTTTGTGCTTCAATCTGAATTTTGACATATTTCAATAACTTAAGGCTCCCTAAAAGCATTTCCATCAGTTAGGAAATTTCTTCCCCTTTCCAGAGATATAAAAGAAGCCCTTCTACTTCTTCGTATTTTTAAAGTCACGGGCAGCGGGCCTTGGAAGAATTTTTTGCCAAAAGCAGGCCGGCGGGCCTAATGAAGATTTTTTCCAATGAAAATCGCGGACCGGTGGGTCGGTGGGAGAAATTTTGAAATTTTTCCACTTTTGCAAAGGGGCACAAGTATAATTTTGGGCTCACAGTCCTGGAAGGGTTTATTTTAGTCCGAGTGGAAAAGGCACGCTAACGGGCCCGAGGATGACATTTACCAAAAGCGGGTGCATGGGGCCATAATGGAAATTTTTCCCAAGTGTAAATACGGTTCGGTGGGTCTCATGGGACTTCAGAAATTTTACACTCTTTTGAAAGGTGCATTTTTCAAGTGTAGGCTGTGAGCCCGTGGGGTCGATCGGTCGTTGAAAAGTCACGGATCGGTCTGAGGTGCCACATGTGAAAATAACACATCTTCAAGGGTCAAAGAAAAGGTGGTCCCCGAAACAAGTGCCAATCTTTCACTTGTCCTAGGTTCTAAAAGGGACAGAGTCAACTTTTGAAAATTCAACAAAGGGGACAAAACATGACTAAATCGACTAAGTATAAGAAGATCCGCGGAAGCCGCCACTCGTCAACTCAATGTAACTTCAAAGGTAAAATCCGGAGTGGGTTTCCAAATGAGCGCGAGGCTTCCACATGTCCCGTGTCGATAAGGGGGATGAGCTGGCCATTTAAAATGACTAAGTATAAGGGTGTCAGTGGAAGCCTCCACTTGTCTCTTCAACATGTCTTCAAAGATAAATTCAAAAGTGGGTCTCTCGAGACAAGGATGGCCCTCCATGTGTCCAGATCCCAAAAAGACAAAAGTTTTCATTGAAAAAGTATAAGTAGAGGCAGACCAGTGGAAGGTTCCACATTTCAGCACGATGTAACTTCAAAAGTAAAATTCAGAGCGGGTTCCCAAATGTGCGTTGAGCTTCCACGTGTCCAGGGTCAGATATATGGCCCTGCCAAGAAAAAGGGACTTAGCCAAAATATACGAGAAAAGAAGACAACAGCAAAAAGAGCCACGTGTATCTTCGGTGCACTTTCAAGAAGTGAATCCGAGGTGGTCCTTAAATATGTGCAGCAGCTAACCACGTGTCTCATCAGTGTAATTTCTAAGGTGCGGCCTAAAAGGAAGTCCCCAAACGAGCACTAACTCCGCCACGTCTCCCGAGTTTGAAAAGGTAAAGTCACCGTTGAAATTTCAAAAAGCAAGTTGAGGCCTCCATGTGTCTCGACTGCACAACTTCAAAGGTAAAATCTGGGGGTAGCTTCCAAATGAGCGTGAAGCCTCCACATGTCTCAGTCAAACACAACATCTTTGCTAATAAGAGGGACTCAGGAAAAACACAAAGGAACACAGAGGATCCCGGAAAGCTTCCACATTTTAGTCTCTGGTGCAATATCAAGATTGAAAGGAAGGATCTAAATCTTTAAGATGCGTGAGGCTTCCATGTAAACCTAGTATGGAAAAAATCTTGTAAACATTGCATGCCCACTAGCCTCGATCTTCTCGATGACCCATATATTTTGATTGGAAACTCATATTTGGGCGGGAGAGAACTTTTGGAAAGATCTCGGTGTTAATTCTCACCTACCTCTATTAATGTTTCGGCCTACTAATTTTGGGGGCTATCAAGTCTCTCACCTACCGCCATGATGAAGAATGGGCCTCTTTCTTTCCTAGTAAGGGACAATGACGGGGGCATGGGTGTTGCAGCGAGACTCTTCATTATGGTAGGTGGATTTAATGCATTGTAGGGGTGGTTAGAATAGAGTTCGATTTTCCCTCTCTCCTTCTCTCTTTTTCTATATATTGTAAAGGAGGGGCATTTTCAAATGGTTGTTCATTTTTCTCTCCTGCCCCCTCTCTCTTTCTTCCTTAGGGTAGAATGTGGAGTCTAAGCCTCCTCTCATGGCTCTGTAATGGAATTTTCTTTCCCCTTTCCCATTGATGATGTACTGTGTAAATTTTGGAGCAATAGAATATGTTTCGTGATGCATCTATCCATCCTTGGCTCATTTTATTGTCTCTTCTTACCTCTTGTCATTGCATGGTATACTGTGCATACTCGATGTTTTTTCCAAGTCCTCGAGATGTTCTTAATGGGTCTTAAATTGGTGTTCCATGTGACATTCATCTTTGATTTTGGTGCATCTTATCCACCCCCTCCTCTTCTCACCTCTCTCCACTTCAAGCATTTCCATCTGTGATCAGCCACTTCCTTTTCTGGTGTATCACCACTTAGTGTAGGCTCTCTTTCACCCTCTCTCTCTCTCTCTCCGCCTCCTTGGAATGGTTAGATTAGGATAGATTAGGTTTTTCCTACACTGGAGTAGCTTGTGGAAGGTAGATTAGGAAGTAGGAACCAACCTTCTCTAGGAGGTCCATCTCAAGTTTTGCAAGTCCCACAGCTTGAGAGATGGTCTAATGTTGTACAATCACACCGAATTCCCCACTCACAATCATGACATTTGGGGGTGTTGTGACTCTGTAATAACAGGTATATTCTAAATGTGTATATAAATCTATATACATATTTGAAAAAATATATTTGTGTATTTATATATACATGCTCACTCAAATGATATATACTCAATGTTTTTATTTAGGCCCGCAATACAAAGTATTTTCTCTAAGAAAGAGTAAAATGGGTAAATACCCACAACCCGAATAGGGTAGAAAACAAAAAAATAAGAATGAGAAAATACAAATGATAAATAGATTTCAAATAAATCCTAGGAGAGGGATGCACACAAATCTTTATCTTGTGTGTATCCATCATTGATCTTGGAACAATAATCCATGGCTTCATCTTCTCCTCCTTCTTCCTTAACCTACAAATCAAACAAGAGAAAATGAGAGAATAGGTTTAAGAAATGAATATATGGCTTTCCATAAGGATTTCTAGGGTTACTTTTTCCAAACCTAAATCTAAGGGCTAGGAAAGATTAGATCCAATGGTGTAGGATGAACCTAAGTATTGGGTATTTAGGTGGGAATGCAATAAATAAAAGATGTGTGTGTAATGTTAAATGGGGGCCTAAGGGGTTAGACTAAGTTGTGCACACTTGACCCTTTTAAGAAATAGACTAACTATTATTGTGCATGATTTTTAAAACTAGAGGATTATTAAAGCTAAACTAATTAAAAATTTAAATTTATTTATGAGCCATTAAATAATTAGTTTAAAGATAATTAAATGGGTTATGAAATGAATAGCGAGGTGAGTATTATTTAAATAAAATATTTGAATTTAGTAAGGGAAGTTTAATCATAAAATTTTTTTGAAATGGACAAATATAAATCAGTGAATAAATTTCTTTTCCGATTGCCTTGAAATTGTGGAAGTTTTATAATCAAGAATTAATTTAAACCTTGGCTAATGTTTTACCTATGTCTTACCCTTTCAAACAAAAAATATTCCATAATTTTCATGGTTTTCTATTGGGTTTATCATGGATTTATTTGGGAAAGTTTTTTGGTGTCACATATATGCATACTTATATAGTTATTTCCCAACATAAGTATTTGGATAAAAAATTTAAAACTAACTTCATTACTATGTTTGGATATAAAAATTTGGAAAAATGGGTTTAATTAGTTATACGGTGTAAATTCACTTTTAGTCATTATCTAAGTTATTTTAGTTATTAGTTAGGATCATTAATTTGGGAATCTAAGTTTGAGCAAGATGATTTTGAAATTTCTACATATTCATACAAATGTAACTTTGGGAAAACATCTAAAATTTATTAATCTTTCTAATATAACTAATAAAGATATTTCATCCATAATCCAAGACACGGCAAAATTATTTCCTCCCTTCATATATCTTAAAATGAGAATAACAAAATTTAAACACTTTCAAGATACTTTTTTAGCAAGCACAATAACTAAATTCCTCATTCTATCTTAACCATTTCACTTAATAGAAGTAAAAGAAAGTAATTATTTAATTTCATTTTTGAAAGAAATACAATATCCATTTGGATATAACCTCCTATCCTTCTTTTCATCTTTTCCAATATTACAACAATGGTCTTAAGACAATGCAAAAATTTCTCTTAAACTTTGTTCTCTTTTTATATATATATATATATATACAATAATCTCCTCTTTCCAACAAGCAAGTAATTAATTTTCAAGCCTTCTAATTTTATTTACAATGAGAACTAATATCACAATTTTGATAAACAAGACAACTAAGAGATTTATTTCTAAAATGCAAGATTACAAGCCCTCCATACAAAATGGAGACAACATGGTAAAATTTTTACAAGAGGATTCTTGATCCTTTCTCCAAATTCTATAAGAAATATGGTTCCTCATTTGAGCTCCACCTTCTACCAAGATCAAACACAACAACCAAAATGGGGGAGTAGGCAACACTCTCCACCCAACCAATAATCCAATGAGGAAGTGAAGCCTTCTTCCTCATTAGCCGTTGAGCCCCAAAAATGAAACAATATGGAGTATTTGACAACCATTAGCAACAAAAAAGGCTTCCACATTCACATTCAAACCAACATTCACACAATAAAATAACCACAAAACATTCATTTTCACACACATAAATTTCCCAAAACATTGGCTCTAAACTCAAGCCAAGTAGAGAAAGGAACATGGGGATTTCACTTGTGCCTCCTAAGGGTTTGGGTGCCCACCTCAAAACCTCCATAATTAATTCAAGCCCCAAAACTCTTATGCATCCCTACAAGTAAAATATCTCTTATGCCTCTCTCACTCTTATGCCTCCCACAATGAACAAAACAACAAGATAAGCACAAGGTGGGGCACCCCAACCCAACTCCCTCCTAAATACTCAATAGAAACTCTTATGCCTCCCAAAAAAAATTATCCCCATTTCACTTTATCATACACAACCTAAGGCCATTTTACTACCCAACAACACACATGCAATAAAACATTCATTCAAGACATTAATGAAAAAAGTAGTAAGAGAAACAGAGGGTGAAGACCCTATCTTGCCATTGCAATAATTTCATTCCACAAGCAAGTTCCAAAACTTTCCAATCCCGAGAAATCCCAAGATATCTCCAAATCCAACAAGCACTCCCGAATAAACAAGCACCTCCAAAAGTGAGAGACCAAAAACAAAACAAGTAACCCCCAAATCCTCACACAAATTGGAATAAATAGAAAATAGGGAGAGAGAGGTGATGTGGCTCCATGTAGGATGCCACATCATTTTCTCCATTCCACATCACTAAGGTCAAACCCAAACCCCAAAGCATAATAAATTGGTGGTTGAGGGAATGACCACCCTCTTACACACTCAACCCAAACCCACACCCTAAAGGACACAAATAAATACCCTTGTAAGAAAAGTGTAATTAATTTCTCTTTTTCTCCATTAAAACAAAAAATAGGGCCTAAAATAAGCCCCTCACATCATAGGCCTAGTGGGTGGATGACTTTAAGAGGTGTGGGACAAGCTTAACTTGTCCCACAAGCCTCCAAAATTGCCTAGAAAGTCAAAATCTGAAATTCACTTGAAATATTGAGTACACACTACTCCAAAACAAATTAAATTCTTTCCAATCCAACACACACCAAGGCTACCAACTCATATTTATCCCCCTCTTGTCACACCCTAATTAGCACTAGTTAAAAAATTTTAATTAACCTAAAAGGAATACTAAACAATAATAGTAAAATTGAATTCACATACTAATAAAAATATAATAACTCACAATTAAATAAAATCAACAAGAAAAATTCACAAACTTATCCAAGGTCCAGTTTAAGCTCACTCCCAATAGGGACCTCCTAACATCAACTAAAAACATCAAACATACACATAAGTTTTCAAGGTGACCCATTGTTAATATTCCGAATTCCTTCACTGTTGGTCTCCTATCACCATTTGGTTTATTGTGTTACGAAGATCAAAAAAATCAAGACAATATCTTTTTGGCCTCATGGCCATATTAGCGACACTGAAATAGTAAGAAACACATCCAAATACATATCATCAATTATCATAACTAAACCATCCCTAAACAAGTAATTCATCACTGTCCACCTTTTCAATTATTTCAATTTTATCAATTTATCAACTAGAAATAAGATCACGAAATCAACTAAATCATCTAGCAACATATATATATATATATATATATATATATATATATATATATATATATATCAAATTGAATGTGTCAGTCCATTAGAAGCTCAAGATCATTAAATTTTGATATGTCAAAACATGTATATAATCCATCCTGTAAATCATGTCATAAGTCTAAACATCTATCTTTGTTTATAAAAGAACTAATCAAATATAACAATGTCCATCTATCAATATCTAAAATGTGATAGCAATGTCCATAACTCTAATCCCTAATAAGTAGAATCATAATAATATAAATGTTGAAGAGGAGTGGGCACTACATTTCCACTTAGAGTGGAAGGCTTGTAACTCTTGTATTTTAATGGAGTAGTTTCTTGTAAAATGTATTTATCAACCTTGTATTATTATGGTTGAAAGAAGGAATTGGAAGTAGCATTGTAATTTAAATGAAGTTCTTTCAAATCTGAACTTTTATTTAAACGTTGTATTATGTTTTCAATTTGAAAGGAATGGTGTTCTTGTGTGGAAAGGGAATTATGTTTCCTTTTTTGTACCGTTAGCATACTTGAATTTGAAGGAGAAAGAAGAAGTTTTGTTATCTCTGTTATTCCTTTTATCCTCTCAAATTAATATGAAAAAAGGAATGATTTAAGTGGTTGTCAAAATCAAATTATATAAATTGTTGCAAAAGATAAATTGGATAAAGTTTAGTGTTTTGATCGAGAAATAAAATGCTCTTTCCTATCTTGCCTTGGTTGAATGAAAAGAATAACAATTTTCAAATATTTGTCATATACGATTATATACATAAATTATAAAGAACTATATTTACTCCAATACATTGCTATATAAATAAACTTGAATTTGATAGATTGTTTAAACTAAAATAAAACAAAAAAGGGGCAATATACACAATTTTAAAAATATATAATCATATAAATTTATTTAATTATATAAACTATATTTAATACACTTAATAAAATAATTATATAAATCATTATACCATACAAACTATTAAATTATATAAACTATTATTTAAATAATTATATAATTATACCATACAATAATTGGTGACTTGTTTAAATAAATCAAAAGTTATATAAAAGAAAAAAATTATATTATTTAAATGGTAATGGAGGTCGACAAGGGTCGTGGCCCACTATGGGTTTATTTAAAAGAAATACGGTGTGGGTGGAGGCGGCGCATCTCGATCTCCCCCTCTGCCCAACTCCTCCACCCCAATATTAATCCCGCATATATTCTAACCACGACCACTACTAATACGGTGTCAAGTTTCATTAAAATCATCTAAACATAAAAAAATTTGTATTTACACACACACACAACCCTACATCTATGAATAAACCTCTTTTTCAACCATAAGAAAATGGGGCAACAACAACCATAACCCGATAGGGTAAACTTTTCTTTTAACTCAAAATATTAAAGAAACTATATACTCAAATACTCAAATACTTAGGGCAGTATAAATGTCTGAGATAAAAAATCACATCCTTGTACCACTCAGAACTCATTAGTTTCTCAAAGACATCTACCCTTCCTTCTCCTACCTCATTCACCTCAACAGTTTGCAAGTTGCTCTCATCCATAAGCTTAGCCAAGCCCAAACCTCTCACCATCTTTTTGGTTTTGATATCCATGTCATACTCTTGCAACTTTTTCACCCATCTACACCTTTTTCTTGAGACTTCCATCTCTGATAAGATGTCTTTCACCATGGTGTGGGGAACATAAGAAACAATCTTAGAACTCAAAATGTAAGGCCTGAAAACCTTTGTTGCTTTTACCAAGGCAAATGCTTGTTTCTCCATAATAGTGTATTTCAGCTCAACCCCTTACAATGCCTTACTGAAAAAGGCAATTGGCCTCTCAGCCCCTTCATCATCTTTCTGCAACAGGACAGATGCAATAGTGTTCTCTGAAGCAAAAGAGAACAGTTGAAAGGGATTCTTATAATCTGGAGCTGCTAGAACATGTGCATGCTTTAGTGCCTCTTTAATCCCATTGAAATCTTGAATGGCATCCTCCTCCCACTTGATGACCTGGTCCTTCTTTAACATGGAAGTGATTGGAATGGTCAACTCAACAAAGTTTGATATAAATCTTCTGATGAAGTTTATCTGCCCAAAGAAGGACTGAATTCCTTTCTTGGTTCTTGGGATTGGAACCTTGCTGATGGCCTCTACCCTTTCTAGATCAATCATCACCCCCTCTTGTGACACAATGTGACCAAGCAAATTTTCCTTCTACACTCCAAAATGGAACTTCTTTGGATTGAGTGAAATGTCATATTCTCTACATCTTATTAGCATCTTTTCCAAGTGCAGCAAGTGATCACTTCTCTTTCTGGAGAACATAGTTACATCATCTTGGTAGACAACAATAAAATCATTGATGTAACTAGCAAAAGCAACATCCATTGCTCTTTGAAAAGTTGCTCCAGCATTCATCAGTCCAAAGGGCATCCTGACATATACATATGTTCCCCAAGGGGTGGTAAAGGTTGTTTTAATCCTTTTTTATTCCTTCACCACAACTTGGTTATAACCAGAGAAACCATCCAAGGTAGAAAGTAGCTCGAAACATCACTAGCTACAGCATGTTTTCCATGTTTGGTAAAGGATAATTATCCTTCATTGATGCTCTGTTTAGATTTCTAAAATCCACACACAACCTGATGTCACCATTCTTCTTTCTGGTACTAGGTTTGCAACCCAAGAAGAATACCTTGTGGGCTAAATAATCCCTCCATCCCTCAATTTCTTTAGTTCCTCTTACATCTTAAGAGATAGGAGTGGATTGATTGGCCTTTGTTTCTTCCTAAATGGTTTTGCATTGGATTCCAAGGAATCTCATGTTGAAACAGATCTGTATGCCTTTATCTCAGAATAAGTCCAAGCCATGCAATCTTGATACCTTTTCAACAATTAGATGTAGGACTGATTCTCCTTCTCCTTGCTGAGATTACTACCTAACCAGATATTCCTTGGTTTCTCCTTTGTGCCAAGGTCATGCTCCTCAATATCCCTTGAGGCTGCCATGCATCTGTTAACAATGCGATCAACATTATCAAAATTGGACTCAAGAGCAACCAGCCCTTTGGGAATGGTATTAGTCTTTAGTTGGATGATGCCTTTTCCAAACAAGGTTTCTTTACCCTCTACTATGCACACCATTGGCTCCCAATCAATATTTTGATCAAAAAAATATCCTTTATTCTGCAAAAATCTTCCGACCTGAGCATCATCACCAAAACCTACCAATGCTTAATATTGTCAGGTACAGATGGCCTTGTTAACACCTCAACATCATATTCACAATATGGGGACACTGCACAATTATCAAACCGAGATCCTAGTACTACAATTTTGTCTAGAAAATCATGGAATTTCCTATCATGATGTACAATGTTAAATGAAATAAACATCTCAATGAAATCCCGAACTGCATGTTTGTATTGATTGGCCTTTGTTTCTACCTGAATGGTTTTGCATTGGATTCCAAGGGAATCTCATGTTAAAACAGATCCTCTCTGTATGCCTTCATCTCAGAATAAGTCCAAGCCATGCAATCTTGATACCTTTTCAACAATTGGATGTAGGACTGATTCTCCTCATTGCCAAGATTTCTTCCCAACCAGATCTTCCTTGGTTTCTCCTTTGTGCCAAGGTCATTCTCCTCAATAGCCCTTGAGGTTGTCATGCATCATCGCAACAAGATCGATCAACATTATCAAAATTGGACTCAAGAGAAACCACCACTTTGGGAATGGTATTAGTCCTTAGTTGGATGATTCCTTTTCCGAAAAAGGTTTCTTTACCCTCTACTATGCACACCATTGGCGCCCCAATATTTTGATCGGAAAAATCTCCTTTACTCTACTGAAATCTTCGACACTGAGCATCATCATCAAAAACCTACCAATGCTTAATATTGTCACATACACATTGCCTTATTAACACCTCAACATCATATTCACAATATGGGGACACTTCACACTTATCAAACCAAGATCCTAGTATCTTTAATTTTGTCTACCAAATCATTAAACTTCCTATCATGATGTACAATGTTGAATGAAATAAACATCTCATTGAAATCCCAAACTGCATGCTTGTATTGTTTCATTCACTTATTTTTTATGGCATACCATTTTCTGACTTGCTTTATAATCAATTTTGAATCTCCCTTGACAATGATGTCTTTAACACCATATTTCCAAGCAATCCTCAAACCTAACAACAGCTTCCTCATACTCAACAATGTTGTTAGTGCACTCAAAGTTTAGTTTGAAGGAAAATACAAACTCTTCCTAGCTTGGAGAGATAATAACAAGACCAACACCATTTTTCGAACTCGGAGCAAGCTCCATAAAATAATAAAGTCCAAAGAGAACTTGCCTACTCAAGACACTCGCATTCTTCAATCTTGTGCTCTTTTCCATTAGAAAATCCTACAAAATTATCAGCATCAACACTTGTGTAGAAAACTTCAAAAGATGCATTGTTGGGATCTTCAATAAGGTGTAACATCTTCTTTTCCACATACAACTTGACAAGGCTTCCCTCAATTGGGATGGTGGCATAGGAAATATCCATTTGAACACTCCCACCAACACTTGCACCCATTTTCTAGATAACAACATACCCCACTTGGCTGAGTAATCAACAATAACTACATCAAACTTCAAATTCCTTCCTGGATAGGCAGCAAGTTATACCACCAAACCCTTCACACATCCCACAACCAGCACACCCTCTGGAATCCATGGAATTAAACTTCCCATATGCTACTGTTACTTTGATGTTATGCTCATTCATGACTTCCAGAGGCATAACATTGCATGATGCCCCCAAATCAAACATACAGTTGTGCAACAATCTATCCTTAATGATCAAAGTGGTGAAGAATGGATCCACATTCAGCTGAGAATCTACCAAGGATGTTCCCAAATAAACCTCAGGTGGTTCATCTAGCTCTTTTGATGTTGGTGGTGCTTCTAGTTCTTCAATGACTGGTGGAGTCTCCACAATGTTTATGTTTCTACCTAGGGTAGTCTTCTCCTCTTTCAATCCAAAATACTCCAATGCCCTCTTCTTGTGCTTAGGGATCCTAAGCAACTCAACAATTGGAACTGAGATCTTGATCTGACTCAAGACTTGGGCAATATCATAAGGGACAGACTTTGGCAAGGCGGCATTGGAAGGTAGGTTGACACAGGATTTTTGGCATTTGGGCATGAGGTGGGGTATGAGTTTTGTTTGGGACAACAAGGCCCTTGGTAGATGCATCTTTCTTAGGAGCCTCTTTAGGAACATTTGAAAGTAATGGATTTTTTGGCTTGGCCTGAGGCCCTGTCCCTTTGACAACCCTACTTCTTGTGTTGTGTTCCTTTTCTTGAGCCACAACAACATTCATCAACAATTTCCTATCCTCCTCAGATGGGATGCCTCCATCATACTTATTTATCATTAAAGCCCTTAAATATTCAAATTCATTATTGGGAAATTCAAAAGCTTGTACAGTATTGACTTCTAAAGTATAAGAGGGAGGAAGAATAGGCACTGGTGGATGCATTCTCAAAAATATGTAGCAATTCTAGTACATATTACCTCGCTTAAAGTTTCCCCTTGTTGTGAGCTCATGGATCAACCCATCAAGAAAAGATCATCATCATTATCATCATCGAGTTCTTCTTCTTCTTGAACTTCCTCACATGGAGCATGGGGCATGAAACATCTATCACACCAATCAATGACATCTGTCTCCTCCACAACAAAGAATCGGGCAACCAAAGGATTAGGTACCATTCTATTTTCCCTAGCCTGGGACTTCCTATTTCCAAGTCCAACAAGTCTTTTGCCTCTATCATCAGATATTTGGTCTTTTCTCTGTTGCTTGTGTTAACCTTGTGAACTTTTCCCAATCCATTTTTCTTTGCCCGCACTAATTTGTATGATATTTCTTTGATGACCCCTTCCAAAGTTTTTATAACCTCCTCCAAATCAGCACCTTACTTGTTTGAGGCTTTTCCGAGTTAATTAGTTTTACACCCTACCTTTTTGGAGGCTTTCCAATTTCCTTGATGTTGTTCTCTATTTGCAGAGCCGTGGTGAAGGCCTCGCCTCAAATTATTAGGGTTTTTGTCCTCAAGTAGAAAGAAACTTTTTATGAAATGCATCTCAATATTTGATCAAACATGATTCATCACATGGCCTTAAGCTAACAGGCAATATTCTCAAGGTCTTGTTAAACCTTGTGTTGAAATCATGTATACGACTCATTAGGATTCTTCTTGATGTTTTCAAATTCGACAAAAGAAATCTAGGGTCGGTTCTATCACCATACCACAATCTAAATGCATTGTTCATCGTTGTCTAAGAATCAATGGAATTATTTGGCAAAGCTTTGTACCAGTCCCTTGCATCCTCTTCCGAGTATGGATTAAAAGTTTGATATATACATCTTCATGTCCAATCTCAAAGTCTTCCATCATATTGATAAAAATCTTTAGATGTTGATCACTAGTTATAGTGTTGTTTCCTTGGAACTTGGGTAATATGTTCCTTACATCCTGGGGAACTGCATTTGGGTAACCAGCCATCCTTGTAAAATTTATAGGACCAAAGGTGTTTACAAAAAAATGGAGGTCTAGGTGGGGGCAGGGCCATGTTGTTTTTAGGAGGTGACCCTGGAGGAGAGAGAAATTGATAAGGGCCAGGGGGCGTTTGAAACACAGGATTATAAATTTCAAAACGGATATCCCTTAAAGGCCTTGTTTCTTGGAAATCCCTATCAACTTCTAAAAAGACAGGGGTAGAATGAGAAGAAAACTTTTCAAAATCAAATGAAGGCCCCTCTCCAGTTGGAGAATTCAATTCCATAAAGAGGCTACCTGATTTAGAAGCACTTGAATGGTAGTCTTCAATGATAGGTCGATCACTTTCATCAATGGAGATCCCTCTTCTTGTCTGCTGATCTCCAACAACTCTCCAGGATTTTCTTCCTTCTAATTTTGTTTTTCCTAGCTCTGGAAATAATGTCCTAGCAATATCCCTAGTAAAAAAAGATCTTCTTCCTTCCACTTTGCAAATATTAGTAACAAGTCTCACTTGACAGAGGTTAAGACACTTTGGTACTCATCAAGAATCGATCAACAGGGAGTCGCCACTAAGGATTTCCACATTAGTTGTTCAAATGCACTAAAATATGATCTGTCAAATGTCTATCAATACTAGAAACCGGAAATGGAATGATTTGACCTTTCGTTACCCATATTTATCAATGAAAACTAGTTCCCTAGGTGTGGACACTAAGAGGATTGCACACAACACTAGAAACTTTGAAATAATTCTTACAGCCCGAACATAAGATGATGTTTGAAAAATGTATTAGCACTTAGAGCATGTAAGAAGTGTTGGTACCCAAATTTATTCTCCCTCAGAAGCTGAGAAGCATCACAGGTTTGGCAAGAAGCTTAGAGACAAACAAAGAATGTTGTGTTTCATTTTGTAGTCTGGGGATGAAACACATCTTGCTCTTTGTGACTCGATGATGTGGAGAAATGGGTAACACCCTCAAGAGGATTTGACCTATCCTCACTACTTTATGGTTGTGCCTTTCAACCAGGTGAGAGGACCCTTTTTGTAGCTTTGTTGTTTGTGGAGGGGATGGAGATATCTTTCCTTGTGAAATTATTAAGAAGATCTTGAAGAAAATATGATCAATGCAACAAAACCTAACTATCACGAGTTGTCACTTTAGATAATGGAGATATTTTCTAAGCAATGTTCGTGTGGCTAAAGACAATGAAAACATGATTGTTTCTGCATGTTTTAGTAGTAAAAATTATGCATTTGTATACACACATGACAAACAAGGGTAGTATGGGTATGATTAATTGTTTTTGAATGAATTTAGTGGGAGGTGAAGCAGGATAAAGTTGATTATACCAGACCTTTGGAGGGACTTTATAATAATGAGAAACCTTACAACAGAAAACTTCAGAATAGTCAAGACGTTCCTTCAACTAAAAGGTGTGCTTCAATGGAGGCCCAAATCAGCACGTTTTCACATAATCTTTAAGACTCCAATACAAAGGATCGAATTAGAAGACTCAATTAAACACTATAGTTTCTGATTAACCATGCCTAAGGTACACCCGAAGACTTATAGACAATCTTTATCAACAAATGATAGTGAATTGATTTTAAATTTGTTTATCTCATCCAAGATGAAGGCTCTTCTTGAAATGAAATTGCAAATACCATTAAACTGTCATAGGGATGAGATCCTGTGTGATTTCACAAAAATTTAGTATAAGATTGCAATAGGAATGAATAAAACTATTTGCAGACATTCTGAAACAAAGCAAACACTAATTGCTCAGAGTCAACACAAAATAACTCAAATTTGATTAAACTTATCAGTAGGGGAAAGTTTCTAGAATCAGTCTCAGAGCTTGTCAATGGTTGTACACTTGCAACCACCTTGACACGATCGAAGTTTAACACAAAAGAGATATACAGGTTTCTCAAACAGTCCCTCGAAAGATGGGCTCTATCAAGCTTTTCTCTTAGAAAATTAGTTTTGACCTCTAACACTCCAACATTCCAACCTCCAACCCTTTTCACGGAAAAATCATGCCTATTTATAACATTTTACAACAGAGCCTTTTCCCCCAAAACCCAGAGACATTGAGTGTACCAGTGCTCACCATGATCTCGATCGCGATTCCCAGAATCGATTTGTAAAAAGTTGTCAGGTGCTCAGGGGGCAGATCTCTTCGAACATCTCCCACATTCAACTCCTTCCTCTGTAGATCACTTTTCCCTTTACTCGCCAACCACTTCCGCCCCTATTCTATCCAATCTAGTTCTTTGTGTGCTACGAAGAAGAAATGGAAGATCAGATCGAGCCCAAAGGTCAAGTCTCATCTTAATGGTAAAAGACATCCCCGGATTTTTCTCACCAAACCCAGATATCAACAGGTCTTTCATGTGCCAAGGAAAGAAAAATCGGGCCGAATCCGACAATCAGATTGCATATTAATGGTGAGAGACATTTACAGACCTTCCCCACCAAACTAGGATACCATATTAATGTTCCTCTTCATTTGGCATGTAGGAGACTCCAAGAAATGATAATAAAATCATAAGAATACGCATCCCGAGGAGCTCTGGAGTGAAAATGGTAGAAAAATTAGATACAAAGGCACAACTTCCATTGATTTCTTTTTAAATTTGGACCTTCCACATGGGAGATCCAATTTAGACAAGACTTATGGGTTCCTTTTTTCCTTTTACAACTTTTGGAAAAATGTAAAATTTTCACATTTTTCTCCGCACCTCCGCCCTTGAGAAATGAGCCTGACACGTGTCCTAAGGTGGGTCCCAAAGGAACCATGGCCAAATTTTGCCATTTCACCTCTTTTTTGGAAAAGGAAAATTTTCCAAATTTTCCCCACAGCTCTGCCCTTCCACTTCTAGTCTCTGATGTGGGTCCCAGCAGAACCATGCTTCCTTTTTTACTTTTAACTCCCTTCTCCACAAAAGGAAATTTTTCTAAATTTCCCCCGAAGTCCGCACCTCCGCCATTGACCAGGCAAAATTTTGACTATTCTCTGTCGGGTCTATGGGCCATTTTGATGTTTTAATCCTTTTGGTAACAAGAGGCAAAAAATCCAAGTTTCCTCCGATGGTCCGCTTCCCCACCCCTTTGAATTTTCAAAGCCAACCTTGACCTTCCTTTTTGTCGGGCTTGCAGGCCATTTTGATACTTTAATCTTTAAGAGGTAAAAATCCAAGTTGGCCCCGATGGTCCGCTTCCCGCCTTTTGACTTTTCAAACTGCCACGCGTCACAATGGCGCATCTTGAGATGGTCCCCAAAAGTTGAGATCTTGAATGAGCGCGGCTCACCACATGTCCTGCCTAACAAAATTTGTTTGAAGGCTTAAAGCTCAGCGGAAGGCGCCATGTGTCGGGTCTAAGGCAATCTCTTTTGGCCATTGAAAAGTGCAAGCAAAATGCAAACTGAGTGGAGGCCTCCAAGTGTCCTCCTGACACTTCTTTAAAATGAAATTCAAGGGCCAGTCCTCAAACATGCGTAGTCCCTCCATGTGTCCTAGGCCTCTCAAAACCTTTTGAAAAAGACTAAGTATGGGAAGACCCGACGAAATCCTCCACGTGTCTTCATGGCGTAATTCAAAATGGTGCCCAAGGGCGTAGACTCTGAATGAGCGCAGGCTCACCACATATCCCTGTTCGCCAAATTGAACCAGCTCCATAAAAAATTTTCTAAGTCCGAGAAAAGTAGCAGAGACCTCCACGTGTCCTCTCGGCGCAACTCCAAGGCCAAACCAAAAGTAAATCTTCAAATGAGCACCATTCCTCCATGTGGACCAGTTTTGGGTCAAGGCGATCCATAGAATTTTAGAGTGCCCCGTGAGTCGCGCCCAACCAAAAGAGGCCACGTTTCCTGTTGATGCAAGGATGTAAATTTGACCAAGAGAAACGCTCGTCAAACCGTAAAATGCTTGGAAAAACAACCATTTGAGCCCGAAGATGAAATTTTCTCGCAAGGACGAAGAACTTAGAAATGTTACAAGGCTCAAATACATTCCTCTGAGCTACATACATTGTCTTTCCTCAAGTATTTAGAGAAAAATGACAAGGACAACAAATCCGGACTATGGAAAATGGAAAGAACGGGAGAGCCAGACTTTTTAGATGAACAGCGAACGGGGGACCCTAATTACAGACCCTTTCTAGATAAATAGATAAACAAGGACACAATTATGGATCCATTCATGACCCTCGGCCCAAGAAGGATTGGTTATGGCAACAAAAGGAAGGCATAGACTCCTTAGGCACAACACGGGGATAAAATATGGCAGAGACCGTAAATTGATAGATTTTAATGGAAAAATGGGGCATGACTATTTTGCGCACCAACACAACTTTTTAAGTTGTGGATTTTCATGGAAATGAGATTAAAATAAATTGTATGAGTAATAGGTTGAATGGGGCCACTTAGTGGTTAGGTCAAGTTGTGCCCTTTTTGTTATAAGGTAATAGATAAATAAATGGCATTGGGTTGTAAGGATTAATTAAGCAATTTGTGCATGGTATTTTGATAATGAACAAAAAGAGGGTTTTAAATAATTAATAGTAAGGGTATAGCTAAATAAATTAATGGAACATGATTATTAAGTATTTGGAAAATACTCTAATAAAATAAAAGAACTTAATAGAAGATTTTAAACCATAAAAATACTTTGGGAAATAAATTAATAATATTTAATTATTAATTTGAATTCAATTACATTAGGATGGTGTAAAATTTATTCACGAGAACTTCATTGATCGCAAGTAGTACTTGCAACCTTTTAAAAAACAAAAAAATAATATAATTTTTCTAAATAGTTAATGAGTTTTATCTTAGGTTTTACACGTCATTTTTGTGGGTGTTACAAGGATAAATATTAGAAAGAATCCTTACACACTAACACAAATTATTTCCTTAAAGGATAACTAATGACCATGGACAACTAAAGTACTTGTATTTATCAAAAGGGACGCCCATTCCCTACCTAGATATTGGCTTTGTCCCGTCGCTTTAAAATAGACATCTTTATGACATAGTGTGGATAAAAAGGTTACTGTAGTTGAATATTTTAAACGTTATACTTTATTGTTGTCTTTTTAATTTTTAATTACTTGTCAAGAGAAGATTGTACTAAATCACATGTGAAAAGACATTAAAAATAATAGATCGTTAAAAATGGCTGTGAGAATACGTAATTCTGCGTAATTACCAACATTACGTTTTGGAGAATAATTGTTCCCGAAATCCTTTCCTCAATATGACCAGGGGTTAAATTTGACGGCCGTTTAGACGTTTTTCATGATTTTAGCCGTAAAATACTTGCAAATATTTGGAAAAATCGTCACATGCGACTTGCAAATTTTAAGGGTGGCCGTCATTTTTCATATAGATTTATAAGTAAATTATACAAAAATATATTTGAAATAGTTAAATATATATAAAATAATATTTTATATATTTTATTAACATCATAAAAATAACACTATTTTGTATTTTTGAAGGGCAAGATTTAAAATTTACTGTCACCTAAAAATTGTTTGACAGGCATAGGTGGCCGTCAAATTTAACCCCTGAATATGACTATGGTATTAGCATATGGACAGTTTTATTGGGAGATGCATCCACCTCGACAGGACTTATCGAATCAAGATTGGCTCCACAGAAATCCGAAGCTGGCAGGATCCACGTGGAAGTCATCTTCAGTATAATTAGTACCATAATTATAAGCAGTTTCATATCCATTTATGCGAGGCGAACTGAGAAGCAGAGCTAATAGCAAAGTTAGGCTCGTTGGTTTCTTCCACATAATATGGAGAATCGATACAGAGAGATTGACAGTCGCTGGTAATTTCCTTGGCAACTTCCATTGCAGTAGGATCAGGAGGATTCATGCAGACTGCCGCGCCATAGCCGAAGGTTTCTACAGCGGTGGTCACACACGAGTAGTTCCTAAACGAAAGTGCCGCCTCTGCCGCAGCAAATTGAATATCCCGAGGGTGCAAAGAAGCCGAGATGGGCAGCGTGTCAATCAAGTGAGGAAAATTCGGCAAAGCAGACTTGCCCTTCAAGCTTACGGCCGCTAAGTCGTAAGCTCGAGCAGCCATCTCGGGCTTATCATATATATGACCCTAGCCATATCCTCGTCTTCTTCCCCGGCTGTCTTATCTGAGACACCCACTTCCCCCAACTCCTGCGCCTCACCCCTCTATAACGACGATTCCTTTGTTTCTCATTGCAGGACTCCGTCAATGTTCACAAAAGTTTCTTTACTCGCTCTACTCCACTCTATCCGTGAACAATTTTCTGAGTTGTATGTTTTAGATGATAGATGTATATATGATTAATATACACACCCATTCGTGATTAACAATGAAGATACTTATTACATTAAAACAGCTGGATCCCTTAGCACCGTAAAAACATTGGCCTTCTCCTCTTGCGAGGAAGCTGCGATCCACGTAAAATCCAAACTCATATTCTCTGTTGACTAGCATTAATCAAATCAAACAAAAAATTTGATGGCTTTGTTTATGTGAGTTTTAGATGTGGAAGAGAGGATTAACGCGAGCATAAGGTTTGTATGAGGTTTGGAAGCAATCATTATCAGAATACTATGGATAAACGCGGTTTTCGTTTATTAAACAGCTGGATTATTGCTGTATATACACAATTATGTGTTGACGAAGATGCTTATCAAGCTTCATAGGGAAAACGAGCTCCTGAAGAAAATGATTTCTGCAACGTGGTCTATAGAACGTTCTAAATTGATTGATGCATACTACTAAAAGTTGATGTTTAACTCCATGTTACAAAGTCTAAATTGGTTATATTTTTCTTTTCTATATTTTCCATCTTTGCGTGTGGTTACTCGTGCACCGTCCACACAAACAACTTCTGACTTCTTGTTCAAGTGCTTCACCCATCACACTTGTCAAAGAACATATGTATTTTCGAACATATCCCGAATTTTTAGGTTTTCTATTTTAAATATAAGGTGCGAATTTTTAGGTTGCACATTTTTCAAATAAGGTACGAAGTTTTAGGTTACACGTTTTAAAAATAGTATCGATTATGGCCCGAAATGTTCCTCAAAATTTTCGTAAATTCTAATGTCAAAAGGAAGATTGAAACTTCTAGATTAAAAAGACAAAATTAATATTGGTTCAGCATTCTCGAGCTACGAATCTCTAATACAAAACTAACTCTCCTAAATTTTCTAGAAAATCCATTGAGTATTTTTGTTTATAGATTAGGCCTCCGCTCATGGGAAATTAATAGACCTTGATACTAAAAAAGTAGAAACGCTTCTTGTTTTATTAAACTAGTAATCTTATGTGAAGTGTAGTAAGGGATCTACTTAAGATGTCAAAGTGAAGGGAGAGAAATAATTGGAGAGGAAGGGAGGTGGAGAAGATGGACTTTTAGGTGAGAGAAGTGCATGTATAGTGAGAGTGGAATGGGGAAGTATTTTGAAAGTCAACCCTTCAATAATGACATGACTTATTTACTATTGAACTGTCCTTATATTAGTAATAATAAAAGACCAAAAACTCACGGTCCCACAAATAACCACGAAGGCAATACAAAACACCAAAAGGGAAGATGAAACAAGCCAAAATACCCAAACCAGGGAACATGCCCAAAACAAGTAGAAAAAGTAAAGGGTGAAAAGGCATCTGACGCCGTAAAGATCGAGTAATAAAGGATCAAATCGCCCCTTCTTCTCTTTCGACCTCATGACAATAGTCCAATTAGCTATCTCGGGAAGTCAAATCTTGCAGATGATCTAAGTGAGGACTATCCTTATTAGGGTTAGATTTAGTAGACTCGGATACATGATACCACTTGACCCAACCTCCAACAGGGGAAACCTCAACATTCATAGCTTCGTAATTTTTGCGGTGAGTATAATCTTTGACATCATGCACTCGAAATGGTCACCACCTTTAGTCCGCGAAGAAACCCATTTGTTCTTTTTTAGTGAGAGTGGGCAAGCCTCCTGAAGGTGTCCAGTTTGATGGCATAACCGACATCAGAAGGTCGTGTTCTCATAGTCTATAACTTGTATCCACTTGAAACCATCATGGTTTAACTCCAACTTGTCTAGAAGACCTTTGCTTAGATCCACCTGAATATAAATACGTGCATAAGTGAATAACCCTTGCTTAGGTCGTTCATTATCCATCTTAATGAATCAACCAAGAGAATCACCAATAGTAGCACAAACCATAGGGTGCCAAAAGGGGAGAGGAAGATTGGGAGACGAACCCAAACCGGGATTTTTTAACAACCATAGTAGAAGGACGAAAATCCAAAATCCATGGAGTAGGATAAAGCCTAGCCCTACCCCAGAACAAAGGACCCTCATTAAGATTCCATTGATAATCTATGGAAGAGAAGAAATGAACAATAAAATAACCCTTTGCACGTAACTGAATCTCACATTTAGTGGTCCAAGTAGAGTAGATCCATTTATGTAGTTCTTCAAGATGAAGCCAAAAACCATTAAATAGAAAAGTAATGGTAGAATCTTGAAAGGAAGCAATAGATTTCATTACCTCATAAATCGAAAGAGTAACTAGAGGAGTGACCTCTTCTTTATCCACAATGTATATCAACCCCGCACTTATTTAATCCTACCCTGCATTTCTAACAACAACCGCCAGGAAAGATTTCCATCCCGAAACCAGAGCCATGAAGAAGCACAAGTAAGGAAATAATTTTAAACGAAAACAACCATGAGGCCAATAGTCATGCGCACTCCTCCTCAAAAAACCCTATCCGACTCGTTGATCGAATGAGAAAATACTTATGTAAGACTATATGCCGATCAAGGTTGAAAATGTAAGGTTTTTGATAGGGAAACATTATTATTTTGAGATAGTTATCAAGGACATGAATGGTATGTGGATAGTAATGAAGTTGGAAGAAAATACTAGTGGATTTGACGTGGTAAAAGAAAGCAACAATACAAAATATATTTGAATGGAAACTTGAAATGCTAGCATTATTCACATGAGTGTGATTGGAGCTTATAGGGGACCAAAAAAGAGGAAAATTTAAAAGGTCAAAGGTACAAAACATAGCCACACCACTTGCTTCATCTAAATATTTATAGCCCCCTTTTTAGTTTTAAGCTTGAGTAATTGTAGGGAAGAAGGAGATGAATGAATGATCATCGGTAATTAAGCTTTCCCAACAGATGGTCGATTTGACAAAAATATTTACCACTATTTCTTTTGCAATTTCAAGGTTGTCAATTGAACAATCTGTAATCTGATAGTTAAGATGAAGATATGAATGGAATGTTGGAAATTAAATGATGGATAGTGTATACTTGCATGCCTTATATATGATTAATATACACACCCATTCGTGATTAACAATGAAGATACTCATTACATTAAAACAGCTGGATCCCTTAGCACCGCAAAAACATTGGCCTTCTCCTCTTGCGAGGAAGCTGCGATCCCCGTAAAATCCAAACTCATATTCTCTATTGACTAGCATTAATCAAATCAAACAAAAAAATTGATGGCTTTGTTTATGTGAGTTTTAGATGTGGAAGAGAGGATTAACGCGAGCATAAGGTTTGTATGAGGTTTGGAAGCAATCATTATCAGAATACTATGGATAAACGCGGTTTTTGTTTATTAAATAGCTGGATTATTGGTGTATATACACAATTATGTGTTGACGAAGATGCTTATCAAGCTTCATAGGGAAAACGAGCTCCTGAAGAAAATGATTTCTGCAACGTGGTCTATAGAACGTTCTAAATTGATTGATGCATACTACTAAAACTTGATGTTTAACTACATGTTATAAAGTCTAAATTGGTTATATTTTTCTTTTCTATATTTTCCATCTTTGCGTGTGGTTACTCGTGAGTCGTGCACCGTCCACACAAACAATTTCTGACTTCTTGTTCAAGTGCTTCACCCATCACACTTGTCAAAGAACATATGTATTTTCGAACATATGCCGAATTTTTAGGTTTTCTATTTTAAATATAAGGTGCGAATTTTTAGGTTGCACATTTTTCAAATAAGGTACGAAGTTTTAGGTTACACGTTTTAAAAATAATATCGATTATGGCCCGAAATGTTCCTCAAAATTTTCGTAAATTCTAATGTCAAAAGGAAGATTGAAACTTCTAGATTAAAAAGACAAAATTAATATTGGTTCAACATTCTCGAGCTACGAATCTCTAATACAAAACTAACTCTCCTAAATTTTCTAGAAAATCCATTGAGGAGAATTTTTGTTTATAGATTAGGCCTCCGCTCATGGGAAATTAATAGACCTTGATACTAAAAAAAAAAAAAAAGTAGAAACGCTTCTTGTTTTATTAAACTAGTAATCTTATGTGAAGTGTAGTAAGGGATCTACTCGAGATGTCAAAGTGAAGGGAGAGAAATAATTGGAGAGGAAGGGAGGTGGAGAAGATGGACTTTTAGGTGAGAGAAGTGCATGTATAGTGAGAGTGGAATGGGGAAGTATTTTGAAAGTCAACCCTTCAATAATGACATGACTTATTTATCGTTGGAACTGTCCTTATATTAGTAATAATAAAAGACCAAAAACTCACGGTTCCCACAAATAACCACGAAGGCAATACAAAACACCAAAAGGGAAGATGAAACAAGCCAAAATACCCAAACTAGGAACATGCCCAAAACAAGTAGAAAAAGTAAAGGGTGAAAAGGCATCGACGCCGTAAAACACCGAGTAATAGGCGGATCAAATCGCCCCTTCTTCTCTTTCGACCTCGTGACAATAGTCCAATTAGCTATCTGGGAAGTCAAATCTTGCAGATGATCTAGGCGAGGACTATCCTTATTAGGGTTAGATTTAGTAGACTCAGATACATGATACCACTTGACCCAAACTCCAACAAGGGAAACCTCAACATTCATAGCTTCATAATTTTTGCGGTGAGTACAATCTTTGACATCATGCACTGAAAATGGTCACACCCTTAGTCCACAAAGAAACCCATTTGTTCTTTTTTAGTGAGAGTGGGCAAGTCTCCTAAAGGTGTTCACGGTTTGATGGCATAACCGGCATCACAAGGTCGTGTTCTCATAGTCTATAACTTGTATCAACTTGAAACCATCATGTTTTGAGTCCAACTTGTCTAGATGACCTTTGCTTGGATCCACCTGAATATCAATACGTGCATACGTGAATAACCCTTGCTTAGGTCGTTCATTATCCATCTTAATGAATGGACCAAAAGAATCACCAATACTAGCACAAATCGTATCGTGGTAAAAGGGGAGGAAGATTGGGAGATGAACCCAAACCGGCATTTTTGAAACAACCATAGTAGAAGGATCAAAATCCAAAAACCATGGAGTAAGAAAAAGGCTAGCCCTACCCCAAAACCAGGGACCCTCATTAAGAATCCATTGATAATCTATGGAAGAGAAGAAACAAACAATAAAAAAACCCTTTGCATGTAACCGAATCTCATAAATAAGTGGTCCAAGTAGAGTAGATCCATTTATGTAGATTTTCATCAAGCCAAAAACCATTAAATAGAAAAGTAATGGTAGAATCTTGAAAGGAATCAATAGATTTCATTACCTCATAAATCGAAAGAGTAACCGGAGGAGTGACTTCTTCTTTATCCACAATGTATATCAACCCTGCACTTATTTAATTCTACCCTAGATTTATAACAGCAACCGCCAGGAATGTTTTCCATCCCGAAACCGGAGCCATGAAGAAGCGCAAGTAAGGAAATAGTGTTAGACGAAAACAACCGTGAGGCCAACAGCCCTACGCACTCCTCCCTTGAAAATCCTAGCCGACTCTATTGATTGAATGAGAAAATACTTATGTAAGACTATATGCCGATCGAGGTTGAAAATGTAAGGTTTTTGATAGGGAAACATTATTATTTTTAGATACTTACCAAGCACATGAATGGTATGTCGATAGTAATGAAGTCAGAAGAAAATACTAGTGGATTTGATGTGGTAAAAGAAATCAACAATGCAAAATATATTTGAATGGAAACGTGAAATGCCAACATTATTCACATGAGCGTGATTGGTGCTTATGGGGACCAAATAAGATGAAAATTTAAAAGGTAAAAGGTACAAGACATAGCCACACCACTTGCTTCATCTAGATATTTATAGCCCCCTTTTAGTTTTAAGCTTAAGTAATTGTAAGGAAAAAGGAGACGAATGAATGATCATCGAATCGAGATTTACCAATAGATGGTCGTATGACAAAAATTATTTAACACTAATTTTTTTTGCATTTTCAAGGTTGTCATTGAAAAATTTGTAATCTGATAGTTAAGGTGAAGATATGAATGGAATGTTGGAAATTAAATGATGGAGAGTGTATACTTGCATGCCTCATACCTATTCAAAATCTCATATTCTTCTAGTGCAAAGAGTATCTATTATCTACACTCCACTTCATAGTTTTGATCTTGTTCACACTAGTCATGTGAGTGCAACCGACGTGTAAAATTTATCTTCATATCGATATTTGCTATTTTTTATTGCATGGAATAAAGTTTTCAATTGAATATTTTTTATTTATATTAATACAACACGTACGTACATGAATTGAATGTTGGAAATCAAAAGGTTTGAATTAAATACCTACATGTCCCACACCCATTCCATGGATCAAATTGTTCCTACCCAAATAATATTTGTTATTTGTGCTCCATTTAAGCATTTCAATCTCACAAAGAGGATAAATAAGACACAAACATGAATGGAATGTTGGAAATCAAAAGGTCTGAATTAAATACCTACATGTCCCACACCCATTCCATAGATCAAATTGTTCCTACCAAAATAATATCTACTATTTGTGCTCCATTTAATAATTTCAATCTCACATTAAACCTTATAGACTCAAGATGAAGCCAAATAGTAGATTCGCGTGTAGATAATAATCGATCAAGATCAGCCCATTTACCATAAAAACTTGACTTCAATGTTAACATATATTTCACAATAATACATGTCATTTGCATGAACGAAATCAACCTTTGCGCCTGAAAGCTACCGCACTTGCGTGAATGACTAAGTATACATTTAACTAAATACACATCTATGACTGAGATTATTTTGAGTTCTTTGATACAAAATGTGAAGTGGACGGCCTATATGGATGCACGATGGTATGGGAACTGAAAGGCCCACCATGGTTATAGATGGGAAAATTTCTTTGATGTAAATATACATGTGATTCTCAGTGAAAGGAAAATTCAAAAAATTACAGAAAGTATTTTTTGATCAAGGGAGCACATTTTCATAAACCCTTCCCCAAAAAGTAAATATTAAAAATCATTTAATGACAAGATGTGTCAAAACAAAGAAATTGATCAAAACCCATGGTAATTTCAAATTTCCATTCAATGATAAAATAAAATATATTTAAAGAGAAACTTTTACTCTAAGAATATGAATACATACTTTTTTTGGTCTATATATTTAAAAGTTGGCATTGGAAGAAAAGATGTACAAATCAATGATATCTATCAATAGATTTTTCATGGTGTTTGAATTAAATACCTAAATGTCCCACACATTTCATAGATCAAATTGTTCCTACCAAAATAGTATTTACTATTTGTGCTCGATTCAATCTTTTCAATCTCATAAAGAGCATAAATAAGACAAACATTAATGGAATGATGGAAATCAATAGGTTTCAATTAAATAATAAAACTTGTATGATATTTTCTCATTTAACATATCACTCCATCGACAACTTGAAAACATAACTACTAATATTTTCTCATCCAACTTACCGCTTCATCGAACATCCTGAAAAAATAACTAAGTAAATGCATATATGAAGATCAAGATCACCACCGCAATGAAAATCCAAGAAACCATGTACACTAAATTAATTTCTTACACCAAGGTCCTTCTCATGATATAAAATATGGTTATAAATAGTTCCATCTATATATTTTAAAATCCACTTTATTATAGTCCAATGTTGTTCATTGAGGATTTTCCATATATCTTCTAATGACACCTATTGAATGTGTCATATTATGTCTTTGTAAACCAATGTATACCTCAATCTTCCCACAATACTTTGATATGGAGATTATGCCATGTGTTTCAACTCTCTTGTGCATTTGGACATTGTTAATAAGAGAGCTTGTGATAAAATTGAAATGTTTTTCTTACTAGATTACTTTCCTATATCCTAAACCTTTGAATACTATATTCACATTCGTTGATTTATCTAAATATTTATTCTCACATTATCTCTTTTGACATCTATGACCAAATTTCATTTTAATCATCAATATCCTTTATTTGAAACTTCTCAAAGAGTTGAGATTTCACCCATTTGATTATTTCCCTTTTATGTGCAACCAACTATATATCATCCACATAGAGAACTATGATGATTAAATTATCCCCTTCTTCCTTGAACTACACAAAAGGATCCACCCTGGTTCTTTCAATCCCATGCTTGCTCTTGTGAGTTAACTAAATGAACTCGAGAATGAATTCAAGTGAACTCACAAACTAATAGATGATTGATTGAGTTAACTAAATGAGATTTGTATTTCTCAAAGTTTTCATGTGCACTAAAATTATTCTTTCAAAATCCATTTCAAATGAGTTAATTTTCTTCCAAGAGTTATATTTACCAAGTCCCAAGTATCATTCTCCTTTAGAGACTCCATTTCCTCCCTCATAGCCATCATCTAAGATATACCCTCATCTAAAATTTTACCTTCTTTTGTTGTCATTAGATCCATATTGTCAATAATAATAATACAAATATTAAGCGGTAATATAAAATAGATTAAATTATGAGGTTGTCTTCGAACAATTACCTACCTTATAAGTGTAGGAAGAAAATGTATTTTGCAAATTAGATTTTTATATTTTTCCTTAGCATGATTTTAGAATCAATCATCTCTTGAATTCCTTGTTCTTATGAGTTCACTTGACTCCCATGTTTCAATTTACTTTCTATTATATTCCATTATAGATAAAAATCTTGATTGATGCAATTCTCATCTCTCCTATCTTGTCCTTGATCATACAATGAGAGCACCTCTAGGGATTCGACCTTTATTTTTTTAGCTCTTGAGTTGTTTTTTTAAAAATCTTATTCTACCATGAAGGTTATACCTTTACAATTCCCTAAAGAAAACATTTAATATGTAAAATAAATTTTGGAGTCTTGAATTCCAATTCCCGCAACCTTTCATACCATTCCCATATTGTAGTTTACCAATTTTCATGCAATGAAATTGACATGTGTAAAGCTAGACTCATACCATTGTCAATGTCCCTCTCCCCTCAAAATGTACTCTCACCTCCCAAGAAATTTCTTCCAACTTTGCATAGATATATGTGTATGTGGGTTCTATTGGTATCCAAATTTGTTCTCCTTTTCAAGATGAGCAACATCATAGATTTATCACAGAGCTTAGATACAGATAAATCATGATGTATGTAATTTTGTATCTAGGGATGAGATCTAATTGGCCCTTTATCACTCAGATTTGTGGAGTGATGGATAGCACCTTCAAGAGGATTTGACCTATCCTCACTACTTTAGGTTGTGCCTTTCAACCAAGGTGAGAGGACCTGTAGTATAACCTCTTTTTGATGAAGGAGATGGAGTTATCCTTCTTTTGTACAAATTTTATGAAGAAAAACTTGGGAAAGTATGATCATCGATCCACTATGCAGATCCTCCAAAAAATGATTAAAAATGGGGATTTGACCCATAACAAAATAAAAATGATTAGAGGGATTGCCAAAAAGTTGTGGCATGGCATCTGAGTCATTGTTCGAGGGCCCAAGTAACATGATCAACTCACAATTGATCCACCCGACACTTTCGGATGTGAATTTGGTAAATGTCACTTTTTGAGGCAAATTTATAACAAACAAAATTCCCTCGAATATTCTTCTCTTTTGGGGGAAAATGAGTGAGTAAAATGTATAAATGTAATGAGAATACTCTTGCAAATGGCCGAGGATAAAATTTCATAAGAAAAATTTGAGAAAAGCCATATTCTGGGAAACCCGTATGAGATACCTAGTTAATTTCCTTTGTGTTAGATTTTATATCACATCAAGTTAGTTCTGAGATGTATAGCCATTGAAAAGCACTAAGATTTCTCTGGAATCTTTCCCCTACCAATGAATTTAATTGATTTTTAAATTAATTTGTGTCTATCTTAGAGCAAGTAGATTCTACTTTTTTCAGAATGTCTGCAAGTAGTTTTTCTTGTTCCTATTGCAATCTTAAATTGAAATTTTTGTGAAATCACATAGGATCTCCTCCCTATGACAATTTAGTGGAATTTACAATTTCATTTTAGGAAGAGCCTTCATCCCGTGATGAGGTAAATGATTTAAAATCACTCCACCGCCATTTGTTGATAAAGATTGTCTGTAAGTCTTTGGGTGTTCCTTAGGCATGATTGATTCTTAAATATTTTGGTGTTTAATTGAGTATTTTAACTTGATCCTTTGTGTTAAATTCTCAAATATTGTGTGAAAATGTGTTGATCTCGGGATTCCATTAAAGCACACCTTCTCGTTGAAGGAACGTCTTAGCTATTCTGAATCTTTCTGTTGTTGAGTTGTCCATTGTTGTGAAGTTTCTCAAAGATCTGGTGTAATAAACTTTATCCTACTCAATCTCCCACCAAAATTATTCAAAAACCATGAATCCATCCTGAACTACCCCTGTTTTCCCTGTATATCAACAAAGGAACAAAATCTATTTACTAAAATATGTAGAAATTTCAGGATCCCATAATGTCTTCATAGAACCTTATCCTTGTTTTGAAAGTATCTCCGTCTTTTAGAAATGACAACTCTTAATTGTTAATTTATGGAGCATTGATCATACTTTCCCAAGGTTTTCTTCATAAAATTTGTGCAAAAGAAGGATATTTCCATCTCCTTCATCAAACATAGGTTACACTACGGGTCCTCTCACCCTAGTAAAAAGGCATGACCTAAAGTAGTGAGGATAGGTCAAATCCTCTTGAAGGTGCTATCCATCTCTCCACAAATCTAAGTGACAAAGGGCCAATTAGATCTCATCCCCGGCTACAAAATGACACACATTATGATCTATCTGTCTCTAAGCTCCATGTCGAATCTATGATGCTTCTCAGCTTGAAAGGGAGAAAAAATTTGGATACCAACACTTGTGGCGCCATTGTACGGGGATTATTTGAGCTCTGAGATTTATTTATGTGGCAACAACACTCATGACACCATTGCTGGGATTATTTAAGCTTCAAGATTTATTTTTTCAAAACAACACTCATGACACCATTTTCGGGGATTATTTGAGCTCCGAGATTTATTTTTATGGCAACAACACCGGTGGTGTAGTTATAAGGAAACAATCTGCATTGATTTGTTTCCAGTTCATATCCATTTAGCCTATCAACAACACTCTATGCACCATTTCTAGGGAGTGTTTGAAACAAAGGTGTACACATAGAGACCCTGGTAATGTTTCTTACATGATCTAAGTGAAAATACATTTCTAAAACATCATTATCTGTTCAGATTTGTAAGAATTGTTTAAAGTTTTCAGTTATGAGTGCAATATTTCCAGCTTATACAGTTATTGCACTAAATTTTGTATCATCATTGATAAATTTGGGTAGAAGAAGAGAAGATCTTGTAATATTTACATGAATTTGGTATTGAAAGATATTTGATAGGTCTTTCATAGTGCATTTGCACAAACTAAGGTGAAAATCCTTAGTGGCAACTCCGTGCTATTTAAATTCTTAATAAATACTAGTGTCTTAACATATATCAAGTAAGATTTGTCATTAATCTCTAAAAATATGGAAGGAATAAGATCTCTCTTCGCTAGGGACCCTAGTAGAAGGTTTTTTCAAGAGTTGGGAAAGTCTAATTCAAAAGGAAGAAGAATTTGGAAGGTTGTTGGAGATCAAGCATCAAGAAAAGAGATCTCCATTGGTGAAACTAATCAGCCTGTGATTGAAGATTGTAATACTTCCTCAAGTGCTTCTAAATCAGGTAGTCTCTTTGTTGAATTGAATTCTCCATCTGGAGAGTGTCCTTCTTTTTTATTTGAAACATTTTCTTCTCAATCTGCCCTTGTATTTTCCAAATGTAATAGACTTTTCCAAGAATAGAGCCTTTAGAGGGCAGTCATTCTAAAAATTATATCCCTGTACCACACACACCTCTCACTCTTCATCAGTTTGCATTTCCTCCAAGGTCACCTCCTCAAAATAATATGGCTCATCCTCCAACCTAACCTCCATTTGTTGTTAATACTTTTGGTCCCACCAATTTTAGAGGTATGTCTGGCTATCCAAATGTTGTGCCACAAGATGTAAGGAATAGATTACCTACGTTTCAAGGAAATAATGCAATCACTAGTGATCAAAACTTGAACCTCTTTGTCAATATGATGGAGGAATTTGAAATAGAATTTAAGGATGTGTACATGAAATTGTTTATCCATACTCTAGAAGAAGCTATAAGGGACTGGTATAAATCTTTTCCGATAATTCCATTGATTCTTGAATAGATACGAAGAATGCTTATAGAATGAAGTATGGTGATAAAACAAACCCTAGGTTTATTTAATTAGAGTTTGAAAATATAAAAAAGATTCCTAATGAATCAGTGCATGATTTCAATACAAGATTTAACAAAACATTGAGAAGACTTCCTGTTAATTTGAGGCCATGTGATGAATCATGTTTGATAAAGTATTCAGATGCATTTGATAAGAAATTTTCTTACTATTTGAGGGATAAGAACCCAGCAACTTTGAGGCAGGCCTTTACCATGGCTCTGTAAATTGAGAACAACATTAAAGTAGTTGGAAAACCTCCTAAGAGGGAGGGTGTTAAGCAAATCAACCTAGAAAATCCTCAATCAAGTAAGGTGGATCTTGAGGAAGTTGTAAAGATTTTGGTGGAGCTGTCAAAGAAATCTCTTACAAGCTAGCCAGTGTAGAGAAAGGAATTGGACAAGGTTCTCCAGTCAAAATAGGCAACAAGGACAAGAAAAATTCACAAATCATCTTAGAAATGATCGTAGATCCGATGACAGAGGTAAAGGACCCATGGGAGCTAGGAAAACCTCAAGCTAGGGAAAATAGAGTAGTGCCTGATCCTCTAAATACCAAAGTTGTTTTTGTTGAAGATAAAAATGAAATTTATTAGTGTGATAAGTGTTTCTTGCCCCACCGGCCATGTGAAGTAGATCAACAAGTTGAAGAAGCTGATGATGATGATAACACGCTGATGATGCATACATGGTGGACTCGCTCTAAAAGCTCACACCACGAGCAACTTCAGCTAAGGTAATAAGTGCAAGAACTACTACAAGTTTTGGGGACTGTGTTGGCGAAAAAAATTTGACGGGTGGAAAAATTGTGGATTTCTTGCCAATGCTCTGGGAATCTAAGTCCCTCAACTCAATCGGTGTAGATACCGTATGTCCATGTGTGAGAAAGTGTGGATTTACGTGGTGGTATTTCAATCGGGATCCAACAAAGGAAGTCCATCGACCCTACGGCAAATCTAGCAATCTCTTGATAGGGAAGTCTCCATCTATAGAGTGGGAAAGGGGTGTGATAAAAGAGGTAGGAGAACTAATGCCGTAGGTAGAAAGTTAGATTCATGCACACACACTAGTTAGAAACTTTAACACATTAATTTATGGGAAGAAACAACTCTACGAATAACAATAAGACCAAATAGAATTTATTGATCACGAGGTATCAATAAAACCTTAGTCAAAGAAAGCTAGAAACTCCTCCTTATATTGATTTCTCAAATCAAAGTTGTACATAATGTGGGAATGCAAGAAATTTGATGGGGGAAGATAGTAGAAAAAATGGCTATCTCCTTTGCTTTCTCTAAGTACAATGCACTCTCGAGTCTACAAGATCAATTTCCAACCCTTTGCAATGGGAATGACATTACAATTTCTATAATGAGAGGTGACTTATCATCTTCCTCATGACCCTCCATATGCATTAATATGAATTAAGACTATTCATATTCCACTTTAAATATTTAAGTCCCTTTTATAATAGCAAGGCGACTTAATTTACATTATGTTTCTAAAGTCACTTTTAAGTGACTTAAAGGCATATCAAAAAGTGCAAACCCCAACGAAGAATTAGAACATTTGAAAGTGAGAGAAAGTTGGGGGAAGAGGAGAGAGAAAGAGAGAGAGAAGAAGAAGAGGAGATGTCACCCGATGAAGTCCGTTGATCCTTGTTGATGGAAAGCTCCAAATGTAGTGAAACTTTGAATCTTCGAACTCCTTACACAATGTGAAACTCCTCCAAATTAGCTCATGAATTCTCACCCAATTGAATGAACTAAGGCGGATCTCGAATTCCCTATGAAAAAAGCGATAGCATGCTCTTGAACAGTGATGTCCTCTTGAATGATTATCCTTATACAACCCAAAGGTGCCAAAACTACTTTTTGAGTGTAACTTACTATTCATAATAAGAGTGAATTTCAAGCCAAGATGACCCTTTTTTATGACCTTTCCTGTGATGTTCCCTTTTTTTTCACCACCTTCTTCATGGAATATTAAAATTGTGGCTTACCTGAAGTACCATTCCCCTATGTAAGGAGACATGCTATTTTTAGTAAGTGTGCCATGAATGTCAAATTGCGACGAAATGAGTCTTGAAATTCTAGGTTTTATTCCAGGTTCCACGCTATGAATTTGGAGTAATTCCTTCATTTGAACAAGTGAGAAAATGATGTCTTCATCGGTGGGGAAGAATTCTAACAAAAAACACATCCCTCCATATCTCTAAAAAATAGGGGCTTCATGGCACAAAAACTAGTTCATGTGAAACTAGATTTTTCACCGATTGTTCCCTCCAATTTTCAGATGATTTCACCCGTTGGATCTTTAGGAATTTGAAAATTTCTTTGAAGAGGGAAGAATTCTGATAAAAAACACAGCCCTCCATATCCCTAAAAATAGGGAGTTCATGGTGTGAAAACTAGTTTGCGTGAAACTAGATTTTTCGATGATTGTTTCCTCCAATTTTTCAAAGCATTTCACCCACTAGAACCTTGAGAAGCGAAGAGGTAGCTCGCTGATTTTTTCCATTACTATGTCATGGCAGCCATTAATGGAGCTCAAAAATTTTAGGTCTCATTTTTGTCTCTGTTCGCGACAAAATCAACTCCATTATGACAGGTTTTTCATTATGGTGCTTCACGTGAAATTTCTCTTCATTTTGGTGACCAGTTTGATGGAAATCAAGATTTTTCCTTCGTAGAGCCAAAAAGAGGATTTATTTCCTGTTTGCAATCCTTGCTGAAAATTTGAGGTCTGAATATTATTTTTTAATGGCCTTCAAGAGATAAAAACTCAGCAACAAATGGTTCATCAATCTGAGCACTGGTTTGCAAGATATGTTCGAATCTTCGTTTTCATGGCTATGGGGATTTCCATTGTTCTCCTTCTCTTTTCTTCATTTATCCTTATTAGCTTGATGAAAATTCCTTCTTAGACTTGTGTATTTCCTTGGGAAAGGTATTTCAGTTCCTTTTCCGATTTGGTCTGAGTTTCTTGCAATGGTGGAGTGGTGGACTTGTGTTCTCTGCAACTTTTCTTCCGGCAGTGAGAAACAACAAGAAGTAGCTAACAATTACAATTTTTTTAATTTTTTGAGTTGGATTTGGGCGTAAAATTTTTTTTTGATGTCCCTAACCTCAGGGACATGAGGGACATCAAATTCCATGGTGGTCAAGAGGATGACATGTGGCGGCGATCCGACGGTAGGGAATGAAGGTGGAAAAAGTTGCTTTAAAGCACTGGGAGCTGAAAGGCGGTCACGTGGGTGTCTAGAAGACTCCCCATAGGGGATGGGAAAATTTTCAAGGTCTAATGTCACCCACCTTTGGTGCATAAGGGAAATAAAATTCCAATGTGGTCCTAGAGCCGACATGTGGCGCCCGATCCGACGGCAGGAATGTATGCTTCAAATAAGCACCTAGGGGCTGAGCTGTCATGTTTGGAGGTCATATGAGGGTCCCGTGAGGTCACATGGGGCTGGGAGAATTTTGCAAGGTCTGATGTACTTGACCTCAAAGACATCGGGACATGAAATCCTACCAGTGCTCTTGGTGTTTGACAGTGTCCTCTCAAAAAAATGACTAAGTCCTAAACTACCTTTGAGAGGATAACTTGAACGAAGATAAATTGATCTCCCTGAAATTTATTGGTGAAATTTTATATGATATTAACTAGAAATGGCCTTTTGAATCCAAATATGGGGGTATAATGTCTTTATTAGAATATATGATCTCTCAAACTACTCGCCAATCATATGCACTTTGAGGTGTTGTGAAAAATATTATTTCACAATAATGTAGGTCTTGGAATCATATTTTTGAGGATGTTTTTTTTACCTCCAACTCCATTCGGAGCTCTCAGAATGTTCTTCTGAAGCCCAACAGTTGTTTTAGGCTTACGAACCCTGTTTTCACTTAGAATGCTCCAAGTCTTGAAAAACTTCCCCAAACCTTTCAAACTCATTTCCATTATGTTGTAAGGTCTTCCATTCACCTCCATGTTGAATTTTTCCCTTCCGTTCGCCGAGGGGGTCGATCCAAATCCGGGAAGGCTAGTGAGAACCCTTTCTTATACTATCGAAGATAGTGTCTTTTCAGAACTCCCTAATAGCACATAGGGGGATGAGATTACATTATTTAGGAGGTTATTTGGAATGATTGGATAGACCTAGGGTGTCTTGGAATGATGGGACTTGAAAAGAAAATTAACACCGAGCTATTGTTGTCATGCTTAGAAATTATCAATTTCCTTGTTGCACATTTGCATGACAACAACTAGCTCTAGGTTGGGGACATGACATGGACTGAGAATAGTGAAGACATGACATGGGAATCTAGAATCTCAATTTTAGACCATATAGTTCATTGACTAGTGCCTTATCCATTGGGCCTTGCAGAGTCATGTATAACTTACAAGAGAGAGAGAAGAAGGAAACACACACACAAAAAGGAGAAAAAGACACACATAACAGGAAGGGAAATACACCTAGAAATCACCTATGATACAAGGTGGGGGATAACCCACTTTCACTGAAGAATTTTCTTTCCTCAAGAGTTACCCCTAAGTGGGCAACACTAAGTGATGATGTTCTACTGAAGCCGTTGATGGGTTCCAGAAAGTAGCCTCCCCTCCTCAGCTGCTTATGAAAGCCATGTGCTTTCACAATTGTCTGTGTATTTTGTAGGAGTGAGTCCATGTGAGCTTCTTGATGCTCGAGTCCTTGCTTGGAAATTCCAATGCCTTCATGTTCTTTGAATTTGGTTTCATAGTGCCAGTTGCCTTCCATGTTTATCCATATAGCTGATTCTCCATCGAGCATCTCATCACTGCCCCAAAAATTATTTTTTCCATGTTCGAACAACTTTCTTCAATGCAAGTCAGCTCAATGTTTTCCCTATTATCTTCTTCCATGGCGGAGGTGTTGTCTTCAAAAATGGAGATGTCCGAAGGAGATACATGAACTTTTATTCTTTTGCACTCATGAACTTCTTCACACAATGTGGAAGAAAAAGGCATGTTTTCATGTTTATTCTCATCAACCAAAGTATTAGAGAAGTCATCAAGCTTATCCAACTGCTCCATTTCAACATCAAAAATTGGTGCACCAAAATAGGAAGCACAAATTGACTCATACTTTTCTTGTATCTCCATGGCCCAGGTCAAGAGTTCAAGACCGAGTTGAGGATCCTCAGTTTCTTCTGTGGCCTTCAAGATGTCTTGTACGGATAGTTCTTCTGAAATTTCCATAGACTCTTTTTTATCTTTATTGGAGGAATCTTCTTGTTGTGCCTCTAGGAGATGGTTAAAAATATGATCCATATAGGCCCATGATTCATCTGAAACATTCTCGTTCATCTCTTTCATGATTTGCGTTGCCAAAGATTCACTTTCTTGCATACACGGGCATACTTGATTCATGACACCTATTGACAAGGAGAAGATGTCCAAGCTTTGAGGGAATGGCACTCCTTCAAGCTCAAAATCCATATCATCTTCTCCTTGGTAAGAAGTAGAGAACTGTGTTGGGGCAGCAGTATGAGAAGAATTTTCAGCTACATCTTGATCATCCATTATTAAATCCTCTTGCTCAGGTGAAAGATGAAAGGCTATGTTTTCACCATGATGATGATTCTTCTCCTCGAGTGAGTAGAGGTTGTGTTTAAATTTCTCATTCTCCTTGGATTTGAAAATAGAGTGGGCTTCTTCCATTTGATCATCCATGATTGCATCGGGGAGAGAGTTTGATTCTTTGACTTCCTTCATTTCTTCATGCAACATTTTTACGTCACTTGAGGAATCAAGAGGATTATCTATGACCATCTTGAATTCATCATTTTTGGGCCATGATGTTGGCTGAGTTTCTTGCACTTCTTCACATCTCTCCATTTCATCATCAATTGAAAGATAAAAACTTGAAAAGAGATCATCCATGCTTACTTTGAATTGACCATCTTCTTCATCATTGGTGGAGTCTTTAGAGAGCATTGGATCATCCATTATGTAGCAAGGATCTTCCTTTACTGAATATATTATTCCCCCCATGGGCTGTGACTTGAGCCAAATGGAATTGTTGAATGGTGATTCTATCTTTGTCTCTTCAACTTCTTTCTCCATGACGTTGCTTTGGATTTCATTGGGAGATTCCATGACAAGATCTTCTTTGGATTTCAGATTTGTAGTACGGGTATAAATTTGAGTCTTCTTCCATAGGGTGCATCTCATCTTCTTCCTCCATTTGATGTGGAGTTTCAAAATGTTCATATCTTCTCTGTAGAGCTAAAGCATACCTCCAAATTTCATTAAAGACTTTGGGTTCAGAATTTCCTTTTATTATGCTCTCAAGTATTTCCACATATTATCTTTTCAACATGTTCATTTCTTCATCACCATATGCAATGAATTCATCTAGAGAATGGTGGAAGAAGGAAAACATTCTCAATTTTGTAGTGAGTTGTGCGAGATTGCAAAAATCTTCTTCAGCGATCTTGCATTGCCCTCTCGTCTTTCGTCATCTTCTTGAATGCTAGTTTTATCTTCATTGGAAGGCTCAAGGATAGTATTTTCTTCAGCAGAATTCAAGAACCTTTCGGGTATGAAAACCCTATGGTACAAATGATCTTCAGGGTCTTCCTCTATAGGATGATTCTCCTCTTCTTCTTTCTCGCTATGGGCTGCTTCAAGTTGCTCATTCATCTCTTGCAAGAATTTGGCATATTCTCGAGCTTCACACCTTATCTTATGTCTCCTTTGAATCCATTCTTCTTCATCGATGACATGTTATTTCTTATTTCCTTTGTCAACACTAGTCCGGAACCATGGCTAATCAACGATCTTCTTTTCCGAGAAGACATCTTCTTCTTCTTCTTCACTATCACTCATTGGTACTTCACTCCAATCTGTAAATTTCTTCATGATGTGGAAACAAACATGACAGGGGTTTGTTCCTTAATGGAGTCACCATCAAAAAATATTTTCCTTTGAAATATGATTTTTTTGTTATTTTCAGACTTGCGGTCGTATATTGGGTGCGATGATGCTGCTAAAAATGCCCTACGGCAGCACCAAAACTGTTGGTGAGAATTTTTTTTGGGTGGAAAACATTATGGATTTCTTTCCAACTCTCTGGGAATCTAAGTCCCTCAACTTAGCCAAAGGCAGCTGCATATGTGCATGTGTGAGAAATTGTGGATTTTGTGGTGGTCTTTCGATCGGGATCCAACAGGGCACTCCACTAACCCTATGACAAAGCTAGCAATCTCTTTCTAGGGAAGTATTCATCTGTAGAGCAGGAAAGGGAAGTGAGAAAAGAGGTAGGAGAACTAATGTTACAGGTAGAAAATCATATTCCTACACACACACTAGTTAGAAACTTCAACACATACATTTATGGGAAGAAACAACTCTGTGAATCGCAACAAGACCAAATAGAACTTCTTGATAACCAAGTATCAAGAAACCCCTTAGTCAAAGAAAGCTAGAAACTCCTTCTTCTTATATTGATTTCTCAAATCAAAGTTGTACATAATGTTGGAATGGAATAAATTTGAGGGGGAAGATAGTAGGAAAAAATGGCTATCTACTTTGCTTTCTCTAGGTATAATGCACTCTCAAGTCTACAAGATCAATTGCCAACCCTTTGCAATGGGAATGGCATTACAATTTATAGAATGAGAGGTGACTTATCATCTTCCTCATGACCCTCCATATGCCTTAATATGAATTAAGATTGTTTATATTCCACTTTAAATATTTAAGTCCCTTTTATAATAGCAAGGTGACTTAATTTACATTATGTTTCTAAAGTCACTTTTAAGTGACTTAAAGGCATATCAAAAAGTGTAAACCCCAATGAAGAATTAGAACATTTGAAAGTGAGATAAAGTTGGGGGAAGAGGAGAGAGAAAGAGAGAGAGAAGAAGAAGAGGAGATGTCACCCGATGAAGTCCATTGATCCTCGTTGATGGAAAGCTCCAAATGTAGTGAAACTCTGAATCTTCGAACTCCTTGCACACTGTGAAACTTCTCCAAATTAGCTCACAAATGCTTTCCCAATTGAATGAACTAAGGCAGACCTTGAATTCCCTATGAAAAATGGCTAGGATTCTCCGAACAATGATGTCCCCTTGAATGATTATCCTTATACAACCCATTGTGCCAAAACTACTTTTTGAGTGTAACTTACTATTTTTAGTAAGTGTGAATTGTGAGCCGAGATGACCCTTTTTATGACCTTTCCTGTGATGTTCCCTTTGTGCTCACCTCCTTCTTCATGGAATCTTAAAATGTTGGCTTACCTGAAGTAACATTCCCCTATGCAAGGAGACATGCTATTTTTAGTAAGTGTGCCACGAATGTCAAATTGCGATGAAATGAGTCTTGAAATTATGGGTTTTATTCCAGGTTCCACGCTCTGAATTTGGAGTAATTCCTTCATCTGAACAAGTGGGAAAATGATGTCTTCATTGGCAGGGGGAAGAATACTGACAAAAAACACAGCCCTCCATATCCCTAAAAAATAGGGGCTTCACGGTGCAAAAACTAGTTCATGTGAAACTAGATTTTTCAACGATCGTTCCCTCCAATTTTCAGATGATTTCACCCATCGGATCTTCAGAATTTGAAAATTTCTTTGAAGAGGGAAGAATGTTGACAAAAAACATAGCCCTCCATATCCCTAAAAAATAGGGAGTTCATGGTGTAAAAACTAGTTTGCGTGAAACTAGATTTTTCGACGATCATTTCCTCCAATTTTCGGGCGATTTTGCCCACTGGAAACTTAAGAAGCGGAGAGGTAGCTCACTGATTTTTTCCATTACTGTGTAATGGCAGCCATTAATGGAGCTTGAAAATTGAAGGTCTATTTTTTGTCTCTGTTAGCAATGAAATCAACTCCATTAGCATAGGTTTTTCATTATGGTGCTTCACGTGAAATTTCTCTTCAATTAGGTGACCGGTTTGATGGGAAATCAAGATTTTTCCTTCGTACAGCCCAAAAAAGGATTTATTTTTTGTGCACAATCATTGCTGAAAATTTGAGGTTTGAATATGTTTTTTTAATGGCCTTCAGGAGATAAAAGCTCATAAATAAATGGTTCTTCAATCCAAGCACCAATTTGCAAGATATGTTCGAATCTTTATTTTCATGGCTATGGGGATTTCCTTTGTTCTCCTTATTTGTTCTTCATTTCTCCTTATTATCTTGATGAAAATTCCTTTTGAGACCTACGTATTGCAATGGGAAATGTATTTCATTTCCTTTTCTGATCTAGTCTGAGTTTGTTGCAATGGTGGAGTGGTGGACTTGTGTTCGCTGCAATTTTTCTTCCGACAAGGTGAGAAACAACAAGAAGTAGCTAGAAGTAGCTTATAATTACAAATGCTTTTGATGTTTTGAGTTGGATTTGGGTGATTTTTTTGTGTTTTATGTCTCATACCTGAGGGATGTGAGGGACATAAAATTCCATGGTGGTCAATAGGATGACACGTGGTAGCAATCTAATGATAGAGAATGAAGGTGGAAAAGGTTGCTTTAAAGCACTGAGAGCTGAAAGGTGGTCACGTGGGTGTCCAAAAGACTCCCCATAGGTGTTGGGAATTTTTTTTAAGGTATTATTTCCCCACCTCAAGTTCATAAGGGACATCAAATTACACGGTGGTCCCGGAGATGACACAGGTGCCCGATCCGACGATAGGGAATGCATGCTCCAAATTAGCACTTGGGGCCGAGCTATCAAGTCTCGGTGATCATATGAGGGTCCCGTGAGGTCACATGGGGGCTGGGCACATTTTATAAGCATTGATGTACCTGACATCAGGGACATTGGGGACATGAAATCACTGCTAGGCTCCCAGGTGCCGACACATGTCCTCTAAAAAAAATGACTAACTCCCCGAACCGCCTCGAGAGGGTAACTTGGAACGAAGATAACTTGATCACCTAGTGTAATTTCTTGGTGAAATTGTATATGATCCTAACTGGAAATGGAATTTTGAATCCCATTATAGGGGTCTAATGTCTTGATTCGACTATGTGATCCCCGAAAATTGGAGTTTTGATCTAGGACTCCGGTTGTGCTTGAGAAAACTCCCTACCAATCATATGCGCCAAGGTGTTGTGAAAAATATTATTTCACCATAATGTATGCATTCAAATAATATTTTTGAAAATGTTTTGTTTTACCTCTAACTCCATTCGGAGCTCTCGAAATCTTCTTCTGAAGCCCAACAGTTGTTTTAGGCCTGTGAACTTCCTAGGCTTGTGAACCTTATTTTCACTCATACTGCTCCAAGTCTTGTAATACTTCCCCAAACCTTCCAAAATCATTTCTATTATGTTATAAGGTCTTCCATTCACCTCCTTGTTGATTTTTTCCATTCTGTTCCATTCCAGGGGGTTGATCCAGTCCTGGGAAGGCCAACAATAGCCCTTCCTTATACTATCATAAGATAGTGTCTTTTCAGAACTCCCTAAAATCACGTAGGTAGATGAGATTATATTATTCAGGACATCATTTGGAGTGAATACACAGAATTAGGGTGTCTTGGACTGATGGGACTTGAAAAAAAAATTAACACTAAGGTACCGTTGTCGTGCCTGGAAATTGTCAATTTCACTGTTGCACATTTGCATGACAACATAATGCATTCACTCGGTACCTCTTCTTCCTCCCTCTCATGCTCTAGAAATAGATATGGTACAATATTTTGAGATTCGTAATAATGATTTTAAGTACCTAAGAGATCTAATGATTAAGAATTATGAGGAGGAATCCCATCGTAAGAGGATAGACAATTGTTAACGAAAGTTTTGTTGCCCAAGAAAAGGATTATAACACAAGAAGTAAAGCTATCAAAGGGGCAGGACCTCAAGCCAAACCAGGGGACCCTAGTTCTCACCAATTTCCCAAAATAAAATCCAAAGAAAGATGCATCTCGTAAAGGCCTTGTTGTCTCAAGTAGAACCGATGTTCCCACCCATGCCCAAAATGTGATAAATCTTGTGCCATCCGATGAGTTTGTCAATATTTCTCCAAATGTTGCTTTGCCCAAATAAATTCCTTTTGACATTTCCCAATTGTTGAGTCAGATCAGGATTTATGTCCCAATTGTTGAATCGCTTAAGATTCTTGAGCACAAGAAGAGGGATTTTGAGTATTTGGGATTGGAAGAAGATAAGATTACCCAAGGCAGAAATATAAATAATGTAAACACTCTTCCTTCAACCATTACAGACCTAGAAAAACCACCAACATTAGAGGAGATAGGTGAACCACCAAGTTTATTTTGGAACCTATTTGATTGAGTCTCAATTAAATGTTGATCCATTTTTACAATGCTGATTATTAAGGATAGACTATTGCACAATTATCTCTGTTTGATTCTAGAGCATCATGCAATGTTATGCCTCTGGAAGTCATGAATGAATTGAACATTAAAGTGATAGTGGCTTATGGCAAGTGTAGTTCAATGGATTCTAGAGAGGTTTCCGTTGTAGGATGTGTACAAGGTTTGGTGGTACAACTTGTAGCTTATTTGGGTAAGAACTTGACAACTTGATGTTGTTATTATTGATTTCTCTGCCAAATGGGGCATGATGTTATCAAGAAAGTGGGCTGCAAGTGTTTAGATGGATATGTATTTTTCCACCATTCCAATTGAAGGCAACCTTGTAAAGTTATATGGAGAGAAGAAGATGTTGCACCTCATTAAAGATCCCAATAATGCTTCTTATGAAGTGTTGTATGCTAATGTAGATGCTGATAACTTTGTTGGGTTTGCTGATGGCAAAGAGAACAAGATTGATCAATGTAAATTTCTTGAACAAGTAGGTTTACCTTGGACCTTGTTATTTGATGGAGCTTGTTCCAAGTTTGGAAATGGTGCTGGCATTGTTCTGATTTCTCCAGGCCAGGAAGAGTTTGTTTTTTCTTTCAAACTCAACTTTGAATGCACTAACAACATTGCTGAATATGAAGCACTGATTATTAGGTTTGAGAATTGCATGGAAATATGGTATAAATGAAATCATTGTTAAAGGAGATTAAAAACTGATTGCCAACTAGATTAGAAAATTGTATGCTACTAAAAACTAGAGAATGAAATAATACAAGCATTCAGTCTAGGATTTGATTGAAATGTTTGACTCATTTAATATTATGCAACATGATAGAAAGTTTAATGCAGCTGCAGAAAAGTTATCAGTGCTAGGATCCAGATTTGGAAATTATGACAAGATCTCCATTTTGTGAGTATGATGTTGAATTACCATCAAGGCCATCTCGTCCCCACAACATTAAAAATTGGTAAGTGTTCGATGATGATTCCTAGGTGAAATGGTTTCTACAGAACCAAGGTGATTTTGCTGACCAAAATATAGATTGGGAACCAATGGTGTGTGTTGCTAAAGGAAAGGAGACTTTATTTGGCAAAGACATCATCCAGCTGAATACAAAAATGATTCCCAGAGGTTTGGTGGCACTTGAATCAAATTTTGATAATGTTGATTGCATTATTAAAAGAAAATGTCGGGCCAAGATGTGTGTAAGAGCACAACACAGGCATAAATGAAAAACCACGTAAAATCTGGTTAGGAAGCAATCGAAGAAAGGAAGAGAAGTAGTCCTATGTTCAATTGCTGAAGAAATATCAAGACTACCTAGCTTGGTCTTACTCTGATTTGAAGGCATACAGGAATATTTATTCCAACATGAGATTCCTCTTGAATCTAATGCCAAGCCTTTCAGGAAAAAATAGAGGCCAATCAATCCGCTCCTTTATTTGAATATGGAAGAAGAATTGAAGAAGTTGAGGGATGGAGGTATCATTTAGCCCACAAGGTACTCATCTTGGGTTGCAAATCTAGTGCCTGTCAGAAAAAAGAATGGTGATATAAGGTTGTGCGTAGACTTGAAGAACTGAATAAAGCGTCATTGAAAGATAATAACCCTCTCGTGAAACATGGAGAATATTCTACAATTGGTAATTGGTTCTAAGTTGTTATCCAGTTTGATGGTTTCTCCAGCTATAATCAAGTTGTTGTGAAGGAGTCAATTGACAGAATAAAGACTACCTTTGCCACTCCTTGGGGAACTTATGTCTATGTCAGGATGCCTTTTGGCTTAATGAATGCTACAGCAACTTTCCAAAAAGAAATGGATGTATCATTTATTGGTTATATCGAGTGATTTCATTTCTCTTTATCAAGATGATGTAACAGTGTTTTCCAAAAAAAAAAATTATCACTTGCAACACTTGGAGAGAATTTTGTTAAGGTGTAGAGAGTATGGCATATCATTAAATCCCAAGAAGTTCAATTTTGGAGTGCAAAAGGAAAATATGATTGGTCACATTGTATCAAAATAAGGGGTCATGATTGATCCCAAGAGAGTGGAAGCCATCATCAAGGTTCCAATTCCAAGAACTAAGAAAGGAGTTCAATCCTTCTTTAGAAAAATAAAATTAATCAAGATATTTGTCTAACTTTGTTGAGATGACCATCCCCATTACTATCATGCTAAAAAGGGACCAAGTTATCAAATCAAAAGAAGATTCCATTCAAGATTTCAATGGGATCAAGGAATAACTCAAACATGCCCCTATTTTGGCAGCTCCAAATTACAAGAAACATTTTCAAGTGTTTTCTTTTGCTTTAAAAAATACCATTTAATCTATTTTGTTGCGAAGGATGATGAAGGGGCGAAGAGACAAATTTCCTTTTTAGTAAGGCATTGCAAGGAGCTGAGTTGAAGTACACCATCATGGAGAAGCAAAAATTTTCCTTGGTAAAAGAAACAAAGGTTTTAGATCTCTAAAGTTATTGCTTATGTTCCCCACACCATGGTAAAATAAATCTTATCGAGATGGAGGTCTCAAGAAAACGATGCAAATGGGTGAACAAGTTGTGGGAATATGACATGGATATCCAAACCATGAATTTGATAAGAGGTTTGGGCCTAGCTAAGATTATGGTTGAAATCAAATTGCAAACTATTGAGGTGAATGAAGTAGAGAAGGAGAAAGGGTGGATGTCCTTGAAAAGTTGGTAAGCTCGAATGGTACAAAGATATAATCTTTTATTCTCGACATCTATGCTGCCCTTAAAATTTGAGTAAAAATCAGAACAAAGATCTTAAGTTAACCTCTCAAAAATACATCATTACTAATTTTGGGTTAGTTTGGAAGAACCTAGAGGGAGTGCTCTTAAAATGTGTTTCTAAGGATAAATCACCAAAGGTAATTTCTGATCTCCATGGAGGATTTAGTGGGGGACATTTTGGAAGAGTTACAACACATAAAATATTGAGGGATAGTTATTGGTGGCCAACTCTCTTCAAAGATACAACTCTATTGGTTAGGAAATGTGAAAGTTGCCAGCATTTTTTTGGAAGAATGAAAGATTCAAGCTCCCTTCCTTTACATCATGTGTCAGTTGAAGCCCCATTTAAGAAATGGGGAATGGATTTCATTGGCAAAATTTTTGATCCTTCCAGTGCTAGTCATAAATGGATTCTTGTAGCCACTGATTATTTCACGAAGTGGGTGGAAGAAATCCCCACCAAGAAAGAAACACACCAAGTTATCATGGAATTCATGCTAAATCAAATCATATATAGATTTGGAGTGCCAGCTAAAATTATTGCTGATAATGCCATGAGTTTCAAAGCCAAACCTTTGGTGGTAATGTGCAAAAAGTATGGAATCAATTTGACATATGCTTTTAAATACAATCCACAAGGAAATGGAAAAGATGAGTCCATAAATAAAAAACTTGTTAAAGATCATTAGAAGAACCTTGGAGCTAAACAAAAAGAAGTGGGGTGAGCAACTCAAGTTTTCTATTTGGGCTAGTAGAATCACTATCAAAAGAGCCACTGGTAAAAGCCCATTTGAGTTGGTATATGGAACTGAAGCTTTGATGCCCCTTCATTTGTAATTTTCTTCATTTCAATTTTTTCAACAAGTTTAAGATCAAGAAGTTAGTCCATATGATGCTCGAATCAATCAAATTATTGAGTTAGATGAAGAAAGAAGGGCATCCCATCAGCGGCATGTGAAGTTCAGAGAAAATTTGAAGAAGTTATTTGATAAGAAGGTGACTCCAAGAGATTTTAGCATTGGGGATCTTGTGCTATTATGGGATAACATGCATGAAGATAAGGGAAAGCATGGTAAATTTGATGCATTTTGGATGGGCCCTTATTCAATTGACATTCGAATTGGTGAAAATACCTTCTTCCTAAAAGATTTAGATGAGGAACTCTTCAATTTCCTATTAATGTGAGGCATTTGAAACATTTCCTTAATTGACTTCTCATAATCAAGGTATAATACATTTGTACAATGTATATAGTCTTTTGGTTTTTTTATGCTTTTGTGTTTTTCTATTTTTTTCTTGGTCCTTGGTAGCCATTTTTTTGGTTTCTTGGTTCGTCTTTAGGGGATTTATTATTATTGTTTTCTCTGCAAGCTTATTCTTTGACTCTATTTCCCAATAGATGTTTTTCACACTTGGTCTTCTCTATTTGTTCTTGTGACACTCGCAGGAGTGCCCATCCCAGTCGAGCCAATGTTGGTGCTAAATTTGGAATCACTCCGTTTGTCTTTGAAATTATTTAATTTGCGGGCTCTGCAGTATTCTATCTCACCATATTAATGCATGAAAACTCTATCCTCCATCTGGTTACAATGATCATTCCCTTCCTTGGTCAAGGATCACTTAAAATTACAAAAAGTGTTTTTCGTTCCTCTGTCTGTGTGAAAGAGTTTGTAAATTGGGCATAAACTTGGGTTTCTTTCCCTTCCTTCCATTTTCCACAGTCACATTTTGTTGTCCCTATCTTTTTTGTCCCAAGTATCTATGAAAACGTTATTCTATACGGCTTGAAGGATCATATTTGGGTCTTATATCATTTCCAAATTCTCTGTCCTTGAAGAAAGATTCATTGAGAAAGGCCTAATCCATCGTAGTGTATCCTGTTGGGGTGCACTTTGGTGATTTTTGTAAAGAATAAAGATGGATCTCTACGCATTGTGTATTGATTACCACCACCAACAAAGTAATGATCAAGAATTGTTATCCCCTTCCGCACATTAATGATTTATTTAATCGGATGAAGGGGACCATAGTTTTCTCTAAGATAGACCTTAAGTCAAGATATCATCACCGAGGATCACAGACATATATTCATAAGATCGCCTTTCGTACGAGATACGACCACTACAAGTTCACCGTAGTGCCTTTTGTTTGATTAATTCCCCTGCAGTTGTTCATGAGATTTATGAATGGGGTGTTAAGGAAATTCTTAGATTTCTTCGTGCTCATTTTCATTGATGACATTTTGATTTACTCATGTATGTGTGAGAAGAACCTTCACCGGGTTCTTCAGTGTCTTCATGAGCAACATCTTTATGGGAACTTGGAGAAGTGTGCGTTCTTTCAGAAAGAGGTGTAGTATTTTGGCCACATCATTTCTGGGGAAGGTATCACAGTTGATCCTTCTATGATTTAGGATATTATGGATTGGCTAACACCCACTAGTGTGATAGAGGTGCGCAGATTCATGGGTTTAGTAGGATATTATAGGATATTTGTATAGGACTTCTCTTGGGTTACACACCCCATCACTTCCCTTTAGTAGAAAGGGAAGAAGTTTGTCTGGTCATACGATGCGAGAATGCCTTCAGGAAACTTAAGGAATGTCTCACAATAGTGCCTATTCTTGTAGTGCCAAATCCTCAAGGTGAGTTCTTCATTTGTACAGATGCTTCTTTGCTAGGACTTGGAGGTGTGTTGATACAGGAGTGAAGAGTAGTTGCTTTTGAGTCTCCAAAACTCAAAGATTATGAGCTCAATTATCTGACTCATGATATTGAGCTTAAACTAGTATTACACGCTTTCGTTCGATGGAAACAATTCCTTTTTGGCCGAAGATTCACAATCAAGATTGATAAGTTGTGTCTTCGCCTCCTCTTCACACATCCTAATCTTAACGCTCACAATAACGTTGGATGGAGTTTCTTTCTGAGTATGACATGGAGATAGAGCATGTGAAGGGGAAGTAAAACATGGTTACAGAGACACTCTTATTAAATGGAGACATGTGGTTATGGCCACTTCAATAGGCATAGATTTACAGAGTAGGATTTTACAACATCTTCATCATGATGGCTTCTACCTTGATGCCATAGAAGAGATTGAGTCTCGATATACCCCTTTAGGGGAATTTTGATGGTTTTTCATTAGAAGTAGATGGCCTTCTCAGACATAAAGGTCGGATTTATGTCCCTAGAGATCAAGGCTTGAGACAATACATTTTAAGAGAGGCTCATCATGCACATTATTCATCCCACTTCGGGGTGAAGAAGATGCACGCCACCTTGAGAAAGTTGTACCATTGGAGGGGACTTTGGAGAGACTTGGCTTGGTTTGTATCACGATTTTTAGAGTGTTATAAGGTGAAGGCGAACATCAGCATCCAGATGGCCTTCTCTTTCCTCATGTTACACCCCGGTGGAAATGGGACACCATTTCCATGGACTTTATAGTTTGGTTACTGAAGTTGAGATACCACCATGACATCAACATGGTTACGGTAGATAAATTAACAAAAGTGGCTCATTTTTATTTGGTGAAGACTACCTACACAACTAGTGTACTGGCATGGGTATATCTTGATGAGATTGTCAAGTTACACGGGATTCTGTGGAAGATAATATGTGACCGCGATCCTTTGTATACTTCCCACTTTTGGACTACCATGCAGTATGCCCTCGGGACGAAGATCAATTTCAGCACAACATATCACCTTGAGACAAATGGACAAACTGAGTGGGTGAAGTAGATCTTGGAGGACATGCTTAGGATGTACACTATGGATCATCAGTTGTGATGGGAGGAGTATCTGTACTTGGTGGAGTTTTCCTACAATAATAGTTTTTAGAGTTCGATAGGAATGGCTCTTTTTTAGGAACTTTATGGAAAATAGCACAGGACACCTCTTAGTTACGATAGGTTAGAGGATAGGGTTTCTCTTGGGCCAACTTTAATATAAGACATGGAGCAATAGGTTGTTATGATCAAGAAGAGATTATAGGAGGCATAGGACATGCAAAATAAGTATGTCGATCAACATAGGACAAATCATAGTTATGAGGTGGGAATGAAGGTCTTTCTTTGTGTTTGACCATATAAGAGCCCTATCCACTACGGAAAAGACTTTAAGCTAGCTCTAAGATTTGTGGGTTCCTTTGAGATCTTGGAGTGCCTCGACCCTTTGGCTTATCGTCTAGCATTTCCACCTAGCTTGTCTCGCGTCCATGATGTGTTTCATGTTTCTTTACTTAGGAGATATATTGTATACCCTAATGATTTAATCGATTGGACCTCCTTTTAGGTGCAGGATCGTGGGGTAGGTGATGCTTGAGCCCATTCACATTTTAGAGTACGAGTCCTTATTCCTTTGATTCGAGAGATTGACCAGGTTTGAGTCTAGTGGGATAGATATGATGAGACTTCAGCTACATGGGAGGATGCGACATTACTACAAATTCAGTTTCCACACCTAGTCCAGTGACTTCCAGGAGGAAGTTGAGTATAACGGGAGGGGGATGTAGTGCACAATTCCATTCAACACCCTTTTGTTATTGATTTCAATACCGTTGACTATACGTATTGATATTATTGTAGCTTTTTCTTTGGCATGATGTTAGATGTTAGAGATAATGGATTGTTGTTGATTTTGATTCATATATGATGTGTGTGGAGTATTAGAGACATTTTATATTCATGTTAATATGTTGTTGACATGGTTATATACATATATGTATGTATGTATGTATATGTATGTACGTATATATTCGGACATACGATATTTCATCATATTGAGTAGACCTAGCAAATTGATATAATCTTATGATCATATGGATATTGATAAAATGTAGGACCGAGATGTTGTTAGAAATTGTAAATGATATCGTTACTTTGCCTATGAGATGTTTTGATTCATATATAGATGATTGTGGAGTTATATTGTATATTTATTTTGGATGTTTTGATGTGGCCATGAGGCCGAAGGAGGTGTTATGTGTTTTTAGGTAAACATGTCACAACAAACATCGGGGGATTGGAGACCAACCACATTAGAATGCTAGATGAATTCAACAAGGGTCGCCACAGGAAACATGTATTTTGTTGTGTATGTGTGTGTGTGTTTGGTTTGTTGTTAGGGGTTCCTTGGGGGTCACCTCCAATTGTGACCAAGGGGTTATGTGTTTTGTTTCATTTAGTTTCCTTTATTTAATTTAGTATGTGAAAATTAGTGATGTATTTCCCCTTTTTGTTAATCACTTGATTTATGTTTAGATTAGTAAATTTATTAGTTTACTAAATTAATTAAGAATTGGTCAAAATAATTAATTTATTATATTTTATGGCTCTTGGTTTATGTGTTGTAAGTTGAGTTCTTGTGACCTTGAGTGTTGTACACTCTACCCCTTCATGAAAATTCGAATTTTCCTTAAAGGCCATATTTAGAAGCTTATGGGACAAGTTAAACTTGTCCCACACCTCTTAAATTTCTATACCAACCCTACCTATGGGTTGGCGGGTCAAAAGTAGACCCCATTATGTGTTTTGGGATGACCAAAAGGTAAAATATTATTGCACTTTCCTTCATGTAATTAAGTTTGTCCTTAGGGGGTATGGGCTTGGATTGTGTGTGTAAGTAACTTGTCATTCCTCTCACCCACAAATTTATGGTGCATTGGGGTTGAGGTTTGAATTGTGAGGTATAGTTGAGGATGAGTGATGTGGCATCCTACATGGATCCACCTCACCATCATGTCCCCCTTTTCTATTTATTCAAGTTCTTTTGCTTGTTTGGGGGTTACTTCATTTCTTTGTGCTCTTGCATTTTTGGGAGTTAAAATATTTTGGAATGCTTGTGGATTTTTTGGAGATTTTGGTGATTTCTTGGACTTTAAGGAGCTTGCATTATGACTTTGGATCAAGCTCTACCATGGAATGGTGAGAGCTATACTCTTGTAAAATATTTTCCTTGTATATTGTGTTTATGTGCATGTTTTTGAGTGTTTTGATATGCTTGTTGGGTGCTTGGGTAGTTTGCCTAAGTGTGGTGTAGGAGGGGAATATGGGGATCTTACATGTGGGGAGGAATAAGAGTTCATTTTATGTTTTGGAGGGAGTTGGGTTGGGTGCCCCACCTTGGACAAGAAATTTCTTGCACTTCTTACTAGGTCTATTTTTATGACGGAGCCATAAGAGATTATAGAGAGGCACAAGAGAATGTGGGAGGTATAAGAGGTACTTGAGGGAGACATAAGAGTGTGTTGGGATTTGAGATGTTTATTGGAGGGTTTGTAGGTGGGAATCCATTTTACATTGGGAGGCATAAGTGACCTCCCCATAAATCTTAAACCTTTGGCTTTTGCATGTTGAAGCCTTATGTATTTTGTTCTTTTCCTTCTTGTGATTCTAGTTGTTTTGTTTGGATTTTCATATAGTTGTAGAATCTCATTTTTTTTCCATGAGTTGAATCCATTTTTCATTGCAATGTGGTTGGGGCTCAGGGGCCAATGAGGAAGATGGCTTCTCCTCCTCATTGGAATTCTTGGTTGGGTGGAGAGTGTTGCCTCCCCCCTCCCCTCTTCTTTTTTTTGTGATCTAATGAAGCATGGTGGATCTCTCTTGTTGTTGATGAGAATATGGAGCTTGGTTGGAGATTTTATCTTGGAGATATGCTTGAATTAAAATTGAAGTTCATTTTAACTTTCATTCTTATTAAATTTCCCACATTAAGTGGAAGACATTGTATTAGTATTTGTGAAGAAAAAAATTTGTTTTGATTATTGGATTTCAAAGTTGTGCTTGAAAAGCTAGTTTGTTGAAATATAAAATAAGCTTATAAAAAGGAAATAGATTATTCCATTGTAGTTGATTTATCCCCCATAAACGGGTGTTGCTCTTGTTGTAAAATATATAATTGGAAATATTTTTGTAAACTCCTTTTTGGAATGTTGGAAAATTTGTATCAAAAGATGTTACATTTCATTGTGTTATTTGAAAGGCATGTATTGGAAAAGATAGACTATTTATACTTGTTCTTGCAATTTTGGATGGAAAAGAGCTCATATTATGATTGTCTTATATTTGGTAAATGAAGTGAACTAAGTTCTAACTCTAGTATGTGATTCTCATTTAAAACATTTATTGTAAATCCATTATAAATGGTTAAGGAAAATGAAATTTAATCCTCCTCTACCTTCCATACAAATTTTATCAAATTGTTAAAGAAGAAAGTTTTAGTGTACACAATATATATATATATATATATATATATATATATATATATATATATATATATATATATATATATATATATATATATATATATATATATATATATATATATATATATATATATATATATGTATATATGTATAAACCTCAACTTGTTAATACTACTATCTATAATTTCATTATTAAGTGATAGTATTAGTAATATCTTTAATATTATTAATAATAAAATATTTAATAGAATGAGACTTATTATTGGGGAAAATATACTAGTATTAATATCTTATTAATATTATTATATTAATAAGAGTATTCTTTTATCTAATATAGATTTTGAAATGCTATTTTATATATATATACATATATATATATATATATATATATATATGTATATATATGTATATGTATATGTATATATATGTATATGTATATGTATATATATATATATGTATATGTATATATATATATATATATATATATATATATATATATATATATATATATATAATAATGGGAGATAGGATCTACTCCCAGAAACCAAATCTATGTGAAAATCTATCTCACGTGGGGAGGTAACCCCGGTAGCTCCCTGGAAAGACATCAGAAAAATCTCTCAAGATGGGATGGTCATCAAGGGATGGCCCACTAGACTCATCCTCTGATCTTTCACTAACCGTAATAGCATACATCTGAAAACCTCATCGCACACACTCGCTTAAGCTGCATAGCGGAGATGGTGTGAATAGAAATGGGCCTCCTAACTCCCACTATCACTAACTCAACTCCTAGATCATATGTACATGATATAGTCTTATGGTAATAGTCCACTCTAGCTCTGTGTGCAAACAACCAGTCCATGCCCAAGATGACTCCATATGAACCCAACGGAAGGATACGAAGATCCGAGGTAGTGGTGAAGGGTCCTAAATCCACTAAACACTCCTTAATTAATGATTCTAGAGAAATTTATGCTCCAGAAACCATTTCAACATCCCAATTAAGGCCCTTCCTACCTACCACTAGCCTACAATGCTCTCTACTAAGGATGGTGCAATAAAATAATCTGATGAACCAGAATCAAATAAAATAGAGATAGGAATACCACCAATGCTACATGTCATCTCTATGATGGTACTCTGGTGCTCATCCTTGAATTTCTCAAGTGCTACATAGATCTGATGGTTGTGCCCCATGTCAACAACAATAGGCTCTGAAGTCTACACCTTACCCTTGTTCTGAGGGTTATGTAGGAACTCTCTCTAATGGTATCAAACAATGCCATAACCATAACATCTTCCCATTCCTCTACAATGAGATGCATCTCCAGCTGATACTCTAGAGGTCTATGCTATGCATCTTAATGAGGTCTTACTAATCGAGCTCTCAAAGACACCTTGTGTACTACTACTGGAACCCCTAAGAGTATGCCCCATACTCCATCCTCTCTGTGCATCAAACCTCTGAGTAGGTCTGAATGGTGGACGAGTCTAGTGTTGTTCCTACTTGAGGTGGATATTTTAGTTACATGAAAGAATACTCTACTAAACCATGTCCACCATGATGAGGAGGAAATGACCCCCTTGATATATTATCCCAAATCTGTTGGATGAGGCTCTGAACTCTATCCTTGGCTTTTTGTGTCTTTCCCCATGTCTCCTCTACAATGTAGGTCTTCTCTACAGCCTCTGATAAGGTCTGTGGGCAATGAATGTGCACCGCACCACCCAAATCCAAATTTAGACCCCTGATGAACCTGTGAATCCATACCTTTTCATCCTGCATATAGTCAACATAGTCGAGTAGGTCCAGAAATCGACTCTCATACTCAGCTATAGTCGTAGATGAGTGAAAAAGGTCATGGAACACATTTATTTGCTTTTGAGAAAACCTCTAAGATAAGTACCTACTCATAATCAAGGGGTATGTAACTAAGCTAAGTGTCTAATGTTTTTTTCATTTTATTCTTATAAAGGATTTTTATTTCTATATTACGAGGGATATTTTATTAGACAATTCCATTAGTCAAGATGATAGTTGTGGAAAAGGATATGATTCCAATTTTACATAATATGGAGTACTTAGGAATGGTGAAAATGGATCTAAGATTATGAGAGGATGATTAAGGGAAATGTTCTATAACTAAATCCATATATTTAAAGGTATGAGAAGGATCAAAGACAAAAAGAGAGAAGAATTGAGAGACTTTAGAGAGAAGAAGGATACCATATTAGATTGGAAAGCTCAAGCATTTATGAGGTAAATAAGAGACCAACTATATTTAAGAGGAAAATAAGGAGAGTGGGTGAGAAAGGAGGAAAGTAACCTCTTTGGGAAACTAAATATAATGCCCAAGTTATTGAGAGGGAAACTAAATATAAAGGAATGGGCCCTAATTACAAAAATCCAAGTAGAAACTAAAGGAATTGATGAACTAGTATCTTAAATTAAATTTCAAGGAATAGAAGTAGTTATATGTAGGTTGATGAAGGATTTGGTATTCAATGCAGATAATTCATCACATAAAATAGGGTATTTCACGATAAAGAAGATGTGGTCGATAGTTAATAAATTTTACAACATCCAGAAAGACCCATAGAACATGATAATACCCTCTTCTAGGAGATATATGTCACTTGATTCTGAAAAAAAATGAATTACATGGTATTCTCTCATTTATTGGGAGTAGATTAGAATTTTATAAGAAGTACAACAAGAATTTTATATAAGTCATCTCGCAATTGAGGCCATGTTAGATACAATAGCTAAAAAAATGTGTGTGGAATAAATGTAAAGAGAATTAGAGTTCTCATTGCATAGGAACATGTAGCACAAAAATGTGTTCAGTAAAAAATGGAAAATAATGGAGGGAAATAGTAGTTGTATGAAACCAATATATAGAATTAGAGTTCCAAAATATTAACAGATAATAATAAGAGAAACCTAAATCTAGTAAGGCCAATGTGAGTATAAGTGTAAGTATTAATCAATCAAGTGTGAAATTTAATCTAACTCAAATTCCAATTCATAATACTACACAATGTCATCAAGGATGCTAATCAGGGAATGAAAGGAAATATGGCTCACTATCCTAATCTTAGTATGAGTTTACAACAATATGATGGGTGTGTTGATCCTGAGCATTACTTACTAATGTTTGACGTGTTATGGGGAGTAAAGGGTGTCATAAAATATAATATTAAGAAATTTGAAATTATAGATGCATTTCATGGAAGTGCTATGGAATTTATATATTTAAGGAATCTAAGCATAAAAAACTCTAGGAAGTGTTGGATGCCCTTACACATGAATTTAAAAGAAAGATTTGTGTAGGAGAGACTATTAAATACCTAAAGGAAATAAAGTAGAAAACAAGAGTGTCTTTCATGAAATATAATATGAGGTTCAGTAATATAATGAAAAATATGAGTTTTTATTTTGACTAATTGATCAAATAATACTACTTTGTAGAAGAATTACATAGTAACATTTTTTGCAATTAAAAAATTAAATTCACATTTACATTGGATGCCATTAATTAAGTATCCGGGTGGAAAATATTTAAGATTATTTGGATAGTGGTGTGTGTATTCATAAGACAATAATATATAGATGTTGTAATGTAGATTTTGGAAAAAGCAAAAAGAATGAAACCAAGGCTAAGCATATGGTAAACGAGTTAAGGATGAAGGCAATCATAAAAATGATTGCACTAAAATATAAATAGCGAGGAGATGAATACAATAAATTATGCAAAGGTGTGGGAAAACCCTCAGTAAATTGCATTTGATCAACATTATGTATGTAAACCTCATAATATAGTTGCACCATTATGTACATCATGCTTAGAATGCACAATGTAATTTTATTTATGGCAAATACACTTGAAGCCAAACATTGTAGAGCCTTAATGGACATAAAATAGAAAGTTAAATTTATTTATAGTAAAAATTTGATTTCCCACTAAACCACAACCATTTGTCCCTTAAATAGTAATGTTTACCTCTTCCCGAAGGAGTGCATAGTAGGATCCTTCCTCATTGTAATCAAATACATAGTGGATATTGCAATATCCTTAACGCAATATGATTTAGGATCTATTTTCTCTTAATAGATAAAAAATAAAATGTTTTAGCACCTCCTTTTCCACAACAATCTCGTGGATGTAACACGATGTAATACACCTCCACCGCAATCCCTCTATGGAATATTTTAAAACAAAAAATAAGGATGGAATTCCCCATTGATAGCTTATAGTCCCCAAGGAGCAGGACACCATGGTGGTTACCAAGAAATAAGGATGGGACCTCAACCATAGAGATAATGGGTTTTTGTTATCTTTGCAAAAAAATGAAATAACATAGAACAAAACTATTTTTAAAATCTAAAGAGGGTATTATTTTTCAATATTGTAGGATACATGGACAATATAATACATAATTTCATCCTACATTTGGGAAATAGAGAAAATAAAAACAAATTCACAATGTTAGAATAATAAATGTGGACCCTAAGGATACTCGAAAATCTCCAAGATGTCACTAGCTTTAAAATGAAAGAGCATGTCTGGAACATGTGGAGTTTCGAGTAATGATAAAATCTAGCATGTATACAAGGACATATACCCAAATCCAATGAAAGAAGATAATAGATTTTTTTAAACAATATAGAAAATACATTTTAATGAGGAGAATACTAGGTATGTAGAATTGCATTTATATATCTAGATGATATGAATTTTAAAACAAGAGGGAGTTGTTTGTACATTAAAGGATATCTTAAGAATAGTAAATTATATGGACGTATCAAGATTACATCTAACAAATAATAAGAATTTTATATAGGACTCTTGTAAATCACAACCTATGGAATATTGTAGTGTAAATATCCTATCTTGTATGTTATGACAAAGAAACTATGAGATGTGCATATTTTAATAAATATATTTATGGGAGGCTATGAAATAAGATATTTCATCATTTATTTCGGAATTTTTGTCAACATGATGTTAAGGTCCTCCTACGAAGCTATAAAAGCTCTATCTCTTAGCAAGCAAGCTTGTTACTTTCAGCCTCACAAACTATGAGAGAGTGGATCTAATTGGATGATTGAATTAAATTAAAAAAATTTAAGGGGACTTATGTCTAAAGGTAGATTTTGAATTCATTTATATGTAGTTCAACAATACACACTATCTTTTTCTCAGTTGTAAACAAATGGGCATATGTGGGTAATATGAAAATCCATAAAGTGACAAATCAAATGAAAGTGTACCTTAATGATTCTATCATTGTCATACAATTGAGAAGGACTGACTAGGAACCATACCCCATCCCCAAACGTCTCATGTCTCATTATGCACATGATATTGAAAATTAGTAAAAAGGGGAACATCACAAAAACACAAAAATCAATAACGTAGAAAGTGAAGCAATGTAGAGGAATATAGAAATTGGGAGATTCCTATCAATTTGAAAAATAATTACCCATTAATGAAATATTATTTGTAGTACAACATTCGATATCATATTAAATTCTAGATAAGAAAAATTTATATGTAATCATGGATTATGATTAGAAAAATACTAAGACTAATGAAAAATTTGCATCCCATGGGAAATAGCATTCTCAATTGGTAGAGATTCGGATGAAACATTGAATCATTGGGTGTGAAGAGAATATGAAACTAGGTTTGTGACAATGGTTCAAGTGGAGGAAAAATATATGCCATAATGTTTTGGGACTTCTAGTTTGGATACATTTCTCGCCAAATTCCAAGAATATGTGCCGAAAAATAAAAATGAGAGTAAGAACACTGGACGACATATTGAAAGTAATAGCAACTACATGGTGGGTTATTCTAAAATCAAAGAACATCACATTGAATTAAGCAAAGGGTATAATATGTTTAATATTTTCTTTACCTTTAATAATAAATACATATTGGCTAAGGTACTTTTGATACCAATGTAAAAAAATACATTTAAACTTATATTGATGCCTAAAATAGAAAAATATGATCATAAATGGTGCGTTCATATCATCTAAGAGATATTTACTTCCATGGTATTTCCATCAGGAAATGAGAAGAGAAACATGCAATATGATCATAAATGGTGTGTTCATATCATCTAAGAGATATTTACTTCCATGGTATTTCCATCAGAAATGAGAGAGAAACATGCACTTGGAGATGGGTGTAGGAAGATTTTATTGAAACCTTCACTTTAAAACACAACCCTTTTGTAGATATGATAATAAAAAAAGACTAAAACATTATTATGTTATGGTACTATTGATTTTGAAGCAGGGTCTAAACTATGAGACGTAGAAGAAACAAATCAAGATAATTGTGTAAACATTACAAGAAGTGAAACAACTTAAAAGATGTGCATTAAAATGTGTAAATATGTGATAGAGTAGGATATATCTAAGAATAAAAAGAGCAGCCATATGTTGAGGAAGATATAAAAATAAAAGGAATATTTGAACTCAACCACATTGAACCTCTATTTATCAACAAATAATTACTCAAGGAAGAATAATTTTTTTATGAAATTTCAATATAGAAGAATAATAATTCTCAAGAATAGTGGAATACACCTCTGCTAAAAGGAAGGGTAAAATGTATGATGAACTATTACGTAAGAGGGTAGAACACATCATTCCATCAAGTACATTAAAATTGACTACCACCATATATTAGTAGATGTAAAATAATATCTACGATATTGCAATTACTGCAAGGATATGAAGATATGTTCCTTACAAAAATAAGTTAAATAAAAAGAGTGGATCCATCACTAGGGGAACCGCATATAGAATTAAAGGAAGACGCAAACCATCTCAAGAAGAAAACTTATAGATTGAATCTTAATTTGAAGGAGATCATCAAGGTTGAACTTGACCACATGGTGTAAGAAAGATTAATATGTCACATGAAAACATTAGATTGGATGATCCTGGTAGTCATTTAACTAATGATATTAGAAGAGATCAAAAATTGTGCTAATTATAGAGCTATCGATGAGGCACGTGTAAACGACCCATTTCAAATTCCTTTCGCAAATGAAATTCTATATGTAGTAGTAGGGTAAAAAGTGTACTCCTTTAAAGATGGGTCTAGTAGATATTAAAATATTCGTATTGTGTAAGTAGACTAGAAAAATGCCTCTTTCAAAATGTAATGGGAAACGTTTGGATATTTTATCTTTCGCTTTCAAGAACTGAATGCACCCGTAGTCTTTTCCCAAGATATGATCACAACAGTCAAGAATTTCATGTGCATGATTTCTTAGAAGTCTATCTGGATTATCGGCCAGTCATCTACGTATTAAAACAAGACATCTCTAAGGTATTTCTTATGTTAGAATTTTGTAGAAAATTATGCATTTCGTTTAATTTAAATAAATATTTGTTCCTTACCCTTTTAGAGTGTTACTTTCATATTTAGTTTACAAAGATGGTATTCTGGTCTATCAAGCAATAATCTTAGTTATAATTGATATCAAACTTCCCAAAAACCCCTTCGATGTCCACAAATTTATTGGTAACATAGGCTGCTAAAGGTAATTAGTCAGGGGAAACTAATCATGGCATATGCTAGACTTATTGTGCCACCTATGAGATATTTATTATTGAAAGGAGCTCAATTGGTATGGACCATGGAGTGATGGAATGCATCCGCACAACTTAAACAAATATTAGTTAGTGTGTCAAATTTTGTTTTCTAGATTAGACCAAAGTTTGTCATGTACATGTTGATGCTTTAAGAAATACAACAAAAGTAATCCTTTTACAAACTAGTGAATGAAGAATTGATCACCACATTAACTTTATGAGTTAAAAGTTACTATTAGTAGCTAAAAACATACAAATATCGAATGAGAGGATTTATCCATGCAATTTTCTCTTATAAATTTTAGAGAATACATCTTGGAAACTAATTGATTTTTTATAGATCACTAAGCATTGTGATACCTATTAAATAATGTTTTACTAGGAGGAAGGATATAAACATGTCTTATTCTATTTAATGAATGTAGGTTTTAAATAAATATTAATATGAGAATAAAACATATAGGACAAGATCACCTACTCTGTGTCAATCTAGGGGAAGAACTCGATCATCTTGAAAAAGATGCACCAAACGTAATATTATTTTGAGTTATCACAATCCCATGAAACTTGAGGAAATTGTGCAATTCCTTTATTATTGTAGTTTAGTACATTAATATTTAGAAAAGTAGACAAGAGTTTTTCTCTAAATATTTGCCACGCAAAATTATAAATGGATTTACATATAAATTAACGACGGATGAAGTAATGTGTAAGGTCGCATTGGAGCGTGAAACTGAAATAATATTATGAGAAGCACTAATATGCAAAGTATGAGGTCATTTTGCAGGAGAGATGAATGAGATGAAGATTTTGCATAGAAAATTTTTAATTCCAACTTTATTTTAAGATGCATGCCAAATTGTGAAACACATTGATATTTTTCAGAGTATAAAGAAACACAACAAAAATGATGAAATGTCATTGAACATGGTTTTATCCACATAACCCTTTCAATAATGGGGGATAGATTTTCTTGGGTCAATTCATCCACCATCCATAAGGTTCTTGAGCTAGGTATATAATCATGATAGTTGATTATTTAACTAAATTTATTGAAGCCACCATAACATAAAATTACACATTATGGGGCAAGTCTAGGTTTCTATATGAAAATATCTTAACAATGTATGGATTCCACTAAAGTAGTAATTGATAGAGGAACACAGCTCCTAAAAAACACAATCAAAATCCTTTTAGAATATTTCAGGATTACACATCATCAATGTCAAAATTTCATCCTTTAGGAAATAGAAAAATGGTGGATACTAAAACAATCCTTGATATAATTATTACAATAATTTATAATGTAATTGGGATGATAGAGTTCCCACAATACTTTTGGCATACTAAATAAATTGCAAGAGAGTTATAAAAATAGCAGACCCCATTTAAATTTTTCTATAAAACAAAATAAATAATTACAATGGAATATATTATAACAATCTTAATAATTTCGATAAACATATGGATACGAGATACAAATTCCATAGAAAATATACTTATGAATTAGACAAAAATGAAAGAAAAAAATGAAGTGAAAAAACATGGCATGATTGGAATATTTGCAGTAAAGATTTTAAAACAATCCAATTGATGTTGGTCTATGAAATTAAATTTAAAGTACACCCGGAAAATTATGCATTAACTACAAAGGCCTGTATCATTCATCATATCACAAAAAAGAGCAAAATGGTAGTGCATGATCCACAAGGGAATGTGTTATCACGAAAAATGAATGGATGTATAATGAGTGCATATGATTGATAATTATGCAAAGGTAATTAAATAAAAATAAACTCCTTTGGAATAAGAGTTAGAGTATATGTTTTAAATTTCAAGAAAGTTTGGATGATAAAATCGTTGATTATTTTAATAGTTTGTGTTTTAATTATTATGGGAGTAGATAAATTAAAACTATCACGTTGTAAATGGAAAAATACAAGAATGCAGGAACAAAAGAAAAATCAAAGAGGACAAAAATGAATAAGTCTAGGAAACCTACATGGAAAATAGGAAAGTACATGAAGGAAAATAGAAATACCAAAATTTAAAAAGATGGAAAGTTACCAGCTTCTAGATCTGTATGGTTGACACAAAAAAGTTGGCAAGTATTCATAGTAGTTAAACTAAATAGGCTAGTGTGTGTTCCTTTAAGAAAAAAATTCAATTTATAATAGCCATTAATCTGGTAAATCAAAGCATAAATAGATCAAAACAGGGCACATCACATCAAAAAAAAAAAAATGAGGTAACAAAGTAGAAAAATATTTAAACACATTACGTAGAATTTGAAAAAGAGAGTAACAAACCAAGAAATTTTAGAACTCTGAAATTTTAGGGATTTTTGAAAATGAAATATCCAATTTAGAAAAGAAATTAATAGTTCAACATATATAGATCTATTTACTAGGGCAATCAAACTAAGGTTCAAGACATGTTAGAAGAACAAGGCACACCATTTCTCCCACTAAGTTGAAGGATTAAATAGATATCTCCAAAACGATTTACCAACAAAATTAAGTAACCCAGTTTAAAAAAAGATATTCGAAAGAGTAAAAAAGCTTGGGGCATAGAAAGACTCGTAATCAATGAAAACATTGTAGGACAACTAGGAAAGAAAATTTTATTGTGAGGAATGAATTCTAATAAACTCACGATATTACCAAACATTATATATCATCCATAATTCTTGTAATTGATCACAATTCACTATCACAACAAGGTTATTTGTTTTAGTGTAAAATATGTAGTCTTAATCAATAAGACTATAGTCACTCAAACCATGAAATTTCCTAACAAACGTATCTTTATTCTCCCTTTCAAAATCACTAGATCTCTTGTAAATCAAGTAACTTCTACCATCTATTGTGACCTATATAAATGAATTGGAATATAATTGGGAGATATTTCAAATAAATAAGTTTGAGCATTGATCGGAAAATATGGCCAAAACTTTAAACTGGCCTCGGACCCCTATACACACTTGTTAATTAACTCCACAATAGTTATCAACTCAAAATAATTGAAATGTAAAAAATGAACACACACAATATAAGAGAGTTGATACGTAGTTAGACTAAACATATGTGGACATCTTCGAGTTTAATTGGTGAACCAATTAATTAAAACTTACGATTTTGATATCAAATACAAACTTACAAATGAATTAATGAATGGGAAATAATGAACCAAATGATACCACTTGATTTGAATGAATTTGAACTGGTCTCTACAAGAAAAAAACCCATTTGATTCCTAAGGAATCCGAATTGATCATTTGAAGTACAAAATCTCCTCTATGCACAACCACCACTCTATTTCTCAGCTACAAACCTCTACGCAGAGTGATGATCCGAGATGAGAAATGTGTACAAGAAAAAAATTCCCAGTTGATATGAAATGAATCCAAAAAGGAACACAAAGTGATCGCATACTCAATTGATTCCCATTGAATCCAAACTAGACAACAAGATGATAAAATACCAGTTGATTGAAAATGAATCTGAACTAGAAAATAGAAGAACAATAATATCCTCCATGTCCACTTTGATTAGTAATAACTTGGCTTATAATGACCGGTGCGAAGATTAGATCTCTAAAGTCTCCCTCCAATGAGATGCATGCTTGAAAAAGGCTCTAGAAAAATTCCAAGCACTCAAATGAATTCCACAACACAAACCAATATCATAGAACATCCAAAACAATAAAAAAAAAAAAGATACGTGAGGAGAGTTTCAGATCTCTAGATAACTTTCCAGTTTACTCCGAGAGCCAGAAATGATCCTAAGTGCCTCCAAAATGCATATTTACAAAATTGGTATAATAAGCCAAAGAAAAATAATAGACCACTTCCACAGACCTATAAAATATGTCACAAAATCCCAAAAATCAGAAAAATAAGTGTGCCATTACAAGCATCTCAGATTTCTTGACAACTTTTTGTTTACTCCGAGATCCGGAAATGTTTCTAAGTGCTTCAAAAATAACCTTTTACAAAATCTGCCCAAATAGGACTAAGGCCCAAGCACAAGACCTATGCTAATATGAAACCAAATTGGAATTTTTTATAAAATTACCAAGCTTTATGGCATGGTGGTGATAGTTGGTTTTAGTGCATGGGTGGTTAGGGGTTTGAATCTCCCTAACCACCTCCATCATTATGCATTTGTTGTGGGTATTAAATCCCACATTAATGCAAGAGTAGGTGGTGATGATGTTTAAATGTGGAGCTGTCACCTAATTTGAATGTTTCTATGGCCACATACCTCCTTATTTTTCCACCATGTTACCAAAAAATATATGCGACGTGTCCAAATGTAGTTATGCCACATTTCAACATGTGATTTGTCCACCTCCGCTCATTGACCACCAATAGACCGAACTTTGAGCAATCATAACCTCTCTGCATATGGACTCGGATTTGGTCAATTGAAAATACATCAGAAATGTCTTGGTAATCTTTATGAAATGTTGTTATCTATAAATGATTTAAAAATCATCTAGTTTTGGCACGTGTCCTTGTTGTATTGGGAAGTTGACTTTGTCGAGTTCAAATGTTGACAAAACTTTAACCAATAACACTAACTTGAGCATATGATCTATATTTTCCATGTTTGAGGTATCATCAAAATCTCTCTTAGTGATCTACAACACTTTGGAATGGTTTATGAAAGTTTATATAAATCCAAAAGTCCCAAAACGTGCTTTGGATCACACTTCCCCAGATTAGAAGGCTTTTATTCGACAAAAGCTCTTTGAATCTTGAACCTAGTGTTGTTGAGAAGAGGTATCCATAGTTGAATCAAAGGACTCACACTACTACTCCATGATCGAGACAACCAATGGCTTGATCTTAGGAATTTTGGAATCTACACCACATTGATGACACCTCTTGTTGACCTTTATCCTATTGTATCGACTATTCCTCTACACGAGAATGAAGTTTGGTGCAATTAGCGCAGATAATTTCTTATTGACCTCCACTTTTTTTGCATGGTTTCTTCCTCTAAAAAGTGCTAATTCAAACAAAATTGTCTTATGGTGACTTATTACCCCACTAGGGGCCTCTTCCTCTACAACTTTGTGCTAAGATTGCAATTGATAACAACATTCAAGTACCACTCTATTGAATGACTACAATGAGCCTCGGACACCTATACACACTTGTTAATTAACTCCACAATAGTTATCAACTCAAAAGAATTGAAATGTAAAAAATGAACACATGTAAACTGTAAGAGAGTTGATAACGTAGTTAGACTAGTAATATGTGGACATATTCAGGTTTATTTGTTGAACCAATTAATTAAAACTTATGATTTTGAAATCAAATACAAACTTACAAATGAAGTGATGAATGTGAAATAATGAACCAAATGATACCATTTGATTCGAATGAATTAGCGAACTGGTCTCTACAAGAAAAAAACCTAGTTGATTCCCAAGGAATTTGAATTGATCCTCTTAAGTACAAAATATCCTCCATGCACAACCACCACTCTATTACTCACCACAAACCTCTCACGCAGAGTGAAGATCTAAGATGAAAAATGTGTAGAAGAAAAATTCCCGATTAATACGAAATGAATCAAAAAGGAACACAAAAGTGATCACATACCCATATCATTCCTAATGAGTCCAAACTACGCAACAATATGATAAAATACTAGTTGATTCATAATGAATCCGAACTAGAAAATAGAAGAACAATAATATCCTCCACATCCACTTTGATTAATAATAACACGGCTTCAATGACCAGTGTAGAAGATTAGATATCCAAAATTCTCCCTCCAATGAGATGCATGCTTGACAAAGGCTCCGGATGAATTCCAAGCACTCAAATAAATTCCACAACACAAAACGGTATCACGAACATCCAAAAAAATAAATCAAGTTAAAAATGGACCAAACTAACGCTAGCTTGACACGTGGCCATGTTGAAAAGTCAAAGTGGGAAGGAGGTTCATCGGTGGCGATTTGAATGTTTTACCACGAGAAGGCGTAAAGTGAAAAAATTAGCTACACCTCCGCCGATACCCGGAAGAGCCACGTGTCAAGCCTAAATTATGTGCGGGCTGGTGGGCACAGGGAGAACTTTTTGTCCAAATGGAAAATGCGAACCGCAGGCCCAAAGATGGGTTTTGTCAAAAATGAATTACAGGCCTACGGGATAAATTTTGCATTTTGTATTTTTGGTGCCAAAAGGCACAAAGTAAATTTCAGGCCCACGGACCTGTTTTGCTAACTAGTTTTCGCCATTTTTGTACGGACCCGACTCAAACATTCAAATGGACATATCTTTCAACCCAGTGCCCGAAATTCAACAAACTTGGCACCATTGGAAAGGTCTCAACATCATCTATACCATGGAAACCTGAAACTTTAATGTTGGAAGAGTTTAGTGGGTTAAAATGGTAAAAAGTCTTTGTGGCATTAATACGTGATCCGATTAGTTCAACAACTAGATCAAATTGGATTTGATCCGTTGTTCTTCCTTCTTCAACACACCGAGAAGACACATAGGGGTGGACTTGAAAAATTGTGGGTGGATTTGCGTCGGCATTAATGGCCAGTAGTTGAGCTTCAAATCAAGTTTCTAGCCTCTTTTCTCCTTCTCTCTTCCTTGCATCTATAAAACAAGGAACTGGTCTCATTGTAAAGGGTTGGACATTTCTGTTTTGCGCCTCCCTACTCCTCTAGTCTGCGAGACGAGTTCGTGGTGCAAACCTCCCATTCAAGTTGTAATACAAATTTTTGCCTCTTGGCCACTATAATGTATTGTATCAACTCTGGAGCAATAATATAGGTGTAACGCCACCTAAATTCTCCCCACTTGAGACCAAGAACAACCTAGGTTTAGTTAGAAAAAGTTAAGGAATGTTTTTTTTTTTTTTTTTCGTGTTCCCAACAAAACTTCAGAGTCCATAACAAAAGTTATCATAACATCCTACACAACACTAAGAGAGAGAAATTTATCCCTATCATAGATATATTATCTTCTTGTGGGGCGTGCATAATAGATTTCCTGGGCACAAGAGAGAGGCGCGGAAAGAAAATTTTCTTCTGGATGCAGAACAGAGGTGCGGGAGAAACTCTTTTTCTCTCGGGCACGCAAGACAAGCACGGAAGAGAATCCTTTTTCTCCTAGGTGCTCAAGAAAGGTGTGGAAGAGACTCATTCTCCACTAGGCACATGAGACAGGTGCGGAAGAGACTCATTCTCTCATCTGCATGCAAGAGGCTCTAGGTGCAAAAGACGGACACACAAGAGGCTTTTCCTCTACTTCAAACTTTAGAAGGACATAATGTTTGATAGAGAACTCAAATTTTTGTAAATGAGGATTTTTAAGAAATCTGTCAACATCCTTCTTGCACAGAAAACTTAATAATTTAATTTGGATAAATATTTAAGAGTCAATTTTGAGAAAACTCTATGTAGGATTATAAAACAAAAGCTGCTAACATTTGACTTATTAATTTTTGTTCAATTCGACATCCTTCCTTTCTCAACATGCCAAACAAACATGGAGGTTTCTCTTACGTAAATTTAAGATGGATAGTAAGGGATTATTTGTTGATTTAAGATCAATTAAAAATTTGTTGATTTTGATAGCAAAATGACTATGCAATTTCACCTTTGTTTGATTTAAAAGGATCCTTAACCATTTCGTAAGTGGTTTATTTTGTTTGGGGGTGCCTTAATCATATTAAGTTCAATTCAATGTTTCATTTTATTGTTCATTATTATAGGGGTCGTTCTATACATTTAGAATAAAACATTTTGAAATTTGAGAAATTCTCTAATAGTGTTCTACAACTTCAAATTTAATTGATCCATTTACATTTACCAAACTTAAAAATATGAATTCATTTCCAACTCAAATCTATAATGTTAATTTTGTTTCAAATCAAGTTGTGCAAAAGCCAAAATGCAAATTCTAATTTGTAAATCATACATCCCAAAGGAAAGGAGTAATACATTCTCTTCATATGTATTCCTATTTCATTTTTCCAAACAGAGATTTCATGATTCATTACAAACCATGATTTGGATGAAATCCATATCACTTTAACAAAACAAAATATCTTCTATTGACTTGGATGATTCTTTTACAACTTTCCTTTCCATTTCATTCCCAAAAGAGAAAATGTAAATCTTTCTTTTCTTTCATTCAAAATAGAAAACAGAGTGCATCTCTTTCACATTTCAAAACAAAACTTTCATAGCCATTACAAAATATCTTTCCATCACCAATAATATACAAGGTCATCCACTTCAAAGTGGGAAAGGGTTACAAATAAATATTAATCTCAACAAGGACTGTCAAAACTATATTTTATCTCAGCTCCAAAACAGCAGTATGAATTCCATCATTCTCCAATCTGATCACAACAAGAGAGGGGGAAAGGCAACGCTCTCCACCAAACCAAGAAATCTAATCAAAAGTAGAAGTCGTCCTTTTTCATTGCCACTTTGAGCCCCAACCACAATGCAATAAGATATGTGTTTGAACTCATGGCAACAACTAGCTTCCATAAACACACATGCAATCTTTCACATACAAATTTCATATTTAAAACACGGTCAAAGGAAAAAAATAGTTTTATCAACCCCAAGATAAAAACACAACAATACTCAGGCTTCATCAAGCAAGCCAAATGAGAAAGAAACTATGGGGATTTTACTTATGCCTCTAGAGGGGAATGGGTATCACCACCGAGAAAAAACTGCCAAAATATATATATCATTTCAATCCCTGAAAAGCTCTTATGCCTCCCATAAGTACCCCTTATTCCTCACATTTCCTTATGCCTCCCCAACCTCTTACGACACTACATAACAAGTAAAGAAATGAAAACTATTTCTTTTAACAAGGTGGAACCCAAATCCCAACTCCCTCCACACTTATACCTCCCAAAGCACTTATGCCTCCCGCAAGAAATACCCCATAGTCTTCTCCTACACCATCCCTAAGCAATCTACCGAGCCAGCCAACAAATAAAACAACACATTCAAACATTCAGCCATTCACATATGCATAAAATAAAAGAGGATCATTTCCAAGAGCTAAACTCTTACCTTTCCATGATGGAGCTTGTTCGAGGTTGCGAAAAAAATAAACTTTCCAATGTAAAACAGTCCAAGATCAATAATCACAAGCATGCAAAAAAACTCCAATCTTCTCATAAATTTGCAAGAACTCAAACACCCCAAGATAAGTCACCCAAGATGAAGTGATGAAAGGGAAGCAACCAAGCACAAGTATTCAACAATATCCCATTTTCTCCAAAATTAAGAGCTCCCTCAACCAAAAAAAGTCTCCCAAAAATGAAGTGATAAAAGTGAGGCAACCCCTAGAATAAGCTAAAGAGTTCCAATTTAGAGAAGAGGAAAGGGACGAGGATGAGGTGGATCCATGTAGGATGCCACTTCACACATCCTCAACTCCAAACATAAAATTCAACTTCATTCTCCAATGCATAATCAATAGGTGGGTGAATAATATGACAGGTTCTTGACACACTCAAAAAAACCCACACCCAAAGGACTGAAATTAAAACATGTAAGAAATGTGCAATAAACATTCAACTCAACTTACAAAAATGCATAATAAAAGTCTAAATTTAACTCTCCAACCATAGGTAAGGTTGGTATGTAAATCTAAGAGGCACGGGACAAGTTTAACTCGTCCCACAAGTCTCCAAAATCATCCTCCAAGGAAAAATTCGAATTTCAAAGAAGGTGGAGTGTTTCATACTCCAAAATCAACTTACATGTCTCTTACACATTACTTACACATTTCTTACAACACTTTAATTCAAGGCCAACAACTCTATTAATTACTTTCTTATGACATATTTTAATTAATTATCTTAACAACATGATTACTCACAATATTACACACCATTTAATAAATAATGAAAGGGGTCAAAGCACCACAAAATAAACACATGCAAACATTAACAAAGGAACCAAATTAAAATAAATACATAAAGCCCCTTGGTCACATTGAAGGTGATCCCCCATGGGAATCCCTAACACAAACAAACACACACAAACAAATATAGTTGCCATGGTGACCTTGTTGAATTCATCTAGAATTCCAAAGTGGTTGGTCTCCAATCCCCCTAATGTTTGTTGTGATATTTTAAACCTGCAAAATACAAATACCTCCTTCGGCCTCGTGGCGCATTATTTATCTAAATGAATACAAATATAATTATAAAACCATATATACATATGAATCACAACATCATCAAGGAAATAAGAGTATCATTTGTAATTTTATCAAAGAACTGTATCATCATCAAATAAATTCCTTTTCTATAGGTCTACTCAAAATATCCAAATGCCACATGTCCTAACAATTTCCATAAATATATAACCATGTCAAACAATATATCATCATCAATATATAAAGTGTCTCTAATAATCATCATGCATTATATATAAATCAAATTCAACAATAATCCATGATCTAACATCTAACACCATACTAAATCAAAACTATAATAATGTCCATAATATAGTCAACAGTATCAAGATCAATATCAAAAGTGTTGAAGGGAAGTGGGCACTACATCCCCCTCCCCTTAGACTTGACTTCCTCCCCGGAAGTCATAGGAAAGAGAGATAGGAAAAATGCAATAGTAAAGGGATCACTCCCATTATGGAATTTCTTTCTTCAAACAAGTGTGGCTCCACGAGAATCCCAAGTTTTTTCCAATACAATTCAGCAAGAAGAAAGGAGATTGTAAGGGATGATTTCTAAACTTTATGCATGCAAGTCTATGAACATTTAAATCTAGAGAGTATCTTTACGCTATCAACCAAGATACAACACATAAAAATATAAGATGAAGATTTCAAAAGAGTCTTAAGAGTAACCTCGAGTAGAGGAATAACGGGAGAATTCCATGAGTTTGAGAAATACCGCGTAGTTTCCATGGAATGCAACATACTACAATAATAAAAGTTAAGGTTTTCCCTAACTTGGTTAAGTTATGTTTTCCAAGTTTTTATTTATACGAGGCTAGCATAATCAACCAGGACTAAAATTTTTGAATGAGAACATGTCTACTCAAAGGTCTCACAATTTGAGATCGAGACAAGATGAGGTTAATCAACAAGGAGGATACCTAGATCGAGAAAAACATCTACAATCGAGGAAACTATTTATGGAAAGCACTTATATAACTCGAGAGGGTGGCAGTGCAGACAAATTTTCATAGTAATACTAAGAAAATTCATGACCACAAGTTTTCCTAAACCCTAACTTACATACTAAAAAAAAAAAAAAACACAATACTAACTAGTTCTAGAGATGTCAACCATTTAGTAATATATATATATATATATATATATATATACCCTAACAACTAACATAACGAAAAAAGAAGTACCATTCACAATAACACAAAGGGATTCATTTATCTTATTTCCTGGTCAAGCTTGGAATAATCACAAGGAGAGCACAAGCATAAATTGTAACACCAAAGAGCACTCAAGGTTGCTAGGGAGAAGAACAAGTAACACGGGGTCCAAATACAATCCAAGGGTGCATCATGATGAAAGCGAATAACATCATCTTGCACTTTCCATCCTAACGGCAAGGGAAATAACAACAATGTGTCTCAAGAAGAACAAGAAGAAAAGAAGACTTCCCAAAGTTATTTTATATCCTTAACATATGTTGCCTTAAAATTACAATAACTTAGGTCTCCAAGGACAAGATAACACATAAGGAGGCTTCTTAAACAAGAGATAAGTCTCAAACCAAAAAGGCCACAACTCACACTCGTCGAGCTATGGGATGATAAGGGTATGATGACCCAAAACTCTCACAAGAAAGGCACATGCATCTATGAACAAGAAGGTACTAAGCAACTACAACACATTACTAACCACCAGGTATTTCACAATTCGGTTAGGTGGCTGAACTAAAGTTTCAACTATACATTGCACTCAATACACATAATTCTTACCCATTTATAAATCAACTCATTAAGTCAAAAACCATAGTTTCACTCGCTAAGCACATTTCTTTCAAATTTTCTTAATTAAAAATCTTCCTTTTATTATGATAACACAAGTTTGTGTTATAAGAACTACTAAGGGCATGATATCTAGCCATTACGTAATCCGAGAAAAGAGAAAAAGTATTTATTTTACTCCTAGGGGAGGTAGATGGACAATTTTTCACTTTCATTCTTCTACATGGTTTTTTATTTCTTCTATTAATCTACCAAGGTTAAAGCAAGGACCATTTTCTCTTTCTATATTCTAGTTTATTTCTTAAGCTTCAAGGCCAAATCTCCTCAATTATAGTTTTAAGAATTTTGGGTGAGTCAACTTGTCAATTAAAAATTTAATTAGAAGGGTAAACATACCACACGATTAATTTTATGGGAGAGATAGGTAAATCAACACATCCCATTTTTAATTCTAAGAAAACAAGGGACATTCAATCATAGAAAACACATTATTAATTTTATAAGAACTAGAAAACAATCAACCAACATGGATCACAACAATATTTCAAGATTTTTCCACTAATTACAAGTATCTTAAAACATTCCTAGTGGGTTTCTACAAGTTCTCAAAATAAGTTACAAGGAAGGCCCATTAAAGAAGCATAATTACTTTTACTAATCTACTAGGGTTTAACAATGTTTGTTGTTTTGGCAAAAACATTTTACTCACATGATAAGACAAGGAAATTTTTCAAATCTACAACCATATTACCACAAGATACCACCAACCAAGAATTCAAAATGACAAGGAAATATTTTAACTATAAGAACACCACATACTCATTAGAAAGCATAAAATGCAAGCGGTCAATCAGATAATCTATTAAACATTTTCTTTATGACCAAGAGTTACGATTCATGAAGAAGAAGAACTTTATAAAATACCACCAAGATTAAATTATCAAGGTATAATTATACTAACATCAACAGTGGCATTGTCCAACAGACTCAAAGCATCCATAAGTGTCTCCACGTAATTCAAAATTAAATAGGTCAACGTGAGCAAAACAAACACACTTAATTAAACACTCTGCCCGAATGGGCTTAAATCTAATCATAATTTCCAAGATGCATACAATCCACAAGTCAATACTTTTTATAATGAAACACAGAAATCATGGTAAAACTTAGCATGCCATCGAAGAAAAGCCACTATCAGACAAACACTTTTCCACTAACATCCACAGCCAGCCAAAAGAAATATGATCCTAACATAATTCATCACCAAAAATTAAACACCTCTATCTTGACAAGGTTCAATATCTTCTTGGATTGTAATAGAATCACCACCACCACTAACGGACTTCCATTCTGACTACAACGCACAATGAATGAGCTCTTTATCTAGCAAGGTCAAGAAATGAAAAAATCACTCTAATATCCTAGACACCCTCAAGGTTCCGTGCATCCAACACAAAGGCATAACTTTAAGCATATAAGAAGAAATTCAAGACATGAAGGGTGTACCCCCATATGACGAAATGTCATAATACAAGAAGCATAGAACCAGCTCAACAACATGCAAGTGAGAATCACGTAACATTTGGCTAAGTAGCCAACAACATAATGAGCTCTGAGTCACTAATCAAAATAAAGTCAAAGGTATATTTACAATCAAGGAAAGTGGCTAAGTAGCCGCATTGTAAAGTCTCGAAATGCTCGCAAGAATATAAATAAGTAAAAGAGCCTCAAAGCTTCACAATCCAATCATAAAATAAGATGTTAGTCCTTGATAAAATAACACAAGATTACGAATGTAAAACATAAAAGTTAACACCACATTCACTCCGCAGCCCTTCATGGCCGCCAGTAGGGGTACTCTACCTCAAGGTCGAGTTCGAGGACACATAAATAGGATTGATCAGAATGACACCCGGACTTAATGTCCACTCTCCCATATGGGTAACAAAATGAAAAAATAATAACCATACCATCTTTCCTAATCATCGAAGGAAGGAAGCTCTAAACATCTTCTAATTCTCTCTTTCCAGCCCCGAACACACCACTAATGTCTAACAACAAGAATCACACCAAAAATCTATCATTCTAACAACTCCAATAAGGAAGGGTCTCAAAATGGCTCAATGCATCATACAATTAAATCAAGATTTAGGACTTATAAAACAACATATTTTCAAAGGAGAACCAAGTTTGCACTACACTAGAAGTTCACAAAAATCAATTTAATTTGACATTCTTAGTTACCCAGGTTTAGACAAATCACTTTGCTAAGCAAGTATAATAATTCAAACAACTTATTATTTTATTATTATTTTAATTCCTGCAATTCAAGTGAATAGAGTAATGTCTTATTTCTTCATACGTATTTCTTTTTCAATTTTCAATAAGGTTTTTTTCTGGATTTAAAAGTATGCTAGGTTTATAGTTCATGTCTCAAGTTTTCTAGTGTGCCTAAGGGTCCAATATTTGAACCCATGGCTCGATACCAAGTGTAACACCACCTAAATTCTCCCCAATCGAGACCAAGAACAACCTAGGTTTAGTTAGGAAAAGTTAAGAAATAATTTTTTTAGTGTTCCCAAAAAAGTATGGAGTCCATAACAATATTTATCAAAACATCCAATAAAACAATAAGAAAGATACATTCATACCTAACATAGATAGATTATCTTCTTATAGAGCATGCGGAAGAGATTTCCCTTGGCGTGGAAGAGAGGCATGGAAAGAAACTTTTCTTTCGGGCGCGGAAGAGAGGTGTGGGAGAAACTCTTTTTCTCGAGGCACGCAAGAGTAGGTGTGGAAGAGACTCCATTTTCTCCCGAGCATCCAAAACAGTGCGGAAGAGAATCATTCTCTCCCGAGCACATGAGATGTGTTTGGAAGAAACTCATTTTCTCATGGGCGCATAAGAGGCGTTTCCTCTTCTGTGAACTTCAGGACATAAATTTTGATAGGGAACTCCGTTTTTGGAAAATGAGGACTTTTCAAAAATATCTCAACATCCTCTTTGCACATGAAACCTTAATAATTTAATTTGGATAAAATTTTAATAGTCAATTTTGAGAAAACACTCTGCATGCTTATAAAATGAAAACTGGTAACATTTGACTTATAATTTTTTTCAATTCAATCTCCTTCCTTTCTCAACATGCCAAAAATATGTGGAGGTTGCTCTTAGGTAAATTTAGGATGGATAACAAGGGTTTATTTGTTGATTAACGATCAATTCAAAATTTCTCAATTTTGATAGCCAAACGATTGCAGTTTTACCTTTGTTTGATTTGAAAGGATCATTAACCATTTCTTAAGTGGTTTAGTTTGTTTGGGGTGCCTTAATCATATTAAGTTCAATTCAATGTTTCATTTTATTGTTCATTGTTGCAAGGGTGATTCTATACATTTAGAATAAAACATTTTCCAGTTTGAGAAATTCTCTAACAGTGTTCTACAACTTCAAATTCAATTGACCCATTTACATTTACCAAACTTATAAAATATGAATTCATTTCCAACTCAAATCTATAATGTTAATTTTGTTTCAAATCAAGTTGTGCAAAAGCCAAAATGTAGATTCTAATTTGTAAATCATACATCCGAAAGGAAAGGAGTAATACCTTCTCTTCATACGTATCCCCGCTTCATTTTTCCAAACAGAGATTTCATAATTCATTACAAACACAGATTTCCAGTGAAATCCATATCATTTTAACAAAACAAAATATCTTCTATTGACTTGGATGATTCTTTTACAACTTTCTTTTCCATTCCATTCCCCAAAAGAGAAAATGTAAATCTTTCTTTTCTTTCATTCAAAATAGAAAACAGAGTGCATCTCTTTCACATTTCAAAACACAACTTTCATAGCCATTACAAAACATCTTTCCATCACCAATAATATACAAGGTCATCCACTTCAAAGTGGGAAAGGGTTACAATAAATAATAATCTCAAGGACTATCAAAACTATCTTTTCCTCAGCTCTAAAACATTAGTATGAATTCCATCATTCTCTAATCTAATCACAACAAGACATGGGGAAAGGAAACACTCTCCACCCAACCAAGACATCCAATGAAAAGGAGAATCCATCCTTCTTCATTGGCCCTTGAGCCCCAACCACAATGCAATAAGAGATGTGTTTCAACTCATGGCATAACAACTGGCTTCCACAAACACACATGTAATCTTTCACATACACATTTCATATTTAAAACACAGTCCAAAGCAAAACAATAGTTTTAGCAACCACAAGATAAACACACAACAATAATCAGGCTTCATCAAGAAAGCCAAAGGAACAAGAAACTATGGCGACGCTACTTATGCCTTCCAAAGGGAAATGGGTATCACCACCTAAGAACAAACCGCCAATATATATATATATATATATATATATATATATATATATAATTTCAATCCTGAGAAGCCCTTACACTTCCCCAGTATCCCTTATTCCTCACATTTCCTTATGCCCCCAACCTCTTATCGCACCCCATAACAAGTAAAGAAATGCAAGCTATTTATTTTTACAAGGTGGAACCCAAATCCCAACTATCTCGCACATTTATACCTCCCCAAATCACGTATGCCTCCCACAAGAATACCCTATAGAATTCTCCTACACCATCCCTAAACCATCTACCTAGCCAGCCAACAAATAAAACAACACATTCAAACATTCAACCATTCACATATGCATAAAATAAAAGAGGAGAATTTCCAAGAGCTAAGCTCTTACCTCTCCATGATGGAGATTGTTCCAAGGTTGTAAAACAACAAGATTTACAATGCAAAACAATCAAAGATCAACAATCACAAGCATGCAAAAAAACTCCAATCTTCTCAAAAAAATTCAATAATTCAAACACCCCAAGATAAGTCACCCAAGATGAAGTGATGAAAGGAAAGCAACCAAGCAAAAGTATTAAACAATTTCCCATTTTCTCCAAAAGTAAGAGCTCCCTCAACCAAAAAAATTCTCCCAAAAATAAGTGATAAAAGTTGAGCAACCCTCAAAAAAGCTAAGGAGTTCCAATTTAGAGAAGAGGGAAGGGAAGAGGGTGAGGTGGATCCATGTAGGATGCCACTTCACACATCCTCAACTCCAAAGACAAAAGTGAACTTCATTATTTAATGCATAAGCAATAGGTGGGTGAATAATATGAAAGTTTACTTACACACTCAAACAAGCCCACACCGCAAAGGACTGAAATTAAAATATGTAAGAAAAGTGCATTAAACATTCAACATGACTTACAAAAATGCACAATAAAATTCTAAATTTAACTCTCCAACAATAGGTAAGGTTTTATGTAAATTTTAGAGGCATGGGACAAGTTTTACTTGTCCCACAAGTCTCCAAAATTATCCTCCAAGGAAAAATTCGAATTTCAAAGAAGGGGGAGTGTTTCATACTCTGAAATCAACTTACATGTCTCTTACACATTACTTACATATTTCTTACAACAATTTAATTCAAGGCCAACAACCCTATTTTTTATTATTGGTAAATAGTTTTGAAGGGACTATACCATGTTACAAAGAAGGCTCACTAGCCGTGTATGACAATGAAGAAACATCGACAGATGATAAAAATCTAGATATAAAACTATATCCAAAGCTAACCAAAACCAGGTTACAACAAGAAATAAGAAAGGACATAGTCCGATAAGACCGCATAAAAAAGCAACAACTACATAGCAAAAAAAGAAAGCATGAAAACAACCTCAAAATCAAATTACTGCTGCTCAATCAGATTAATTTTTGGATGATCTTTCAATTTTGTACTTAATCATCTACAATAAGGTAAAAGCACCAAAGTGGTTATGTGTGTTGAGTTCGGATCATCCACCTTTGAAATGGTCATATTCCTCTCTTTCTCATTCCCCCATATAGTTGTAGGGATCCCACTTAGCATAGCAATGCTCCTAACTTAGTTGTTCTAAGAAATCACTTATGGCTTTAAAGATAGCCAAATTGTGCTCATGTCTATCTTTAGCTCTTCCTAGTCTGGTATCAAGAGAGCTCAACTTCTTATAAATATCATAAAACCTGTTCCTTCCCATTATCACTCTCTTCGTCAAAATTTCTCTTCCCTTTTTGCTTACCCATACGCTGAAGGTCCTTCTTCATCTATTTCATCTCAATCTCTAGGGCATCCAGTCTAATAGGCACTTGAGACTCTTCCAAATGCAGGGCCTGTTCAATACCAACATTGCTGATATGAAGCAGGTTTTGAGCAACCTCCAAATATTTAGAGCTTCTGAGGATCTTGCCAGTGGGAGAGGTGTCTACTTTCATGGGGTTCTTGGATTTAGACTTGGAAGGGGCAACAAGAGTGGGAGTGGGAATAGAGGAGGTGGTAAGGAGTGGCTCAATGAGAGCAATTGGAAAGCCAGAACTTGGCAACACAATGCTTGTGCAGTAAAAGGATAAGGCCTTGATGAAAAGGAATGACATGGGCATGCTTTTGAAAATTGAGCACAGAGTGTTGAAGAGAGTTAAGAAGGTAATGTGGGAAACATATCATGAGGTCCCTTCTAAAGTGATTTTAAAAAAACAAGATGCTTAATAGGGACCATTTTATAATGCCCTTCCAATGAAATGTATCTGACCATCATGTATTTGGCCAACAACTCTATTAATTACTTTCTTATGACCTATTTTAATTAATTATAATAACAAAATGATTACTCATGATATTACACACCATTTAATAAATAATCAAAGGGGTCAAATTGTTATGTTTGTGGAGCCTATTTGCATGTTAGAATGTGGTACACCTTCTATGTGTTACACTCGGGTATTTTTACGGCGGTCCCACTCACCGGTGAGCGGGTCAGGGGGGTTCGGGGGTGAAGCCCCAAAGCAAATTTTCATGGGTGGTTTATTAACCCATGGGTAATGGGTAACCGTTATGGGCTGTTTTTGGGCCCATGGTTTTTGGTCTTTTGCCCATTGTTTTGATACCCACGGTTTTTGCCCTTGGTTTTGATACCCATGGTTTTGTATCAAACTGCTTAAGCAGTTGTCTATTTATATGGTCTTATGCATATGATAGATGTACAAGCAAATGTATTGCAGATGTGTTTTGAATTCGAGTGTGAATTCTGTAGAGTTTGTTGAGCATAGCTCCAAATGGATCTGGGTATTGTATTAACGAGCGGTGGCTTGTAATAAAATATGAGCAAGTGATTCTTGGTGGACGTAGCCCAAATTGGGTGAACCACGTTAAATACTATTTCCTTGTGTTGTGTTATTTTATTCTACAATTTTATTTTAGATCTCTAATAATTTCTGCATATTAGTTTCTCTTGTTGTGATTACTGTGAGAAATTATTCGCATATTCTATCTCTTATTTCCTAACAATTGGTATCGAGTCCTGGTTTAGTTTGCTGAAGTGTTGAATCACAGGGAATGTTTTTAGCTTGAGTGGGAGCTATGGCATATGATGGAAGATCTAGGGTTGATAAATTCAATGGGTAGAATTTCAGTCTTTGGAAGATGCAGATGGAAGATTACCTTTGTCGAAGGATCTTTATACTTCATTTATGCGAGAAGGTGAACAAACCCTCGAGTATGAAAGATGTGGAATGGGATTTATTGGATTGGAAGGCACTTGGAATGATCTGGCTATGTCTTGCATCTTCGGTATTATTTAATGTTTCAAAGGAAAAGACTACAAAAGAACTAATAGATGCATTAGGGAAGTTGTATGAAAAACCCTCTGCCTCTAATAAGATATTTTTAATGAAAAATTTGTTTAGTATGAAGATGTCTGAGAATAGTTCAGTAGCAGATCATTTAAATGATTTCAATATGGTTGTGAATATGCTAGCTTCGGTTACAATAGAATTTTATGAAAAAGTTAGGGATTTATTAATGCTGTGCTCTTTACCTGAGAGTTGGAATAGCCTAGTAATGGCGGTAAGTAACTCGGTTCCAACTAACTCGAAGTTGAAGTTTGAGGATGTTGTAGGGGTGATTCTAAGCAAGGAAATGCGAAGAAAAAGCTCTGGGGAATCTTCTACTTCAGGGAATGCTTTGACAGTGGAAACTAGAGGAGACGAAAGAATAGAGGAAACCGTGAAAAATCAAAAGATTGGGAAAGGTCAAAATCCAAGAACAAGATTGTATCTGGAATTGTGGAAAGCCTGGGCATGCAAAGAAGGACTGTTGGGAGCTTCGGGATAAGAAGAAACAAGAAGAAGAAAACAAGGAGGTAAATGTGGCATCGGGTAATGTATGTCAGGATGCTTTGATTCTTTCTTTGCATAATATTATTGAATCTTGGGTTTTAGATTCAGGGGCTTCTTTTCATGCTACTCCACATAGGCATTATTTTGTTGATTATGTTCAAGGGGATTTTGGGCATGTTTTTCTTGGTGATGATGAGCCTTGCAGTATAGTTGGAAAAGGTTCTATTCAGGTTAAGATGCAGAATGGGAATACATGGCTATTGAAGGATGTCAGACATGTGCCTACATTAAGGAGAAATTTGATATCGGTGGGGCAATTGGGAAGTGATGGTTGTACTGTGATATTTACAGCTAACTCTTGGAAGGTTACCAAGGGTGCTCTTGTGGTGGCAAGAGGTAAGAAGGTTGGAACCTTGTATTTAACCACTGATAGTACTAATGATTGTAATCTTGTGGCTTCGAGATGCGAGATCTGACATTATGGCACTATAGGCTCGGTCATATGAGCCATAAGGGCATGAACATCATAAAGAAGAATTTTCCTGGATATACAGAAACAGGTTTGGATTTCTATGAGAACTGCATATATGGGAAATAGAAGTAAGGTTTCTCAAGGTTGGACCTACAAAGAAAGAGAGTAAGTTAGAGCTGGTATATTCTGATGTGTGGGGACCGGCTCAGGTATCATCTCTTGGGGGTTCAAGTTATTATTTTACTTTTATTGATGATGCAACAAGGAAAGTTTGGGTTTATTGTATTAGAAACAAATCTGATGTATTTGACACTTTTGTTAAATGGAAAGCCTTGGTAGAGAATGAAATGGTCTTAAGCTAAAATGTCTCAAGTCAGATAATGGAGGGGAGTATTGCAACAATAAATTTGATGATTATTGTTCTAAGAATGGAATCCGCAGGCAAAAGCTGGTTCTAGGAACTCCGCAACAGAATGGGTTATCAAAAAGGATGAACTGAACAATAATGGAACGTGCTAGGAGCATGAGGTTACATGAAGGACTACCTCTTTCTTTTTGGGCGAGAAGCGTGAGCACGATGTGTACTTGATAAACAGAGAGGACCCTCAAGTGCCTTGGATGGAGGCATACCTGAGGAGGCTTGGTCCGGTAAGAAAGTTGATTATTAATTTCTTAGAGTCTTTGGATATGAGGTGTTTGTTCATATAAACAAGGATGATAGGACCAAGCTAGAGGCTAAATCAGAAAAATATACTTTCATTGGTTATGGTGGTGATGACTTTGGATTTAAATGTTGGAGTATTAAGGACAAAAAAATCATTCGGTCTAGGGATGTGGTCTTTAATGAGAAAGTCATGTATAAGCAACAGTTGTAGGAAAACAGGAAGAATCCAAGCAAGAATATGCGGTGGTAGAGGATCTTCCAGGATGGGAAAGTGACCCATGAATCGGTTCACGAAGCTACTCAACAGGGAACCCCAAACTCCTACAAGAGGAGGTCTTCTAGGGTAAGAAAAGAACACGAACATTTTCTCCTTCTCTTTATTATTTATTACTCACTTGATAGTGGAGAGCCGAGAGAGATTTGATGAAACAATGCGGGTAGATGCCGGTAAGAAGTGGGAGTAAGCCATGGATGAGGAGCATAAGTGTCTCATGGAGAACCCAGGACTTGGGATTTGGTGAAGCTACCGGAAGGAAAAAGAGCATTGCGAGAACAAGTGGGTGTACATAGTTAAAGATGAAGGAGGAAAGAAAAGATATAAGGCCCGGTTGGTGGTCAAGGGGTTTGCACGAAAACAAGGTATAGATTTTGATAAGATTTTTTCTCCTATAGTAAAAATGACTTCTATCGAAGCTGTTCTTGGAATAGTGGCAACGAAGACTTGCACTTAGACCGAGTTAGGGGTAAAGACTACATTTCTCCATGGTGATTTGGAGGAGGAGCTATATATGCAGCAGACCGAGAAGGATATGAAGTCAAAGGTAAAGAGGAGAAGGTGTGCGAAGAGGAGCTTGTATGGCACAAACAAGCTCGACAACAATGGTATAAGAAGTTTGATAGCTTCATGATGGAGCAAAGTTATATTAGATGTCATTCGACCACTTTGCGTGTATATAAAGAAATTTGAGGATGGAAGTTATATTATCCTGTGTTTGTATGTAGATGACATGTTGGTTGCGAGGTAAAAACATGTAGGAAACAAAAGTACTCAAGAAACACCTAAGTGAATCCTTTGATATGAAGGATTTGGGGGCAGCTAGAAAAATCCTTGGTATGAGGATAACTCGGGATAGGAAGGAGCAAGCTAAATTTATCTCGGGAAGAGTGAATTAAGAAGGTATTGGATAGGTTTAACATGCGGGATGCTAAACCGGTTAAGACTCCTTTGGCGAGCCATTTTAAGTTATCAAAGGAGCAAGTGTCCCAAGACAGTAGGAAAGAAACTAGATGTCCAGGTATCTTACTCATCAGCGGTTGGCGAGTTTGATGTATGCGATGGTGTGTACAAGGCTTGATATTTCCCATGCAATGGGAGCTGAAGTACATTTATGAGTGATCCGAGTAAAGAGCATTGGCAAGCGATAAAGTGGATCCTTTGGTATTTGAGAGGGACCATGGGGACGGTTTTGTGCTACTGTGGATCGAGACACCACTTTACGTGGTTATGTAGATTTAGACATGGCTAGAGATATAGACGGCGGGGAGGAGCGAGCAGCAGTTATATTTACACTATAGGTGGGACAGCGGTGAGTGGATTTCATGACTACGAAGGCCGGTGGATTTGTCAACCACGGAGGATGAGTATGTTTCGCCACGAGAGGCAAGCAAAGAGATTATTTGGCTACAACAATTTCTTGAGGAGTTGGGGCATAAGTAGGAGGAATGTAAGCTATAGTGATAGTCAGAGTGCTATACACCTAGCTAAGAACTCTACTTTCCACTCCGGGATGAAGCATATACAGTTGAGATATCACTTCATCGGACAACTTTGGAGGAAGATAAGTTGAAGTTGGAGAAGATTCATACCAGTCAAAATCCTGCGAGACATGATGACCAAGGTGGTCACAAGGACAAACTAAAGCTATGTTCACTTTGGTTGGCCTTCGCAAATGACAGTGAAGGGTTGAGAAGCTTGGTTAGTGGAAATCAGTCTCCAAGTGGGAGATTGTTATGTTTGTGGAGCCTATTTGCATGTTAGAATGTGGTACACCTTCTATGTGTTACACTCGGGTATTTTTACGGCGGTCCCGCTCGCCGGTGAGCGGGTCAGGGGGGTTTGGGGCGAAGCCCCCGAAGTAAATTTTCATGGGTGGTTTATTAACCCATGGGTAATGGGTAACCATTATGGGCTATTTTTGGGCCCATGGTTTTTTTGGTCTTTTGCCCATTATTTTGATACCCACGGTTTTGTATCAAACTGCTTAAGTAGTTGTCTATTTATATGGTCTTATGCATATGATAGATGTACAAGCAAATGTATTGCAGATGTGTTTTCAATTCGGGTGTGAATTCTATAGAGTTTGATGAGCATAGTTCCAAATGGATCTGGGTATTGTATTAAGAGAGTAGTGGCTTGTAATAAAATATGAGCAAGTGATTCTTGGTGGACGTAGCCCAAATTTGGTGAACCACGTTAAATACTGTCTCCTTGTGTTGTGTTATTTTATTCTACAATTTTATTTCAGATCTGTAATAATTTCTGCATATTAGTTTCTATTGTTGCAATTCTGTGAGGAATTATTCCGCATATTTTATCTCTTATTTCCTAACACAAATCACCACAAAATAAACAGATGCAAACATTAACAAAAGAACCAAATTAAAAGAAATACATAAAGCCCCTTGGGCACATTGAAGGTGATCCACCCCATGGGAATCCCTAACACAAACAAACACACACAAACAAATATAGTTGTCATGGTGACCTTGTTGAGTTCATCTAGAATTCCAAAGTGGTTGGTCTCTAATCCCCTGATGTTTTTGTGATATTTTATACCTACAAAATATAAATACCTCCTTTATCCTTGTGGCCGCATCTTAACATCCAAATGAATATATATATAAGTCTAAAACCATATATACATATGAATCGAACATCATCAAGAAACAAAAATATCATTTGTAATTTTATCAACAACTATATCATCATCAAATAAATTCCTTTTTTATAGGTCTACTCAAGATATCCAAATGTCACATGTCCTAACAACATCCATAAATATATAACCATGTCAAACGAAGTATATCATCATCAATAAATAAAGTGTCTCTAATAATCATCATGCATTATAAATAAATCAAAACCAACAATAATCCATGATCTAACATCTAACACCATACTAAATCAAAACTATAATAATGTCCATAATATAGTCAACAATATCAGGATCAATATCAAAAGTGTGGAAGGGAAGTGGGCACTACATCCCCTCCCCTTAGGATCGGAATTCTTCCTTGAAGTCACAAGAAAGAGAAATAGGAAAAAATGTAACAAAAAAGGGTCCACTTTGAATCCCAAGTTTGTTCCAATGTAATTCAACAAGAAGAAAGGACATTGTAAGGGATGAGTTCTAAACTTTACGCATGCAAGGCTACAAACATTTAAATCTAGAGAGTATCTTTACTCTATTAACCAAAATACAACAAATAACAATATAAGATGAAGAATTCAAAAGAGTCTTAAGAGTAACCACAAAGTAGAGGAATAACAGGGAGAATTCCATGAGTTTGAGAAATACCATGTAGTTTTCATGAAATGCAACATATTGCAGTAATAAATGCTAAGGTTTCCCCTAAGGTTAAGTTATGTTTTGTAATTTCATTGTTTATACAAGGCCAACAGAATTAACCAAGACCAAAAATTTTAAACGAGAACATGTCTACTCAAAGGTATCACAATTTTAGATCATACAAGATGATGTTAATCAAGAAGGAAGGACACCTAGATCAACAAAACATCTACAATCGAGGAAACTATTTATGGAAAAAGCTTATATAACTCAAGAGGATACGAGATAAATTTTCATGGTAATACTAAGCAAATTCATGACCACAAGTTTTCCTAAACCCTAACTTACACACTAAAAATTATAATATCAAACACAACACTAACCAATTCTAGAGATGTCAACCATTTAGTAAAAGAAATATATATATACATATATATATCCCTAGCAATTAACATATCAAAACAAGAAGTACCATTCACAATAACACAATGGGATTCATTTATCTTATTTCCTGGTCAAGCTTGGAATAATCATAAGGAGAGCACAAGCATAAATCGTAACACCAAAGAGCACTCAAGTTCGCTAAGGAGATGATCAAGTAACACAGGGTCCAAATACAATCCAAGTGCACGTGATGAAAGAGAATAACATGATCTTGCACTTTCAATCCTAACGGTAGAGAGCGGCAACAACAATGTGTCTCTCAAGAAGAACAAGAAGAAAAGAAGACTTCCCAAAGTTATTTTATATCCTTAACATATGTTGCCTTAAAATAACAATAACTTATGTCTCCAAGGACAAGATAAGACATAAGGAGACTTCTTAAACAACATAACATATGTCTATCGATGATTCTCAACCCTCTCATGTGTTCATTGTTATCTTCGGTCTCTCATTGCGGTTTGGTTATCTGTGCATGGTAGTTGTATTGCATTTCTATGGTCTTTGTTAAACTTGTAAAATGTGTGTTTAACATGCCTTTGGTGCATCACCTTGTTAGTTAGGTTAATTTCTTTTGCATCTTCTCAACCACTGTCCCTTGGTAAGATAGATTAGGTTTAGAGTAGATCCTCTGCAATTTATTTGTGTGCACCTAAACATGTGCACTTGAATGCAGATGAATATGAACCGACATTCATCTGGAGATCTCTCTTGATTTCAAAGTCCCACACTTTTAGAGACACTCCATGTTATGAAATCACACTTTGAGACTCCCAACCCAATAGGTTGCGAGACATTCGGGGGTGTTGTGATTCATAAATATAACACAAGAATATATTCGGTGTCTCGAATATTATGGAACATAAAATAAAAGAATGAGCATCATTCACAAGCGCCAAGACCAGTATGTTGCCATTTTCAGAATGAAAAATTGAAGTGATTTTTATACAATTAATGTATAATAATAAATGTGTAGGTCACATTCATAAGTATTTCATTCATAAAATTTCAGCGAGAAAACAATTTAAGTCTATCATGAAATCAAGCCAAGGGTTAAACAATAATGCTAAGTACGAGTTTTCCATCAAAATTCCAACCATGAAATAGAAGAAAAAATGATAGAGTGTTAAGTAAAACATATTTCAAATTAAATATTACTTCCAAAATTTAATTCTTAAAATACAAGCTACAGAGCTTGAACCAAAAGGGAAACTTTGTTCAATTCTAAGTATAGTTTTAAACTGTTAGATCAAATCTTTGTCCAATTTAAAGATACATTTTTAGTATAAGTAAATGAAAATAATATTTGCATGTTGTTCATATTGTTATGGGCGTTCATCTATTCCAGGTATGAAGGAATTATTTTGACATGAACATATGAAATTCAAAGGTCATTTCTAGTTTCAAATGCCAACAATGTAAGTTTCAGTTGAATAAAGCAACTCAATGAATAATCTACTTGCACCTTATGGTTTCCAAAAGATAAGTACAACTACAAAATAATAGAGCTAATGGAGCTATCAAACATGTTCATCAACAAAAAGTCACCTTACAACAGTAAAGAAAATGAATAGAGGATAAGCTCACTGATTCGGAAAGGATGGCAAGATTTGCGAGAATAATAAAATCCACACCAAGATGGGTTGTTTTCAAAACCCAAGTTCTAAAGTTAGTAGCATTTTGTAACTCAATGCACCTCGAAAGTATTAACAAGAAAGAAAATTATTTTTTTAAACCTAGCTACAAATAATATCGAGTTGGATATCGAGTTTTAGATAATGACACAAATCAAGCCAAGGGTTAAACAAAATACAAGGTCATTTCTAGTTTCAAATTCCATTATTATAGTGCAATTATTTTGGGCGTTCACAATAATAAAAAAGGAGATAGATTTTTAGTTTCAAAGGATGCACAATAAAACTTCATATCGGTGAGCTAGAAATTCTAGATCTAGGCTATAAAACTTGTGAAAAATCAATTTTAAACTCACCCATAAGCTTGAAAAGTACAGAACTTTTGGGTACTCAGTCAATCTCTTACATTGAAGCAATAATAATGGCATCCAAAGATCTATAACTCTATATCTACCATTTTCAAATAATAAGGAATAATACCCATTTTTATTATGCAAATAATACAAGATAAGGTATCATTGTGCACTTACTAGTCAGGCCGAACATGAATACCATTATGGCAATAGTTCCAAATATGGGCTCAACGAGTCAAAATGATAACATGCAACCCACAGTGCAGAGTCAAATATAAGCCACACGGGTTTTGCACCAACCAAGATCACGAGCTCAAAATGACCATGTCAGAGAGACTCATATTAAATCAAAACCCAGATGGAAAATAGGATACCAAGCCAAGACTTAGTAGATTGAACTTACAGTGAGCTACAATAGTAATGGGATAATGACTTATCGTGGGAAGAATACATCCAGCTATGAAATCACAATAAAAAACCAAACCATTGAGTTACAATGGTGATACATAAAATAGGATTCGAAAAGATAGAGAAGCCATGATTTTGGGAAAGAATATAGCCATGAACTCCATTTTAGTTAAGCCGACGACACAAAAACACAAATGATATTAGTTCGAACTGAAATGCAGAGTAAATAACATGAATGACCAAGAAGATAGATGGCAAAGAATAAAAAATAAGAGCTCTTAGTAAACATTAATGGCGGCTGAAGTTTCAGAAACCTTGAAAACACAACCCACATTTGGGTCAAGATAGTGTAAAAATGAGTTTTCGGAAAAATACTAAATGTAGTAATGAAAATCCCCGACTTCTAAAAGGACTCGAAAGCACTTCAGCAGAAGTAAAATCTTCATCCTTGAAAAAGACACCAATCACGGCCATAAAGTTAGATCCGAATTTGTTAAGATTAGCAAATACAAGGAATCAAAATGGTAAATGTTTTTAATTACAAACCCATTAGTGGGTATTCATATATCTTAACTGAATCAAACCACAAGCTCGAAGCTTTCGAAGTCCAGTCCAAAGGATCATTTAGCAACCATTAAAAACACAAAAGTATGGTTTTCAGCTTTAACATTAGCGACAATGGTGTTTTGTGAAAAGAATAAAACCAGAACATGCATTGAGCATAGAATAGGGTTAAACCGAGTTCCAAATACCGCACATGGGGGACATGAGATAAAAATAGTGTATGCATTGGTAAAAGGTGTCCAAACGTTTTTCAGAAACCCCAACTTGCATATAGTAACAAATAAAAAAGGTCGTCACAAAGTTTAGAAACAAACATTTTCACTCATGGCCATGTATATCTACAGTACAAAGCTTGAAAAAAAATCTTTAATGGTGGAAAGGTCGTAGATCAAATGTTAATGGAACAAGTATGCACAAAGACTCTTTCAAACAGAGATCAAAATGTTATCAATGGCCGCCAGAAAAGTTATGCAGGGCTTTGCCCAGCCTGAGCTTGAAAGTGAAAAATGCGAAATGACTAGGGTTTGAAATCCATTTCCTTCAATTCAACCATGGTGAATTAGCTAACTCGATGCTACATTTCGAAAATAATACATGTCAAACAATGATAAAACCCTAGTTAGGGTTGAGTCAAACAACCACCAACATTATGCAAAGGGTCAGAACATCGTAAAAAAGCAGTCCAAATTTATGATTTATTTTTGACCATAGCCTTCACCGAATAATCCAAGGTTGAATAATTAAGGTCTATTTGGCCTTGGAAAATCGTATGATGCAAATCAAATCCAAAGGAGTCCAACATAGTAAGTGTCATGTACTACAAGATCAAGAATATTCCACATTACAAAGGTGCCCAAATGACATGTGCTATGACCAAACCAAATAGAGGGACCCTGATGAAGGAGATCAATCACTTACCTTACCCTTCACATATTACCTAATTTTTCACAAAAGGAAAGAAATTATTATTCTTCCCATGTGCATAGGTGGTCGTCATAGTGAGGGTATTTTTGCTAATGTATTAGAATAACGTGTATTATGTTTTTCTTGCACGGGAGTATTTTTGCATGCCTTAAAAAGAGGACAAATTAGAGATAAAGAAGAATTTATCATTGCAAGTGGATGAATACACATGTGTCATATCATGCACAAGAAGACAAATAGTATACACAAAGGGCTATTATTAGCTATTTTATTCACCCATATTTATTTTATTTAAAATAGAGTACAGTAAGTACACTTTGAATAAGTGTATTTTTGTAACTAAAGCTATTAATGCCTTAGTATAATCAACAAATCTATTTTTATTCCTTTATTTATTCATGATAAAGGGCTAAAATTAGCATGCATGGGCAAGTACAGACTTTACTATATTTTTAGGAGGGGTTGGGTGCGATTTTTGATATGTATTGTGTGTACTAACAAGCCACATAGGAGGAATTTTGGACACACGAGTGGTGAAGAATATTTTTGCTAGTTTTTCCCTTGAATAAGAACCAGTTATTACATTTCCAATTATTTGTAGTGGTGTGTATCTTTCCATTAATTTTTGTGAATGTTAATTCCCTAATTTAATTATTTTACCTTCTTACCGCAAATCTAGTATTTCTGTATAGTCTTAGTGTGAATGTTTAACTTATTGTTTTGTTGTGATTTAACCCTCAATACATGTGTTTTTTTTTAATATTCTACTAAAAACCATTGATTCATGCATCTGCAATTTGTTCTCAATTTTATTTTGTATACACTCATTTAAATCCCTCCATAATTTTGGTGTATCACCCCATTTCAATTCGAGTTAAAGAAATATTTTTACCCTTAAAACCCGAAAAAAAAGTTTAGGATACATCAACAAGGAACCTACCTTGATACCATAGACTCGCCACAACAATAGGTTATCCCACACCCCGAGGTGTTTCCATTGTATCTATAGAAGTGAAAGATAAAGAAAGCTTAGAACCCTTCTATTATCTCTCAACAAGGGTACACTTATCGGGGATAACATTAACCAAATAATAATGGTCAATGCCTTATACCTTCAAAATAAGATTTAAATAGAGTATTTTCAAATAGAGATTATTACATGCATAGCCAAGTCAAAACGGCCAATTATGTTTTATCATGTGTCCAAGTTTACAATGATGGGTCAAATACAAATAATGGCCATGATGGAGGCAGAAAATGTATGCAGAGAGCTTAGCATCAGAGCCATGCATGATAGCAAAGGGGAGCTAATTACCTTATTTTTCACATAATAATGGTATTATTATTGTGCACTTGCGTCTGAGTGGTCCCCACGTTATAAGTGAATTTTTTTCTAAGTGTTGAAGATTAAAGGAATTACTTTTGCCAAAAGAAATTTTTACATTCCTTCACAAGAAGACAAAACTTAGAAGAAGATATAAATACCCTTGCAAGTGGATGAATAAACATGTGTCACATCGTGTACATGAAGAAAAAGAATATCCACTTGCATTGGAGGAGACTTGAATAGAAAGCAAGTGGCTAATATTAGCCAAAACTATTCACCCAAGTTTATTAATTGTATTAAAAATAGAGTAGTCAACTACACTTTGATTAAGTGTATTTTTGTAACTAAGGATATTAATGCTTCATTATAATCAACATGTCTATTTTTACTTTATTTATTCATGATAAAGGGTTAAAAATAACATGCATGGGCGAGTACAAACTGTAGTCTATTTTTAGGAGGGGTTGGGTGAAGTATTTTTTCTATATATTGTGTGTAATTGCAAGGCAAAAAGAGGACTTTTTGGACACAAGAGTGCTGAAGCATATTTTTATCCATTTTTGCCTTGACCGAGAACTAATTATTGCCTTTCTAATTAATTGTAGTGGTGTGTATCTTTTATTATCTAGATTGTGAATGTTAATTCCTAATTTTATTATCTTACCTTCTTTTAAATTTGGTCTTTCCTATATAGTCTTAATGTGCATATTTGACTTGTTGTGTTCTTCTAATGTATCCCTCAATACATAAGTGTTTTACCTTAAGTTTCTCTTTGAAAACCATTGGTTTGTGCATCTATAATTGTTTATCAATTTTATTGTGCATGTAATCATTCAAAGCACTCAATAATGTTTTGTGTATCAACCATTTAAATTCAATTGTAGCAATCTTTTTACCCTCAAACCCCAAAAATTAGTTTAGGATACATCAATAAGGAGCTGAAATTGATAGCGAGACTCACCTCAACAATAGGTATACCCACATACCTAAGGTGTTTCCATCGTATCTATGGAAGTTAGAGATAAAGGAAGCTTACAACCCCTTCCATCATTTCTCAACAAGAGTGAACTTCTCGAGAGATAACAACTAATTCACAAAGTGTGATTGCAAAAGAGCACCTAGGGCATGATTTGTAAACACAAACCCAAAACTATATTTAGGTCTGAAATGTAGTGCATTGATCACTTAGTAATTACACCATTGTGTTCACTCGGACAACTTGACCCCTTTATATTCATATTTATTTTTTTAGGGTTTAGATGCTTGGCTTGGAATTTTATAGGTCTCTTCTTAATCACTAATCACCAATTAAATCTAGCGCGAGTTAAACAACACTCACGTGAAAAAAAGAAAATAATTAACATCACTTGGTGACCCTAATTTTTTTTTCTGGGACCTCCTGCAGATACTAGGGTGCCCTAGGTGCTCTCAACCCTCTCTAGGCACTCGAGACTTCTCAAAATGCATGGATCTACACTTTTTAGGCCTCGACATAGTCGTTTACTCCTTCTATTTATCCATACATCTCTATGGTATAGTCCTGAACAATTGTCGAATCACCTAAACTCTTTCTAAGCCCTCTTTTGACATTAGGGTTTTATATTTCATTTGCTTATTTTCTTGGGTCACTTTATTTATTTATTTAGCTATCATTTAGTGATTTTCATAACATTATATTAAAATTAAATAGACTATTATTTTTTATTTTACTTTAATCATTTTGGTGAGCCCAAATTTTTATTTTGCTTTCCTTCTTCCATTTTGTGTCTTCTTGTGCCCATCACTTGTATTGGTCTTGTTGCATATTTTCTTGTGAGCTTCGTCCATTTACCGATCAATCTTCTAAGTCAATGGCTGATATAACTACATCTATGACTACCGCTAATAACCTCTTAGATAATTCCCACCATGTTCCTCTCCATGAAATAAAAACATTTTATAGTTAGAGTCCTACGATGATGACAAAAATGTTGACCAAGATCAACTTAACACTATTACTTGACTTTCGACAAGCTTTGCACAAAAAATTCCACTCACCTGCCACATGTATTACATGTTCTAATTGCTATTAAGAGAACTCATGATTCTTTGAACTCTATAATTGACCATTTTTCAGCTCCCACGGTCTCCACTACACCCACCTATGTTTCCACTAACATTCCTAGAACCACCACTCCTGCCATTCACCCTAGCACCCCTAATATAAAAATTGGATCTTCCTCGAACACTCTTTATTTAACTTCTTTATATCAGGATTTGCAAACCCAAATTGGCTAGCTCCAACTCACAACTTCTCATGCATGACCATCTTTAGAATCTATTTCATTACTGTATACCCATTTTGCACAATCTATCTCTTTTTATCCATTGCCACCTAATTTAATCTCTCGCAAATTACCCATCTTTAAAGGCCATGATGACCCATAAGAGAATCTCTAATATTTTCATGTGGTGTGTCTCGACCATGTGGAAGATCACACTATATTAGATAAGATTTTTCCTTGTAGTTTACAAGATTCTATGATGTGTTGGTTTTATGACCTACATGTCCACTCGATAGTCTCTTTGACACATCTGGATGATACTTTTCTAAAAAAGTTCTATTAACATCGGCTCTAAGATCTCTTATGCTCAACTTGCCTAACACAACCAAGGGCCTAAATCCATTATCTCATAGTTCTAAATTCGTAGGTCTCAATCCGTCATCTATATGAATTATTTTTGACATAAATTCATCCATAACAATCATATTATCTCTATTGACAAGATCCCTTCATCTAACCCATGGTCACAATCTCCTCATAGATTATTTAACACATCATCTACTTCATCTGTAAAAGTACACTCTATGTTACTCAAAGCACAATCTAATCCTAGTTCACTTACTCGTGCATTATCTACACGATCTTACCACTTCGTTAGTCCTACTTCCATGTATTGGCCCATCCCTAGGATAGTTAATCCATATTGACATAGGTTTCCACCTCGGTATATTCCATGATGGTGTCCATCAACTTGGATCAGCTTCACGTAGATCTCCATCGCCTCCACATTTTGTTACACTACAACATTCATCATATATAAATCCCTCACATGGACATATACTTCATTCACCCACACAACATTTATCTACTATACCACCACTACTAGATCATGGTCATACACTTTTGTCAAAACATTCATCGGATGGAGGACCTTCATCCTTCATCGTTATTGGATAGTTTTTATATATGCACACTTGGGGGAATAACATGTAACACATCCCCCTCATATTAGCATTAAGGCATCTATTATCTTTACATTATCGTAAATATTGTAGTGGTATACGATTTAGGATACATCACCACTCCCTCTATTCATCTCATCGTGATATACAATTTAGGCTACATCATCACACTTTCATCCCTATTTCACATATCATCACTACATATACACATTCATCACAATGTTTTAGACAAAATACACACTTTGACCATTTCCCGATGATGAACTCTCATTTATGGTTAATTCTTGACTATTGAGGGGGAGAACTAAATTAACCTCATTGTGTATAACTCTATTTACTTGAGGGGCACGTGGCTCTATTATCTTTCTTGCATTCCATTCCATCCATAGTGTGTTGTATATCTTGGTTACTTTTACTCTTTCTTAAATTTCCTTAGACATGTTCACTTATTACACATGTTAGATAGGTATCTTGTATGTCATTACCTAGACCATACACACATGCACATTCACATATTTTCTAGTTGTGATCGCACATACAGTCTCTTGAATGCATCATGGATGCTCACCTACCAACCATCCTAAAATAGTTGTTGGGGGCATCCACATTCACAAAATACAAGTGTTATTGTTTCATTTTGTACATAGCACTTTACATTATTTTCTTATACACAATTTTGACATATCTGGTTATGTTTCTAACATGCTAACAGTGTACTTCATGTGCAACATTTTTATGCAATATTACTTGCTTCCATGGTTATTTGCCATTTTTTCTACTATTTTTGTCTCTTATTTTCTATTTTCTTCAGGCCTTGCCCTTTTTTTGGTGTGTACACTTATTTGTTTGTATTCAGTCATTTTTTTTCTTTTAGTGTCTTATGACATCGTGCATGATGTCCCATGTTCGCAACCTATTATTTACGGACTATGTTTTTCATCTTGTGTATTTACTTGCTTTCTAGATTCTACATTATATGTGTAACTTACACTTGTCTTTTGTATGCATTTTCATTCTTACTAACAATTGTTTTTCTAGGCACTTGTGTGTGTGTGTTCCTTGGTTTCTACCAAGTGCATTCCCTTTCCCCTACAGGGAATAGTTTCAATGGGTGTTCCTCTTTTGGGGCCATATCCTCCTATCCGTGACATCACATATGACATCAAAGAGGGAGCAATCATTTGGGGTTTACACACTATTCAACACTTTCTACCGATGCAGTTCAATTCGTTTTCAATCTTTGCAATTATGCGTTATACAATGAGTAGGTTCACATGTGTCTACCGCCCGTACATACCAAATTTTATAGGACAGTTATTCCTTATAATTTTGGGGAGTAGGTACAGGTTATAGGATACAACAAAATTCCTTTCTACACTACTTCAACCAATGGCGTTAAATCACCTAAAAAACCAAGAAGTATATATATTTCGTCATACATTATCGGGAAGAAGCGATTCTGGTGGAGAATAATGTAATTTTCTCCCTACACATTTTCGGCCAACGTGGCGTGAGATCACCTAAAAAATAAAATTTATAGGATATCCTCTTCTTCAACCTTTTCTCCCATCACGATCACGCACACATGTGTTCCTTTTATATTTTTCATACTTCCATTTCGGTCTTTTAATTGTTATCTACATGTGTTCTTACACATATATACATAGGTATTTGACTACTTGAACATATTCTCTTATAGGTCCATTTGTATGAGAAGCAAGAAGTCAACAACAACAACAATGATGACGATGTCAACAAAAAAATTGTGGAAGAACACACCTCATACTAACATGCGGTATATCACACACATCGCCACTACACATGCATTTCTGCCTAGGTTCACTCTCATCACTTTTGGCTCTTTTGCATATTTAGTCTCCATGTTCAATATTTTTGTCACTCTATGATTCATTTAGTCCATCAACATGCTTTCTACATCATTCTACAAAGACATCAGTACACATCTCTATCTACTTTATGTTACTAGTTGTTTTACTCACTAACATAAAGTGGGGGAAAATGTAGAAAAAAATTAATCACTTTGGGTATTATTTTGTCTGAGTTTCATACTACTACTCATATGGTTTTTAAGTGAAGAAAGTACTAATTAACCTATGTCCTTTGGACAGCTTTAATTTTCTTTATGTCATCACTTCCAAACTTCATCACATACTTTCTAATTCAATTTTCATCATCTTTTGTCATTCTACCTCTGACCGGGCGCGCATGGGCTAGTTGAGGGCACTCTGTAACCTCATCCCATTCAAGGCACCTTGATCCTTTTCATACTTTACCTCCATCTTTTGGGCACTTTTTAGCCATTTCAGATTTCCATATTTTTAGTGGTCAATTGCCTTTTCGGGATTAATTGCAAAATTATATCAAGATAACCATATAAATATAAAGTAATGAGACCATAATGAGGGACCAAGCACTAGTCACTACTATGATCACTTAAGGTTTCATTCCATTTGAGGCATCTAGAGCTCATTTACATCCATCTAGCTTCATCACAAGGGACAAGTATGGTTTATCTCGCATCACACCGCATAGGAGGAAAGTTTACTCTATTTCATCCACCATTTATTATAGTTATACATAAATTTATTGCTCACTACTTCAAAAATTACGACTTACACAATAACACCTAGGGCCTGATTTACACACACTCACCTAGAACTACATTTAGGTCTAAAATTTAGTACAATGCTCAGTTGGTAAGTCCACCATTATTGCCACTGAGGACATTCGACCCATTCATATACATATTTATGTTACGATTTTGATGTTTGGCTTGGGGTTTCTAGGTCACTTCCTCATCACTAATCACAAGCGACATCCATCATAGTTAGGTAAACCTCACGTGATAAGCAGCGAACATTTCTTATCACTTTCGACCCTGCAAATTTGGTCTTTTAACCCCCTGCATAGACCATGACACCTAGTTCTTGGACCAAGGTGCCCCAGGTTCCCTAATCCCTCTTTAGGAACCCTAGTATACTTAGGATGCTCAGATCTGTACTTTTTTGGGCCTCAACATAATTGTTTCCTCCTCTTATTTATCTAATCATCTCTATCGTACGGTATCGAACAATCGTCGAGTCAACTAAGCTATTTCTAACCCCTTGTTACACATTAGGGTTTTATATTTAATTTACTTAGTTTCTTGGGTCACTTTATTTATTTATTTACCCATCATTTACCGCCTTACAAAGCATCGATTAAAATAAAATATACTCTTATTTTCCAAAATACATAACAATAATACTTACAACAAAATTGAGATTGTTAGGAGTGTATAAGGGATTCAAAATTTGAATTTATAAGTTTTTCACGGTTGCACAATCCTAATGTATATACATAACCTAGAAATACAAAGCATCTAAAATATAATGCCCTCTTAGAATAGATACGAAATGTGAAAAGCCTCTTTTCTAAATGAAAGGAAAAACAAGGGAATGGTAACTCAATAGTCACCTCATTTTATATAAAACTTTGTAAGCGCATTTCTTAGATGGATTATCATTTATATACATTTCAAATAATCTTTAATGCTCAACTTCCATTATATATGTGTTCTAATTGAATACTAATCATAACAATTTGTGTTGTATATTCTTATTCACATTCTTTATCTTCCTAATATTATGCAAATTATTTAGTTTTTTCTTACTAAATAATAAGTCATGTTATATTTATTGTTCAATGTTGAATTAGAAGAGCATGAATTTATCATAGGATACAATTTGTTACATTTCCTTATGATGTCATCCAACGATGTCTTCTAACAATGGTTCCATTATAAGGACATAAAAATGTAACGATCATTACATAGATAAATGTATGTGGAATGAATGGCTACAAGAGATAAAATTGTTTACTAAAACTGAAGATAATGTGCATAGAATTCCTACTATGAAAATGCACTTAAAAATATGTAATGATATATACATGAGATTTTATGGTTTGAGATTCCTTAGAAGTTAGCTAACTAATTATCATGAATGGAATTTTAATGTTTTGGATATGAAGAAAACAAGGAATATGAATATAGAGATTAAAACTTTGAAAAATTAAACTAATTTGATGTTCCATGGATTCAAGTCATAGATTATTGAATGTAAACCACAATCAAGGGGTATGTAACTAAGTTAAGTGTCTAATGTTTTTTCATTTTATTCTTATAAAGCATTTTTATTTCTATATTGCGAGGATATTTTATTAGACAATTCCATTAGTCAACATGATAGTTGTGGAAAAGGATATGATGCCAATTTTACATAATATGGAGTACTTAGGAATGGTGAAAATGAATCTAACCTTATGAGAGGATGATGAAGGGAAATGTTCTATAACTAAATCCATATCTTTAAAGTTATGAGAAGGATCAAAGACAAAAAGAGAGAAGAACTGAGAGGACTTTAGATAGAAGGATAACATAGTAGATTGGAAAGCTCAAGCATTTATCGGGTAAATATGAGACCAACTATATTTAAGAGGAAAATAAGGAGAGTGGGTGAGGAAGGAGGAAAGGAACCTCTTCAGAAACTAAATATAATGCACAAGTTATTGAGAGGGAAACTAAATATAAAGGGATGAGTGCTAATTACAATAACCACAGTAGAAACTAAAGGAATTGATGAACTAGAATCTTAAATTAAAGTTCAAGGTATAGAAGTAGTTATATGTAGGTTGATGATGGATTTGGTATTCAATGCAGATAATTCATCACATAAACTAGGGTATTTCATAGATAAAGAAATGTGGTTGATAGTTAACAAATTTTAGAACATCCAAAAAGGCCCATACAACATGATAGTACCCCTCTTCTAGGATATATCTCATTTGATCCTAAAAAAATTAATTACATGGTATTCTCTCAATTATTATGAGTAGATTATAATTTTACAAGAATTAGAAACAATTTTATATAAGCCATCTGCAATTCATGCCATGTTAGATACAATAGCTAAAAAAACATGTGTGGAATAAATGTAAAACGAATTAGAGTTCTCATTGCATAGGAACATGTAGCACAAAAATATGTTCATAAAAAATGGAAAATAATGGAGAGAAATAGTATTTTTATGAAACCAATATATAGAATTAGATTTCCAAAATATTAATAGTAATAATAAGAGGAACCTAAATCTAGTAAGGCCAATGTGAGTATAAGTGTAAGTATTAATCAACCGAGTGTGAAATTTAATCCAACTCAAATTCGATTCATAATACTACACAATGTCATCAAGGACGCTTATCGGGAATGAAAGGAAATATGGTTCACTATCCTAATCTTAGTATAAGTTTACAACCATATGTTGGGTGTGTTGATCCCGAGCATTACTTACTAATGTTTGACATGTTATGGGGAGTAAAGGGTGTCATAAAATATAATATGATGAAATTTTAAATTATAGATGCATTTCATGGAAGGGTTATGGAATTTATATATTTAAGGAATCTAAGCATAAAAAACTCTAGGAAGTGTTGGATGCCCTTACACATCAATTTAAAAGAAATATGTGTGTAGGAGAGACTATTCAAGACCTAAAGGAAATAAAGTAGAAAACAAGAGTGTCTTTCATGGAATATAATATGAGGTTCATAATATAATGAAAAATATGAGTTTTGATTTTGACGAATTGATCAAATAAGACTACTTTGTAGAAGAATTACATAGTAACATTTGTTTTGAAATTACATAAATTAAATTTAAATCTAAACAATATGCCATTAAATAATTATCTCAGTGAAATATATTTTAGATTATTTACATAGTTGTGTGTGTATTCATAGGACAATAAAATATTGATGTTGTAATGTAGATTTTGGAAAAACTATAAAAGGAACAAAACCAAGGCTAAGCATATGGTATACGAGTTAAGGGATGAAGGCAATCATAAAAATGATTGTATTGAAATATAAATAGGGAAGAGATGAACACAATAAATTATGTAGTGTATGGGAAAACCCTCTGAGTAAATTGCATTTCTTAAAACATTATATATGTAAACCTCATAATATAGGTGCAACATTATGTAAGTCATGCTTAGAATGCACAATGTAATTTTATTTATGGAAAATACACATGAAGGCAAACATTGTAGAGCCTTAATGGACATAAAATAGGAAGTTACTATAAATTTATTTATAGTAAAAATTTTATTTCACACTAACCCACAACCATTTCTCTCTTAAATAGTAATGTCTACCTCTTCCCGAACGAGTGCGTAGTAGGATCTTTCCTCATTGTAATCAAATATGTAATGCCACCTAAATTCTCCCCCGAGACCCCAGAATAACCTAGGTTTAGCTAGTAAACTTTAAGGAATAATTTTATTTTTTAAGTGTTCCCAAAAAAATTCTAGAGTCCATTACAACAATAATCAAAACATCCTACAAAACACCAAGAGAGAGAAATTCATCCTTAGCACATATAGGTTATCTTCTTGTGGGGTGCATGGAAGAAATTTTCCCAGGCATGGAAAGAAAATTTTCTTCCAGGCACGAAAGATAGGTGCGGGAGAAACTCTTTTCCCCCCGAGCTCGCAAGAGACGAGCACGGAAGAGACTCCATTTTCTCTCGGGCATGCAAGACGACCACAAAGAGACTCATTCTCTCCCAGGTGCACAAGATGGGCGTGGAAGATACTCACTTTCTCATGGGTGCACAAGACAAGCGTGAAAGTGACTCATTTTATCATGGGCACACAAAAATTGTGCGCAAGAAGCTCTGACGAGTGTGCGCAAGAGGCTTTTCCTCTTCCGTAAAGTTCATAAGGCCATAAAGTTTGATAGGGAATTCCATTTTTGGAAAACGAGGACTTTTCAAAAATATCTCAATGTTATCTTTGCACATAAACCTTAATAATTTAATTTGGATAAAGTTTGAAGGGTAAATTTTGAGAAAAACACTCTGTAGGCTTATAAAATGAAACCTAGTAACATTCGACTTATAAAATTTTGTTCAATTTGAACTCCTTCCTTTATCAACATGCCAAACAGACATGGAAAGTTGTTCTTAGAGGAATTTAGGATGGATTGCAATGTAAATTTTTTTGATTGAAGATCAATTCGAAATTTCTCAATTTGACAGCAAAAATGACTGTAGTTTTACCTTTGTTTGATTTGAAAGGTTCCTTAACAATATCTTAAATGGTTTAGTTTGTTTGGGGGTCGTTTTAATCATATTAAGTTCAATTTAATGTTTCATTTTATTTTTCATTGTTGCAAGAGATCATTACAGTACATTTGAGTAAAATATTTGCAGAGTTTACAGTGAAACCAAGCAGAATCTATACTTGAACACAAACAGATCCATTTTGTATTTACCAACTTTAATCTATGCATTCATTTCCAACTCAAGTCTATAATGTTAAGTTTGTTTCAAATCAAGTTTTTGCAAAATCCAAAATGCAGATTCTAATTTTCAAATCATACATCCCAAAGGAAAGGAGTAATTCATTCTCTTCCTACGCATCCCCTTTTCTTTCTTTTTTTCCAAACAAAGATTTCATAATGCATTGCAAACACAAATTTCCAATGAAGGACATATAATTTGGGTAACTAAAACAACTCTCTTGACTTAGATGATTCATTTACAACTTTCTTTTCCTTCACATTCCAAAACACGAATACAATTCTTTCATTTCTTTCATTCAAAATAGAAAACAAAGTGCATCTCTTTCAAATTTCAAATTACAACTTTCATAGCCAAAACAAAAAAAAAAATTCCTTCACCAATAATGTACAAGGTCATCCAATTCAAAGTGGAAAAGGGTTACAATAAATAATAATCTCAACAAGGACTATCAAACTATCTTTTTCCCTGCTTTAGAACAACAATATGCAAATCCATCATTCTCCATTTTTGATCACAACAAAGGCAGGGAAAAGGAAACTGTCTCCACCCAACCAAGACATCCAATGAAAGGACAAGCCATCCTTCTTCATTGGCCCCCGAGCCCCAACCACAATGCAAGAAGAAATGTGTTTCAACACATGGCAACAACAAGCTTCCACAACACAAAGGAAATCTTTCAACATGCACATTTCATATTAAAACACAATCCAAAAAAAACAACATTTTTACAACCACCGAAAGACAAGAAACAAAACTCAAGATTATTCATGTAAAACAAAGGAGCAAGAAACTATGGGGGATTCTACTTATGCCTCTCAAAGGGGAAATGGATATAACCACCTGAGAACAAACCGCCAAAATATAACATTTCAAATCGCTGACATGCCCTTATGCCTCCCCCAAGTACCCTTTATTCCTCACATTTTCTTATGCCTCCCCAACCTCTTATGGCACCCCATAATGAGTAAAGAAATGAAAGCTATTTCTTTGTAAGGTGGAACCCAAATCCCAACTCCCTCCACACTTATACCTCCCACAAAATAAACCCCATAGCCTTCTCCTACACCATTCCTATCCCATCTACCCAACATCCCACAAACAATACCAAACATACAAGAATTTATATATTCATAAAAGGGAAAGAAGAGAATTTCCAAGAGCCAAGCTCTTACCTCTCCAAGATGGAGTTTGTTCCAAGTTCAAAACAACAAGCTTTCCAATGCAAAATAGTTCAAGAGATAAGCAGTCTACAAGCATGCAACAATCTCCAATATTCTCCAAAATCAAGAGCTCTCCAAACCCCAAAATAATTCTCCCAAAAATGGATTCATAAAATTGGAGCAACCCAAAAACAAGCTAAGAAATTTTAATAAATAGAAGAGGGAAGAGAAGAGGATGAGGTGGATCCATGTGGGATCCCACATCACACAACCTAAACCCAAACACAAAATTCAACTTCATTCTCCAATGCATAGTAAATAGGTGGGTGAATAATATGATAGATTTACTTACACACTCAAACAAACCCACAACCCATAAGGACTAAAATTAAAACATGTAAGAAAAGTGTAATTACAACATTCAACTTGACTTACAAAAATGCATAAAGAAGGGCTAAATTTAAATCTCCAACCATAGCTAAGGTTCGTATATAAATTTAAGAGGCATGGGACAAGTTTAACTTGTCCCACAAGTCTCCAAAATCAACCTCCAAGGACAAATTCAAATTTCAAAGAAGATGGAGTGTTTCATACTCCAAAATCAACTTACACATCACTTACACATTTCTTACAACATTTTAATTCAAGGCCAACAACTCTAATAATTACTTTCTTATGACCTAATTTGATTAATTAATTTACAACAATTAATAAATAATGAAAGGGGTAAACACATACAAACATCAATAAAAAGGAACCAAATAAATGAATACACATAACCCTTGGTCACATTTAAAGGTGATCCCCCCATGGAAATCCCTAACAAAAATCAAACACACACACACATACATGAACAATACAAGTTGCCATGGTGACCTTGTTGAATTCATCTAGAATTCCAATGTGGTTGGTCTCCGATCCCCGATATTTTTGTGATATTTTAAACCTGCAAAATACAAATACCTCCTTTGGCCTTGTGGCCACATCAAAACATCCAAATGAATATAATATACTTCCAAATTCATCAATATATATGTGAATCACAACAATCATCAAGCCAATCAACAGTGTCACTTAAAATTTCATAAAAAACTATATCATCATCAATTTTAATTCAATTTTCATTTTCTACGTCTACTTAATATATCCAAATATCACATATCCGAATAACATCTAAAATGTAACCATGTCGATACAAGATATATCAACATCAATATATAAAATGTCTCTAATAATCATCATGCATCATATATGAATTAGAGTTAGTAATAATCCTTGCTCTAGCATCTAATCCTCATACTAAAACAAAACTATACAAATGTACATGGTATAGTCAACGATGTCATGATCGGTATCAACAAGTGTTCCCGGAGGTTTGGTGACACTTGAATCAAACTTTGATGATGTTGTTTACATTATTAACAGAAGTATGCCAGTTTCAAGAGATGTGGAAGAGCACAACATGGGCACAAAGGAAAAACCACATAAAATTTGGTTAGGAAGTAATCTGAGAAAGGAAGAGAAGCAGTCCTATGTTCAATTGTTGAAGAAATATCAAGACTGCCTAGCTTGGTCTTACTCTGAGTTAAAGGCATACAGGGAATATTTGTTCCAACATGAAATTCCTCTTGAATATAATGGAAATCCTTTTAGGAAAAAAACAGAGGCCGATAAATCCACTCCTTTCTTTGAAGATGCAAGAAGAATTGAAGAAGTTGAGGGATGGAGGGATCATTCAGCCCACAAGGTACTCATCTTGGGTTACAAATTTATTACCATCAGATAAAAGAAAGATGATATAAGGATGTGCATAGACTTTATGAACTTGAATAAAGCATCATTGAAAGATAATTACCCTCTACCAAACATGGAGAATATGCTACAATTGGTAACTAGTTCTGAATTTTTATCCACTTTGGATGGTTTCTCTAGCTATAATCAAGTTGTTGTGAAGGAGTAAAAAGAATAAATATTGCCTTTACCACTCCTTGGGGAACTTATGTCTATGTCAGGATGCCTTTTGGCTTAATGAATGCTGGAGCAACTTTCCAAAGAGCAATGGATGTAGCGTTTGTTGGTTATATTAATGATTTCATTTCTGTTTATCAAGATGATGTAACTATGTTTTCCAAAAATAAATGATCAATTGCAACACTTGGATAGAATGTTGTTAAGGTGTAGAGAGTATGGCATATCATTGAATCCCAAGAAGTGCCATTTTGGAGTGCAAAAGGAAAAGTTACTTGGTCACATTGTATCAAAGGAAGGGGTCATGATTGATCCCGAGAGAGTGGAAGCCATCAAGCAAGGTTCCAATTCTGAGAACTAATAAGGGATTTCAATCCTTCTTTGGACAAATAAACTTTATCAGAAGATTTGTGTCTAATTTTACTGAGATGACCATCCCCATTACTGGCATGTTGAAGAAGGACCATGTTATCAAATGGGAATAATCTTCCATTCAAGATTTCAATGGGATAAAAGAAGCATTAAATCATGCCCCTGTTTTGGCAACTCCAAATTACAAGAAGACTTTTCAATTTTTTTCTTTTACTTCAGAAAACACCATTGCATTTGTTTTATTGTAGAAGGATGATGAAGGGGTAGAGAGATCAATTACCTTTTTCTGTAAGGCATTACAAGGAGCTAAGTTAAAGTACACTATCATCATGGAGAAGTAATCATTTGACTTGGTGAAAGAAACAAAGGTTTTCAGACCGTACATTTTGAGCTCTAAAGTTTTTTCTTATGTTCCCCACACCATGGTGAAAGATATATTATTAGAAATGGATGTCTCAAGAAAAAAATGGAGATGGGTAAAAAATTTGTAGGAATATGACATGGATATCCAAAACAAGAAATTTATAAGAGGTTTGGGCCTAGCTAAGCTTATGGTTGAGAGCAACTTGCAAACTATTGAGGTGAATGAAGTAGAAGGAGAAAGGTGGATGTCCTTCAAAAATTTGTGAGCTTGGAATGGTACAAAGATATAATCTTTTATCTCGGACATCTATGATGCCCCGAACATTTGAGTAAAAATCAGAAAAGAGATCTTAACTTAGCCTCTCAAAAATATGTCATTATTGATTTTGGTTTATCTTGGAAGAACCCAGAGGGAGTGCTCTTAAGATACATTGCTAAGGATGAAGGCCTAAAGGTAATTGTTAGTCTCCATGGAGGATTTTGTGGGGAAATTTTTCTAGAAGAGTTCTGACACATAAAATCTTGAGGGCTGGTTATTGGTGGTCACCTCTCTTCTAAGATACAACTCTATTGGTTAGGAAATGTGAAAGTTGATAGCATTTTTCTGGGAGAATGAAAGCTTGAGGCTCCCTTCCTTTATAGTCTGTATCAATTAAAGCCCCATTTAAGCAATGGGGAAAGGATTTCATTGGCAAGATTTCAGATCCTTCAAGTTCTCGTCATAAATGGATTCTTGTAGCCACTGATTATTTCACTAAGTTGGTGGAAGCAATCCCCACAAAAGAAAGCAACACACCAAGGTATCATGGAATTCATGCTGAATCAAATCATATGTAGATTTGGAGTGCCATCTAAGATTGTTGTTGATAATGCCATGAGTTTTACAGCCAAACCTTTGGTGGTAATGTGCAAAAGGTAATGAATCGACTTGACATATGCTTCTCACTACAATCCCCAAGGAAATGGACAAGATAAGTCCAGCAATATAAACTTGTTGAAGATCATTAGAAGAAACTTGGAGTTGAACAAAAAGAAGTGTGGTGAGCAACTGAAGTTTGCTATTTGGGCTGACAGAATTGTGTGCATTGGAAAGTTGCACAAGCTATGGAATGAGGCTAAAGAACCTCAAATATTTTGCTAACTTGTCCATGCACCATAGGATTAGAGCTAAACAAGAGAAACTAACATGCAAACATTATAAATTTGAAAAAAATTTAAAAAACTAATATGTATACTACTCTCTACTCCATCAAAGTTTAATGAAAGTGAACCTAGTATAGATCTAAGCAATCAAATTTTTGTTGTTTACTCCATGAGGGTGAATGAATCTCACTAAATGGTTACATGTCCAAGTTTAGCTATTTCATTACTAACCTAACATGGGTGCAAGATGAAGCTATTTTAATGGTGGATGACCCAAGATCAAATGCCTTATTAGCTTGGCTAATGCAAATGAGCTCTTAAGCTTTCTTAGGCTTGTTTTGGCTTTAGCTTATGTAAATTTTTAGTTTGAATTGGTAGGCTTAGCCTTGTATTTATAGCTTTCCACTTGGGAGAATTTGGAATTTGGGTGCATGTGGGACTAAAGCTCAAAAATCACTTTTATATTAGATTAGAATAAACATGCTTTAGGCTTAGTTAAGCTAGGATTAGGCTAGTTAAAATTTATTAGCAAGTGATTAGAGACTCATTGAGAGTTGGGAGGGGTTTGGATAACCAATTGTGACTGATAGATAGCCTACAAAGCCAATAGAAGTGGTCTAGAGAGAACTAGGAGGTTCTGAATGGTTGAAAGGAGAAATGTTTAGCTAATAAGAGAGATATTAGCCAAACAAGCTGATTATAGGAGGAATACAACCGAAAGAGTGTCGTGAATGGGCATTCAAGAATGGAGCAAAGTATGGGGAATTAATGAAGTGTCATTAATTGATTAGATTGGATGAAATACTAAGTGTAAGAATATTTTAGGTGTCTACATTTGCCCCTCTTTGGGGTGACGTAAGTGACATCACTTCAAATAAAGGAGACAAGCATAAACAAGTAGAAAATATTAAAGGGATAGAAGAAAAATGAGAAGAATGGAGGATGCCCCTCAATTGGTGATGGGATGATAGAAGAAGTTGATCGATGATCGAAAAGATGACAGAAAGATAATAGAAGAAATGATAATGTGAATAAGAAGAAATGAAAAGGGATATAGAAGAAAAAGGAGAATGAGGAAGGGGAATGAGATAATATCCATCCAAAGGTGCCTTTAAACAACTTTATTTTTCATCATATTGCTAGAGATCTTCATCATCGGTCCTTATTGAAAAAGAATGAACAAAAGTGTAATACGACATGAAAAGCCATATACAAACAAATGTCCATTGCCAAAAACAACAACTCCATGCAACATACAAAAATTCAATGCAATAAAAGAAAGTAAAAGATGCGTAATTCCATGCAACATACATAATACAATGCAATACGAGAAAGTAAACAAGCTAACTTTGACAAATAAAAAAGAAAAATAATGTAATATTTTTGTTATCAAGCTTCAATTCCAACCTATTCGAATTAACGAAAAGGGTTAATGATGGTGCCCCAAGCAAGGATACATGCAAAGGGAAAATGGAGGACACTTGATCGATGAAAAAGTAATGTGCACTACGAAATAGTACCAGGCAACTTGTTGTGCCCCAGAGTATAGACGAAGTAAGCAGCCTAACTTTTGTTGATGGAGGTAGATTAAGATGATCCGTGAGTCACACACATGAATAGGTGAGAACCAAAGAGCGACGTTTTGTAGGATGATTTTCCATTTTTAGAAGTTTTCTTAAACATATTTGAATGTTTTGATTTTTCTAACATATTTGAATGTTTTTGTTATTTTTCTAACATATTTGAATGTTTTGATTTTTCTAACATATTTGAATGTTTTTGAAAGTTTTCTGAAACTATTTACAGGAAGACAAGGAAGAGTGGATGCCCCTACCAATAGATGGGATGTACAAGGGCATAAGGCCACGTGCATATGAGAAAGATGAAGATGTACAAAGGCCCTAGTGATTAGGTGGGAGTATTCAAAGGCAAACTCTTCACAGGTAGAAGTGTGTGCTATTATGGGATAGTAGGCATGAAGATAATGGCAAACATGGTAAATTTGATGCATTTTGGATGGGCCCTTCTTAAATTGACATTCAAATTGGTGAAAATACCTTCTTCCTAAAAGACTTAGATGGGGACCTACTTGAATTGCCTATTAACGATGGGCATTTGAAACATTTGCTTGATTGATTTCTTAGAATCAAGGTATACTCCATTGTACAATGTATAGTATTTTGGTTTCTCTTCACTTTCGTGTTTTTCTATTTTTTTGTCCTGGTCCTTAGTGGTCATTTTGTTGGTTTCTTTATTTGTCCTTGTGGGAGTTGGTTATTATTGGTTTTCTCTGCAAGCCTTTTCTTTGACTCCATCACCCAATGGTTTCTTTTTACCACTTGGTCTGATATTTGTTCTTGTGGCACTCACAGGGAGTGCCCATCCCCGAGTCAGAGAAGATGTTGGTGCTCAATTTGATCTCACCCTATTTTTCCTTGAAATTCTTTAGTTTGGAGGCTCTCTCATGCTTTCTATCTCCCCGTATTGATGCATGAAAAATTTGTCCTCTATTTGGCTGCCATGATTAGTCCCTTCCTTTAGTCAAGGATCACTTTAAATCCAGATCTTTTTTTCCATTCCTCTATCCATGTGGGAGAATTTGTAACTTGGGCATAAAATTAGGTTTTTTCCCTTCCTTCCATTCTTTCACAGTCACGTTTTGTTTTCCCTATCAATTTTTGTCCCAGTATCTCTGAAAATGTGATTGGATGTAGCTTGGAGGATCACATTTGGGCCTTATATCATTACCAAATTCTCTATCCTTGAAGAAAGATTCATTTCTGGGTGCAAATGGTGATTTTCCTGCATTTTACGATTTGACAAGTGTGTTTTCCCCGTCAAATTTACATCTCAGCATCTGTGGAAATGTGGCCCTTTCTGGTTGGATGCGGCTTGGCAGGGCACTTTGAAAACTCTAAATCCTTCTTTAACGCAAATATTGTCCATGTGTAGGGTCGACACTAATCTAAAAAAAATTCCTTTTGGTTTTACCTTGGGGTTACACCAGGGAGACACGTAGAGGTTTTCACTTCCTTGCCAAGACATAGACATTTTTTTCATGCGGCCAGTGCATTTTGGTGGACCATGGACACATGGATAGTTGGTGCTCATTTGAGGATCTGCCTCAGGTTCCCACCTTAATAGTTGTGCCAAGGGGACACGTGGTGAGCCCTCTCTTGTTCAGGGTCTCCGCTTTTCGGACCATCTCGAAAGTTATGCCACGGAGACACATGGAGGCTTCTGTTGGCTCCTCTCTATACTTAAAATTTTCAAGCAACTTTCTAAAGGCTTGGGACACATGGAGGGACCACACCTATTTGGGGACCAGCCCCTAAATTTTATTTTGAAGAAGCACCAAGAGGACACTTGGAGGTTTCCACTCACTCTGCCCTTGCTTGGACTTTTCAATGGCCAAGGAAAACTATCTTGGACCCTAGACACATGGTTCCTTCCACTGGTCCTTCAAATTTTTCAACAACTCTACCGGATGAGACACTGGTGAGACAGTTCTTATTTGGGGTCTCCACTTTTAAGGACCATCCCAAAGGTGTGCCAAAGTGACACATGCCGACTTCCACTGGATCCTTTTATATTGAGACTTTTTCAAAGTCCAAAAGGTGTTTTTCTTGGGCCCAGGGCACGTGGAAGGCCCATGCTTGTTTGGAAACTTGCCCCTGTACTTCTCCTTTATAGTTGCACCAAAGAAACATGTGGATGAGATCTAATCTAAAGTTGAGAATCGGAAGAATAAACGGTTAGTGTGCATTTCACTGCTTTTTCTACCGTTTTTCTCTAAGACTCTTGGAGATGCGAATATGCATTGTTTGTCAACATTTTTGATGAAATTCCTTCTCGGTTTTTTCTGCAAAGTTCCATTGAATGGATTTAGAACTTAATTTGTGAGTCCAAGGATTTTTAAGGTTGATATTTTAAAATTGGAATTGCTTGGGCACTTGTAAAAATGTGAATTACCAGAGAAGATGGATGCAGGGAAGAGTTGTAGAGGAAAGAGAGGGAAAAGGATGAAATGATGGAGGTTATAGGCGTAAAGGATGAAAAATGTGTTTCCTTTAGGGAAAAAGGATTACCTATCAGATCCAACTGTATAGAGCCTCCAGAGAATGATTAAAATGGGGATTTCTTGCATGAAAAAATCAAAATGATTAAAAATACTTGTCAAAAAGGTTGTGGCATGGCATCCTAGTCATTAGTCAAGGGTCTGAGAAACATGATCAGTTCATAATTGGTCCACCTAGCAGCTTTCGGATGTGAATTTGTTAAATGTCACTTTCTGAGGAAAATTGGTAACAAGCAAAGGTCCCTCGAATATTCTTCTTTTTGGGGGAAATTTGGGATGAGTGAGTGAGTGAAATGTATAAATGCAATGAGAATACTCTTGCAAAATGTCGGGGTTAAATTTCATGAAAAAAATTGAGAAAAGCCATCTTCAAGAAACCCATATGAGATACCTAGTTAATTTCTTTTGTGTTAGATTTTCTATCATGTCAAGTTGGTTGTAGATGTATAGCCATTGACAAGCTCTGAGATTTCTCTGGAAGCTCTCCCCTACTGATGAATCTAAGTAATTTTGAAATTAATTTGTGTTCAATCTCTAGAAAATTTGTGTCTTCTTATTTCAGAATGTCTGCAAATGGTTTCTCTTGTTCCTATTGCAATCTCATATTGAAATATTTGTGAAATCAAATAGGATCTCATCTCTGTGATAGTTTAGTGGAATTTGTAATTTCATTTCAAGAAGATATTTCATCCTGTGATGAGATAAACAATTTAAAATCACTTCACTCTCATTTATTATTAAATAATGTCTCAAAGCCTTTGGGTGTACCTTAGGCATGATTGATCAGAGATTTTGGTGTTTAATTGAGTCTTTTAACTCGATCCTTTGTGCTAGATTCTCAAAGATTGTGTGAAAACATGCAAATATGGGCCTCCATTGATGCACACCTTCTAGTTGAAGGAATGTCTTAACTATTTTGAAGCTTTCTGTTGTTGAGTTGTCCATTGTTGTGAAGTTTCTCAAAGATCTAGCAAAGTCCAATTTATCTTGCTTAATCTCCCACCAAAAAATCATTCAAACGACTAATCCTACTCTGTACTACCCCTTTTTTCCATATATATCCACAAAGGAACAAAATCTATTTACTAAAATATGCAGAACAATCAGGATTTCATAATGTCTTTAGTAACCTTAGCCTTGTTTTGAAATTATCTCCATCTTTTAGAAGTGACAACTCTTGAGAGTTAAATTATGGAGTATTGATCATACTTTCCCAAGGTTTTCTTCATAAAATTTTTGCAAAAGAAGGATATCTCCATATCCTTCATCAAACAAAGGTTACACTAAGGGTCCTCTCACCCTAGTTGAAGAGGCACAACCTAAAGTAGTGAGGATAGGTCAAATCCTCTTGAAGGTGTTATCCATCTCTCCACAATTTGAGTGACAAAGGGCCAGTTAGATCTCATCCCCAGCTACAAAATGACATACATTATGATCTATCTATCTCTAAGCTCCATGTCAAATCTATGATGCTTCTCAGCTTGAAAAGGAGAACAACTTTGAATGCTAATGATTCTAAGCTAGGTCATCTGGAAGCATGTCAAATGTAGAATAGCTTCCCAAGTTAAGTCATTTAGGAAAGTAACGAATGCAAATCCCAAGTTAGGTCATCTGGGAGGCCAATTGTGTTATACTATATTGATTGAGTGATATGATTTTTAATGTTAAATATCTAAACGTGTTGATTGATTGAATGATTAATTGTTGTGATTGGTTACTCGAAGAGAGATTGTACGCTAATTTCCCTAGGTGAGGTCATTAGGGAATTGATATAAATTTATGAATGGTCGCATGGAATTATTTTAATGCTTGTTACCCCCACTTAGGTCATTAGGGGGAAGTGATGAAATGTTGGATAGAGTAATTATATGTTTGTTTCCCTAGGTTAGGCCATTAATTCCCTCATAGTCTATTAGTGTATGTTTTGAATTTTCAAATCCATAGTGTTCGGTTGGATGCATGGTGATGTAAGGGAATTGTAAGATCAAACTCAATTATATGCCCCCTTTCAAATAAAGGGGAAGTAATGATAAAAATAAATGAGGAGACAGTAAGCCCAAAATAGATAGAATGTGATATAAATCACTAAAATGTGTATAGATTATATGAAAGACAAATTCGTAAGTTAACATGATTATAATGTGTATAAATACGATTGTAGGTGGAATTTTGAAAAGAATTCAACAAATAGGTGTAAATCATAATAAAAATGCTCAATATATGATGAAAATAATGTGGTGTGTATTAGTTGAGGAATGATCATGGAATAATAACATTACTCAAAAAATCATGCACTTTAGACATTATTTATCCTGGTTTCATAGTACTATTTATAAGGTTCTTGAGTGAAAACATTACTAGTTAACCCCATCTTTTACCCATCTTGTTTTATTTTATTTTTTCATTACCAACCTCTTACACCCATGTTCCAAGTAAGCTTATGTCATCCCGCATTATTTTAGCCTCGATTAGGGTGCCCATGGGTGCCCTAGTCCCACCAAAGGTAACCCGGTCCCTATTTCATTTTTTTGCCACTTTTTGGGATCTTTCTAGCCATTTTACATCTTTATCTTTTAGGTGGTCGGCTATTTCGGGGTTAATTACGAATTAAACCAAGAGAACCCTATAAATATAAAGTTATGATACCACAACGAGGGACCTAACATCACTTACTACTATCACTCATCTAGAGTTACATTAATCTATAACATCGAGATCACTTGCATCCACATAGGTCCATCATCAAGCCACAAGTATAGGACATCTCGCATCAAAATTCATAGAGTGAATTCTATTCTATTACATGCACACATTCTATTCCATTTTATACACATATTTTTTTCTTTGCTACTTCTCAAAGTGAGAGTGGCATAAGAGAAAGCTAGGTATGTTCACACACACTTGCACATAGAACTACATCAGTGTCTGAGATGTAGTGCAATGCTTAGTTATTATGTCCACCATTAATGCAAATGAGGTCAGACCTCTTTTCATATGAATTTTTTATTTTGGGGGTTTGATGTTTGTTTTGGGGTCTTGTAGATCTTTATTTCATCTTGTATTATTGATGACATCTACCACAGGATGGCGAAGGTGATGTGACAAATATCAAGGCTTTCGAACAATCTCGAACCAATGAAGATCAATTTCAGATATTTTTCACATACCAAAGGTGCCTAGATTGCAGACCGAGCACCCGCAGTGCCCGAATTCACATCCAAGCGATCCAATCTAGCTAGATACTCCAGATCCATCTTTTTTGATATTTTTACACGCCGTTGCCACCTCTAGATTTTCCAGTCATCTCTATGACACTATCCTATAAGCATCTTCTATTAAGCTTTAGTCATTTCCTCTTCCTTCTCACACATTAGGGTTAGTATTTCCTTTTTCATAGTTACTTAGATCATTTATATATTGTCTTTACTACATTACAATTGTTCAAAGCTGATATTAACTATCCCCATACTTCACATAGTTAGTTTTTACTCAATCATTATTGTCAACCCCATGCTTTCACACTTAGGATTTTCATTTTTCATCTATCATGGATCCCCAAATTACAAAAGTCTCTTTATCTTCTTTACTTAATAGATATCCTCATTACCGAGGTGTTTTGCAAAAGCAACTATATTTTATGTATCTAGATAATAATATGCCACAACACAAAATAAGTCCTATATTCGGTCATTTATCTAATGAATCGATTGCAGAGATCCTCCATATACTCAATCCCTATTGGATTCAATTCAATCTCTACATGATTTATTTCAAGAAAAATTTGAGGCTATAGAATAAACCATTACATCCCTTAGATATGAAATTCAACTCGCTTAAGGATGTTACTCGGTTGCATGATTGTTCTCATTCTACACCCTCTATGCAATCTATGTCCACTACATGTCATCTAGTTTAACATCAAGACATGCCATTTCCTGATCCTCTCATATTTGAGCATAATAATACACCACATGACATTCTTATTCAGCTCATTAGTCATCAATTGATCACTCTACCACCAACTCATTACTCTTCTTCTTATCAGTTAGTAAAATATTAAGGTCATCCATATTGTAATTATCATCGAATAAATGGACATAATGATAACAATTGCCACACTTTTCCACACATAATCAAACATCTTGAGCATTAGGACCTTATTTCATTTTCTACACAACATTCTAATATAACTGATAACTCCCATTGGGTTCCTAAATATGACTCATCTATATTTAAGGAGCATCAAGCATCACTCCAAAGAACTCCTAAGCAACAACCTCTTGTAATTAGTTCACCATATCCTCCTATTCAACCATCTACGACATCACCAAGTCCATCGTCTACCAACATTAGTTCACAATCTCCTATTAATAATTAACAATCATATCACCAAGTCAACTTAAGAAAGTTCCCTTCAGAGTTAGTGCAACATGGCCTCCTCTCAAATATAAGCTCCAACCAATTAATTTCGTCCTAGCAACTAATCCTCCTACTAGTGATCATGATATATTTTCAATCTCACCACCATCACATAGTTCTCCTATTGACTTTATCCAACATGGTTCCACCGCACGCAGACTTGGTCTTTGGTAGGTGACTCTTGTTACTCTACCCTCCTAATGACACACTCATATTATTATGGTTCTTATATGATTGTTGAGGGGTCTTTTACCATAAATAACCTCATTTCATCTTACATTACCATATTCCTCCATTACACCACCACATATACATACACACATCTATAAGACTTTAACACTCCTTACACATCATCAATTAAATGAAATCTATAATGTTTCATCACCCTCATACATCATTTATCACATAGTACATGCGTTATCATACACTTGGGGGCATAACATCCCACATCCCCCTAATATTAGGATCTACCCACATCTCACATTTGCATTCTCATACATCAATCTCATAAAATAAGCATACTTACTACACACTTTAGTGTCGTCACTAACCCATGAAACACTCTTGTGATTCAGTTCACACTTGAATGTTGAGGGCTTACAGCACATCAACCCCACAAACTGCACTATAGGTCTTATACAACGCATTTAATCACACATCATGTGCCATACAACATAAATTATGCACTTAGTCTATAACATTTTAACCTTAGTGCATTTACACATACTATATCATATAGTCTTCATTGCATATGAGTCTAGCATTACATCATCTTACATCCTACATTACTAGCCTATATGCATACATTAGATTTCACACATTCTACACATGTGGCATTGCCTTCTATACATCTCATATTTAAACATTCCATTCATCAAATTGTCATTTTTCATTGTTACATATACTACATTGTCTTATACGCACTGCAATAACTACGATGAAGTACTTTAGTTTCCCGGTCCATACTCAATTGCTGAGGGTTTAAAAATCAAATGGATCATACACTCATCACAAATTTACTCTTCTTACTTTCATCGTGTAAAAATCCTAGGCTAGTGACATAAGCTTTAGGCTAAATCATCACCATTTCTATCCTTTTGTAGTAGTATGCACCATAGGTTACATCACTCTCTCCCTTTATTTAGCTTGTAGAGATATACATTTAGGGCTAAATAATCACCCATCCTTTCCTTTTATAGTGACATACGCTTAGGCTAACTCATCACGTATACATTTATTTGGTCAAGATTTATGCTTCAGCTATAGGGTTCACACAGACACCATTCCTATGTTAGATCTCATCACTACACTTGCACATTCATCATCGTTCCGTAAACACAACACACACTACTTGACCATTTCTCGATGATGCACTCTCATTTATAGTTCATTCTTGACGATTGAGGGGGAAAAAAAAATGAACCTCATTGCATATACTTCCATTCACTCAAGGGGCTTGTGACTCCTATCACTCCATCTTGCATTCCATTCCATCCATCCAGAGAATATTAAATATTATGGTTGCTTATACTCGTGCTTACTTTTTCTTGTACATAGTCTCTTTATTACACATGCTAGTTATATTACTTTTATGTCAAATTTATTTATATCTTACACACATGCACGTTCACACCTTTGTCTAGTTATGATCATAGATACAAGACTTGTACATGCAACATGGATGTTTTCCTTCTATCCTTCCTACATTGGTCACTAGGGGAATCCACATTCATCTCTCATAGGTGTTATTGTTTCATTTTGTACCTAACACTTTCCATTTATTTGTTCTACATGCTTTTGACATAATTGTTATGTTTCTAACATGATAACGGTTGCTTCATGTGCAACATTTGTTATGCAAGGATATTGTTTTCCAAACTTGTTTGTTAAATTATCTACTATTTTGTTCTATTGTATGCAAGTCTTGCCCTTTGTTTGGTTTGAAGACTTGTTTGTTTTTACCGCCATAATAGCCTTACGTGTCTTAAAAATCATGAGTGATGTCCCATATTTGTGACCTGTTTTGTGTGGCTTACTTGTCTTCTAGAATGTTTACACTACTTTTATTGGTATCTTTTACATTGTTTACATAGATTACACACTACCTTTTACATGTATTCTTCTTTGTACTAAGACTTGTCTTTAGGTAGACATCCTTATTTGTGTGTGCCTTGGTTTCTACTAAGCACATTCCTTTCTCGTTTATAGGGAAGAGTTACAGAGTACATGTGGTTGGTCCTCTTTTGGGGCCACATTCTCATATGAGTGATGTTGCATGTGCCCCCAAAGAGGGGGGGCATCATTTGGGGTTTTGTACATACTAAAACAAATATTCTACATTGGTTCGGTTAAATTATATACAATGAGTGGGTTTAAACCATTCTATGAACTCCATACACAATGTATTTTACATGACATGGTGTCCTTAGCATTCTGGGAAGTAGTTACAGACTTGTAGGTTATAGTGAATGTGCCTCTCTACACTACTTCAGCCAATGGAATCGAATCACCAAAAAAAAAAGGACAATACAAATATATCTTCACACATAGTTCAAGGAAGAATTTAGAGCTTGGAGGACACAAAGCATTTCCTCCCTACACTTCTTCAGTGTATGGTGCGAGATTTCCCAAAAAAATTACAGATAGGATATCCTTCTACACTCTCTTTTTTGACATGGATCAAGTGCACATGATCCATTTACATTTACATGATTTCATTTACATGCATCTTTTATATTTACTTGATTTCATAAACATGTGTATTTTACATTGCATTTGTACACATACATACATATATATATTTGACTACATGATCACTTTCTCATTGTAGGTCCAGCCGTATGAGAAAAAAAAATAGTCACGTGGGGGTAATAATGAAAACAATATCAACAACAACACTTCACGATAGCAAATGCTTTACTAACCATGTAGGTACATCACACACCGCAACAACCACACATGCGTCCCCCTAGGTTCACTCTCATCACTTTTTTTTTGCATTTTTCATATTTAGTTTCTACAATCCTCCATATTTTTTTGTCATTACACACTTTTTCTAGTCCTTCGGCACGCCTTCTTCATCACGTACGAATCTCTATCTACTTTATGTTACCGAGGTTTCCACTCAACAACATAGAGTAGGGGAAAAATGTAGTCACAAAATCATGCACTTTAGAAATTATATGTCTTGGTTTCATACTAATATTTAGAAGGTTATTGAGCGAAGATAGTACTAATTAACCCCCATCTTTTGGCAATCTTGTTTTATTTTATTTCATCATTACCGATCTCTTACACTCATGTGCCCAAATCGGCTTCAATCGTCTCGTGTTATTGTAGCCTTAAATGGGTGCACATGGGTGCCCCGGTTCCCCAATGGGTGGCATGGTCCCTCTTGGAATTTCCCGCCACTTTTCGGGCTGTTTCTATCTATTTTACATATTTATTGTTTTGGTGGTCGGTCATTTCGGGTTAATTACAAAATTAGAACTAGAGAACCCTCTAAATATAAAGTTATGGGACCATAATGAGGGATGTAGCATCACTTACTACTATCACTCATCTAGAGTTGCATCCATCTATTAGATTATAGATCACTTACATCCACATAGCTCCATCATCAAGGCACAACACAAGGACAACTACATCACACATCATGGGGGATGTATTCTATTCTATTTGATGCACACATTCTATTACATTTTCTACATGTACTTATTTTGTGTTACTTTACAAAGTATGAATGGCACAAGAGTAACCTAGGGAATGTTTACACACATTTACACATACAACTACATCAGGTCTAGGATGTAGTATAATGCTTAATTAGTAAGTCCACCATTGTGGTAGCCGAGGTCAAGATCACTCGTTTCATATGTATGTTTCTTTTTTAACGGTTTGATGTTTGTTTTGGAGTCTTGTAGGTCTTTATTTGATCTTGGATTATTTGTGAAATATGGCACGGATGACGAAGATGATGCCATACACAATGAGGGTTTCAAACCATCTGTCGAACCAATGAAGATCAGTTTTAGAGAATTTGTGCATACTAGGGCATCGAAATTACAAACCGAGCACACTGTAGGTGCTTCATTCCCTCTCCAAGTGCTCCAATCTAGTTATATCCTCCCAATTTATCCTTTTCGAGACTTTTGTACGACATTTCCACCTCTAAATTTTCAAGTCATCATTGCTACTACTGTATTGTGAGCATCTTATATTCAACCGAGTTGTGTCCTCTTCCTTATAGCACATTAGGGTTAGCATTTCCTTTTGCATAGTTACTTAGATAATTTATTTACTATCTTTACCGCATTAGAGTTGCTCATAGATTAGATTAACTATCCCCATAGTACACATAGTTAATTTTTAGTTAATCAATAACAATAGTAAAGTGGGCAATGAAAAGTAACTATAAATATTAGGGTGAAAATGTGAATAAGTAAATATGTTGCAAGCGAGAGAAGCATAACCTAGATAATTTGAGATGGTATTGTTTGTCGTAGCATCACGTATGACGATGGATTTTTTAAGTGCGATGTTTTTTTATAAATGTGTGTGTTAGTCGTTTTAGTAAATTTTTTCCAAAATTGAGATTTGTAATTTTCTTAGAGTTTTAGACCTAGATAAGAGTGGTGAAGGTGTTGATAGCCTTTGGGACAAGAGAACCTAGACCTTGGCATTAGTTTCCTACTCCTAGGAACCATTGTCTTGCTTATGAGCACCCCTTCGTAAAGGGTGTATTTAGTCTAGAATCATGTAAATGTGATTTTTGATGTGGAGTAATGTTGTAAGCGAGTTTGTATGGATTTTTATAATGTTCTAACATTGTTTTTGTTGTCTTTTTTTTTTTGCCGAGGGATATTCACTTGAGAGAGTTCTGCGTGGGTCATCATTTGAGTACTTTTTTCGGGAGAGGTTTTTCAAATGATGATTGGGATGTTATGGATCATTCTGGCCTATGACACATAACATGGATCGGGGTTTGCCCCATAATATTCCTATGTTTATAGTCTTATGTGAGAGGTGGTGCGCATATAGTTGTAATTTCTATTTTCCTACGAGTGAGATGACTGTTACACTAAAGCATGTGTATTAGATACTACGATTTCAAGTTGTTGGGGAAAGAGTACATGTCATGCCGTTGGAGAATATGGAGAGGTAGATGTGAACCGTGAGATGGTATTGTGTGGGGAATCGAGCACTTTCCGAAACCCACATCAATTTAAATGTTATTTTGAGTTATGGGTTTCCGCTCTTGTGGAAGGACATTTATGTGGTTATTGTTTCATCTGTCAGTAATAGAGGGAGGAGGTGCGGGAATATTATATAAAATGTATGACATATTCCACCGAGATAGAGGAGGATAGTACCATATATGCATCGGTATGGTGTGTGTTGGCCCACCAAGATAGAGACATATATAGATTCATACAGAGGAGCATGGAGCTAGGATAGGCGTTACGATGCTATTGGATGTCCGGGCTGCGAGCACATAGTAGTGTTTAGTCTAGTTGGAGTTCCACCATTGGAGTTGGCTAGGAAAGATTTAAATGTTAAGAGATGGGTTGTTATTCATCGTTATAAGATGGATATCGATACCTACAGAGAACTCGATGGATAGGATGGGCCATGATAAAGTTGCTTGGAGGCTATACCAATACTATGGGTGATGGTTAGAGTATGCTACAAATTTGTGGTGCATTTAGAGGACCATGTGGTTATCGGATAGATTCCCAGTGTGGACCGAGTTATTTTAGGTAGAGCTGGTATCACAACAGTTTGGTATGGCTCGGGATGTGCCCCCAAAGTCATATATATGGTTAAGAGCTATTAAAGCATTTAGTAGGGGTCAGTAGCTAGACTAGGGCCTACATAAGAGTAGGTAGGACATCTTGGGCTATATGAGGTAGATGCAATGATAGATTTGATAGACTCGAGATGATATGTGGTGTATGGAGGAATATCTTGCATGGTGGGTGGCACATCAATGGGTATTCTTGTTTCCATTGTTCAAAAAATGCTATTGGGTTACCACATAAAGGAGGGGTAAAGGGGGAAAAACATGCCCCAATAATGTGGTAGTAGCAGCTATAGTGGAGAATGAGTATTTGTATAGTTATGGTTTTCTTTTGTTTTCCTACGTGATATCAATGGTTATCTAATGTGTTGTTGTATTTGTTTTATAGGTGACACATATTTTTCCTTGATAGTGGATAGATCCATCCACACATTGATGTGGTATGTGCCCACCAATTTAGTTGCGGGTGGAGGGATGCTAAAACACATTGATAGCATTGTGCGCTAGTATGCCCATTTATTTGAGCCAATGGCCATAACATAAATTACTTGTGTTATGCTACTAGGAGAGAGAGATGAGGCACGTGAGGATACTTGACAAGCCAGAGAGGCAGTAAGTGGTGGTCCCTTGGAGCAGGATGTGTTTACACATTATGTCAAGTTATAGTGTAGTTTACAGAGTAGTCTACTGATATTACCCTCTCCGGAGGAAGGTTGAGAGGTATCGAGGTCGTGACCAACAATGTAGAATTTGTGACGATTCATCATGTTCTAGGGCTCTAACAATACCGAAGAGTGATAGCGATGATGAAATTTGATTTGTCTTATTGGATATGATGTGGAGGAGTTGCCCCCAATGATGAGACATATTTGTAATCATGATTTTATTTGATATATATAGACATATTCTATTGGTATATGATGAGTTTATTTCGTTGTGTATTGATGTTGTAATGTGATTGATGATATATGATTTAGTGATTATTGTTGTAATGTATGTAATGTGTTGGATATCATTCATGTTTATTGATGTATACTTGTACTATGATGTTGATAATGATAGAAAAAATGTGTAATGTGAATGATGATAGATAACATATGTAATTTGATTGATGAGTTGAGTGAGATGCATATTTGTTGAATGGAATTTGTAATGCGTAGTTAGTGTAATGATGATAGTAAAATGTATGTAAAAATAGATAATGTATGATTTCAAAACTAACATGTCGTGATGAATGTGTGTTGACGTGATAATGTAATGTGATCATAATATGTTAGTTTGATGAATATGATGGGGAGAAGATTATCAATGCCCCTAGAATATAGATTATTAGGTTCATTTAGTTAAGACCCCTCAACATTCAAGAATGAACCGTGTAAGGAAAGAGTGCGTGATCGAGAAAATTCTTGAGTGTTATAGATGAATCGACGAAGCGTGTGATGAAATTTCCTTATAGAAAAACCCTCAACAGTCATGTAAGAACCAAAAGAAGACAAGTGTGTCATCAAGGGGTAAGGTGATAGTAATCACCTATAAGAGATTGAGGCAACGCATGAAGTGGTGGAAGCATGTGGCATGGAAGTAGTGTGAGCATATGAACCAAACTAAATATCATGTGGAATAGTGATGGGATGTCCAAATTCTGAGGGATGTGGAAGCCAATGTGACTCAAGAGCCCAATGCAGTGGATAAGATGGATGAAGTGAATACGATAGATGTGATGGTGTAGAGATGTATGGACATGGTGGAGAGAGTGCATGAGTGAAAAGATACAAAGTGGTGGATGCACAAGGACCTGAATAATAGGTGGAGGATATGACTCAACTGGAATAGAAACTGACTAACTAAGTAGAGGAGAAATGGACCACTCACATGAGTGAGAGGAAAAGTAAATGATGCCATTATCCTCTAATTGTTGCAATCTATCTTGAAGGGAAAAGTAATCATTGTCCCTATGGTAATTGATACAATGATAATTACAATAAGGTTTATCACACTAATGTTGTACTCGATTTTGTGGATGATGTTAGTTGGATGGTAAGTGAATTAGATGATTTTTAAGTAAATTATGTAGCACATCATGTGGTTGAGCATTAATAGATAAGTGTAATAGCTCATGCGATAGAGATGGAGTGGAAGAAGAAGTAGCTGTCATGCGGAGGTAAAGAATAAGTATTCTTCTATGATGGAGTAGGTTGAGCTTTCTTGCTAGGTAAAGATGGATAATTTTAGGATTCTCAACTGATTTCAATGGTGGAAAACTAAATGATACAATAGTAGTGGAGAGATGTGGAGGATCAATGACCATGTGTCACGAGAAGATCTTGTTTTAGGTATATGAATTTATATCATAGAATAATGAATGACTCACATGTATCCTATTGAAATATTTTTTTAAGTGCGGGATCAAACCATATAATAAAATGCATTGCTTCTCTAGATCTATAGGTTTGAATACTAGTTGATACATACAACAATTGAACCATAAGATATAAACTTTGATAGATTCGATGTGCCCTGATGTACAGTAGGTAGGTAGTCATAAGTAACTCTAGGTCCATTATTGATAATAGAACGATGGAGAAAAGTTTCCTCTATGTCATAGTAACTTCTATTAAACCCAAATGGAATATGAGTGTACCATTGTAAAGCCTCATCAATAAGACAGTGTCAAAAGTCATTAAGAAATAATCTATCATTAAAATAGGGGTCCATAGTCACGCGGTAATGTAGGAGATGTGAATGAGGGTCACCGGTACCATCAAACTATGTGAATGTAGTCATGAAAAGTCCTTAGGAAATGAAAAGTTATGAATTTTGTTAGGAATTGGGTTACCATGTAATGAGTTATTTTCAATAGAGGCAAGAAGCCCTACTTTCTAAAGTGAGTTAGTGAACCTAATATTGTAATTGACCTATGACATGCATGAGATATTTGATGTCCTATGAAGGAATAATAGAATATGGTATTAATGTACTAAGTTGTTGTAACTTTCCATTGTGAGTGATCATAGGAATATCAAGAGAAGATAAAGGAGATTCCGATCTTTGAAGGAACACTAGGGGTAGGCTCCGAAGATGCTTTAGTATAGGAAATAGATGGAACATCCATAGTGGTGATAGTACTAGCATTAGAAACATCCCTAAGAGGTCAAGCAACCAATGGAGATATAATGATGGGAGAATATAGACTAATAGATGTAGATGATATGATAGGAGGAGATGAAATGGTAGGAGAAGAAGAACTAATAGATGGAGACAATACATGCACTATGCTAGAGACAACCTTAGGAGAAAGTGGCAATGGAGATTCACACTTAGTAGAATGAAAAGTAGGAGAATCATGGCTATCAATTGTTTCATCAACATTACCTAAAGACTCAGATATGAGAATGTCACTAAGTGTACTATCAATAGGATCATCAACATAATATGAAGGTGTATGAGAACTAGTATGTGATGAATGATGAGAAGAAATATCAGAAATAGGAGAATCATGAGATGGAACTATAGCAGTGGTTTGACTAGGAGAAGAATCAATATGCACATGTGAGTGATTGTCAATACCAAGCATGTAATCAATAAGAGAATCATCTATAATTTCCTTAGAAATATCAGAAGGAGGATCACTAGTAGCCGTATAGCATGGTGTACAATGAGTGAAGGCTATTGGTTCCAAAACAACACTAATTCCCATGGAAGAATTTTAAGAACTAGTAGGTACATATTGTTGACCATCTAAGAGTTATTGTTGAATATGATCTGACAGAGTAACAATACTATAGAGAGCCATGAGCTCAGTGATAACAACCTCATCATAAACCTGGATTGATGCTAAGATGAGAAAAGATGGGTTGAGAAGGAGAAGAGATGTCCTTAGCCATTAGTGTTTGAAGCGGATAATAGGGAAAAAATGTTGTAAATTATAGGTTCACCAAAATTATTAACTAAAATATGAATTTTAAATGTTAATCTAAGAAGTACAACAATGTTATAACTGAAATATACTTAAATATAAATGATAACTAATTTATTTGAAATTTTAAATGAAATGAAATAATTGAAATAAAAGGTAAAGGTACTAACCTAAAAAGAACCTACCTCGTAGTGATCTGGGACAAGGTGGGATAGTGAATAGGTGGAAAACAAAGTGTCGTAGCACACCTCAGAAAGTTACAAAAATGATAGATCACACAAAACTTGGGCACCTGTGGTATGATTAGGGAACCTAGGGAGCCCGCGTCTAAAATATGAGCTCCCTAGTCTTTGAAATAACTTGAAACCTTATCCTAGAAGCATCATTAGGTCTTCACAATAATTCACCTTTTGTCGCATGGATGTCGCGCTAGCTTCGTTGATGACATCATGAACCTAGAATGAAATATCACCTCTAAAACCCCACACAAATAATCAAACCCCTAAAAATAAAGATGCATACGTAGGACTCAGATTGTCCTTAGTAGCCATAATGTTGGTCTTACATGTAAGTGATGCACTACATCTTATACCCAAAGTAGTTATCTCGTGATATGTGGGTGTAATGTTTTTCCCCGGGATTCCCTAGTAAAAATGACGTTGAGATAGGGTAAATTTTTAGATAGAATGCAAAATGCTAGATGGAAAAGAATAGAATTCCCTTTCCTATATAGTGCATGATGTTGAATAGTTCCCAAATGCAGTCCCTTGCCTTGTGTAGATACTTAGCCCTTTGTAGAAATAGTCTTTATAAGATAGTGTGCATATTGTGTTTATATAGGGATTTCTTGTTCAAATTTCAACACTAATGAGACGACATGGCAAATAGTACCTAGAGAGATAGGAGAGAAAACCCAAAAGAGACTGACTTCAAATTTCTGAAATAAAACCAAGTGTGACGTGGACCAGGTGCCTAAAAATCAGAAATAGGGTGCCCTAAGCGTCCTAATCCTCGTTAGGCACCCTAGTTAAAGACTAATGATGACATGGGGGCTCATTAGCTAGACAATATCATAACACGTGACTTCATACGAGGTAATTAAAATTAATCAAATTAAATTCAATATACTAGTAGACATGAGGGGGTGAAAGGGTTTAATTTATTAATATTTTGAATCGAGATATTTGGCCTACGTTAGAGAAGTGGTCCAAAGGAAAGGGAGGTTTAATTGTAACATAAAACTAAAACATTTCAACCTTGTTTTTAAAACCAAATGAATTAAAATTGCAAAAGGAGTGTGGTCATAAAGTTAAATTTTAATATCTTTTTGAACAAATAAATCTCAATTAAGAGATTCTTAATGAAGAAATAATAAGATGGAAGAAAACTAGGATTGACTATGCTTTTCAACACAAGTGATATTATTTCACCATCTTGATTATTTGAAGAATTATTGATAAATGATTAAATATTAGCATTTATAAGGTAATTGGTAATAGGTCTTAAATGGATTCAAACTATGTTTCGAGAGGAAATGCATATTAAAAAAATTGACTCGAGAAATATGCTATATTTTTTGTTTAGTATATTAGGGTAGAAATAAAAAGGGGTAAATAAAATTTTAATCAAAAATGGATAAGTAAGGTACATGGAAAAATAGGGGTATTTTGATTCTAATAATATAATATGAGGTGGTATTATCAATTGAATAATTAGAGGTAAACACTAGAATAAAGGGTATTCTTTAATACCCTTCAAACACACGTCTTATACCATAATTTTAATAAGTGAACCCCCGTGTGAATGATGACAATGAGTGATTTATGATAGATAATACTCTTTGAGACTTGACTAAAACTGTGTGATTCAACGACAAGTGTACAAGACAGGCATCAATGAAGACCAACAAGATAGATGACCGAACTAGGGAATGGGTCATCATTGAATACTTTTCTTACACAAGATCCATATATAAAAAAACATACTTAGAAATATGATAATAGTAGTAAGTGCATGATTTTATGACTAGACCTACCACATTGACACCATTTAGAGATAGTGAGGTATGTTATGTTCATTTATTATTCTTCATTATAAATGGTGTATGTTATTGATATGAACCTCATGTTTATTCCTAGTAGATTCAAGGATTTATTTTTTTCCACTCGAGAGAATTTTTGTACTAACCCTTCTACAATTTTCAAAATTATTTTCATTGTCAAATCTATAATTGATCCATCACTTATACTCTATTAAAAATATAATTTTTTTCGATACAAATGTAGTAAATAAATCCTGCACTTAGTATGTACATAGATAGCCTCTAAATATTTTAGTTAGATGCATGATTCCTAAGTAAAAGAATTACTCATTAACATCACTTTTACTTTGACTTGACATTGTTTTTATCCTTTTCATATTTATTTCTTGTTGTTTCTTATTGAAATATTATAGTTTTGCATACCATCCGACATTATACTCATCTTTTATTTCACATTATTACCTTTTGGCGACTTGTATAGAACCACCCATTAGGGATAGGAGCGATCTGGTGCTAGTATCCCATTTGGGTGCCTCTATCATATTTATCTCTTTTTGCATCTTTCGAATGTTATCTTTTTCTTGTCTTATTTTATCACCATTGTTCATCCTTTTAGTTGTTAATGAATAAACTTAAGAAAAATTATCATATATATACATTTCTTATTTAACATCATTGGGTGTGCACATTTTAACATGCACATACATCTAAAATGAGTTAATATTTTCTATCTACTACATCAAGGACTACATTTTAGGTCTACGGTATTCACCGCATACATGGAGCTATCCCGAAATACTTACACACATTTTGAATTAGAACAAAGTAGTTGTATCTTGATATCTCTTTGTGTGAATGAAACTAGGGAAACCTAGCTTAAGGGACACTATTCCAATCACACACACACACTCACACACGAACTACATTGAATCTAAAATGTAGTGCACTACTCGGTGACAATCACATTGGCGTTATCATCAAGGTCAATTTGAATCAAGCATATGCATTATTTATATATTAATCCAATGTTTGATATCAAGTATTGTGCAAGTTGGGGTTTATTGTTTAGATACATGTGTGACATAGTGGAGTTTAAAAAAACCTAATGTGACCTATAATGAACAAGAAGTGACCCGAAAGAGCCATGTAAGAATTCATTTCCTGGACACTATAGCTAGGTTTATACAAAGTACCACATGGTCTAGTAAAATCCTCTTTTTGATGGAACTGTCTAGTGTACTTTCAATACTAAGCTTGTTCCACCCACTTCCTAGTCTAGAATCAACTCGATATTCAAATATAAGCTATGTCATTCTACAAACCCTAACTATCAATCTTGTTTGTATTTCCTTTTCTTGATCTTGCATGTTTACTATTTTATATACCTAATCACCAGTACCCTTACATTAAGATTTAATTTTATTAGATCAACAACATCCTTTGGTAGTTTAGAATTTTAGAATAGTTTTTGAGAAAACCTTAATTGGTTTTCATCATGGATTTTGTTCAAAAGGAACACATGTATATAATCACTCTTATTCACACTTTGCCATATTTCTAGAAGATAATATTTATTCATTCTTCTAGATATTTTATTAGATTCAACAACCTCATTTTTATTTTTCCCCTTAACTATACATGTGTACCTCATCGAGGCCTAGTTGTCGAGGCATATATTTATGAGAAAAATAATTCTTGTGTTACTACATCACCTAATATAATCTTCAGGGGATTTTTTTGTTTCATGTTCACACATATTATGAATTTCACTGATGTAGTCTTGTTACAAAGAAGACATTTCTTATTTTCACAATATTAGTAAATGTGCATTTAAGTTGTATTTATCCTCAAAATGTGAGAAGCATGAGGTTTGAACAAGCGAATGATAATATGCTACCTATAACTATACTAATAATAACATCTCACACACCTCTTACTTTTCCTATATGATGAACCTATGAGTCTTTGTCAAAAGTTAGGTTGGTGCTTGAGAGTCATCTTTGAATGTGGTGGATATTTAGTCTCTTAGAGAGGTTATGTTTTTGTGCAACTGTGTTTGGTTAAACATGTATATGCATTGTATATTTCCTTTTAATATAATATAATGTAATTTTGTTATTTAATCTCTTCCTCTTGTCTGAGATATTTTCTTGATGCTTGCATTGCATAATTTTCTTTCCTTAATTACCAATGTATTCATAGGTGTATATTTTAAAAATAAACTAAGCAACTACATGGGTATATATAAATCCACTTACTTTCCTAACAAGTACCTTTAAATATGGCATGGGCATTATATGTCACAATGCACGATGTTAGAAAATGCTACAATAGATTTTGGTAATACCAATCATGAAGTACTAACCTTTACTACAATTTCACAAATCCATGCGCTATCTAATATTCGAATCTCACCCGTACTTTAATTCAATCGTTGTGCATGAATGAAGTGTAATAAATGCGTAAAGAATAAAAAATATAGGGAAGATCAACTTCTCTTAAAGAGTATAGTGTACATTATGCATGAAATATATTATTATTTGAAAGATACTTTATTTCTTGCATTACTTAGCAAACAATTAAACATACATTTTACAAAAATACCATGTGAAATAAATTCATTTTAATGAATTTGCAAAAAAACACAAGTGCTTAAATATTGTAATGAAATCCAAAGTGATAACTTTTTCAAATTGATACTCAACTACAAAATAAAGCATGTTATATGGAATTCATATTATTAGATGAATCTATTGTAATATGATGCAAAAGTATCCTGATTGATAAACATGATATAGAGACCTTATGCTTAGGAGAGATATAGCTGTAAAAAAGCTATAACACCTCTTCAACCTCGCTATAATTACACTTGAAGATACAAATAATATTTTAGGCAAGAAATTATAAACACAAAGATTATGCATAATATATAACCGTATATATGCTAAAATTGTATCTATTAATATTTGTATATTTTTCAATATTTTCCAAAAAAAATTAGAGATTTATTATATGCATTGGATTTTAAAATTAATATTTGGAAAAAACTCCAAAAATTGCATGAATCATATATATTGATAAAACCTTTGAAAAAATATGATTTTTTGAAAAGTTTAGGATTTTCAGTCTCACTTTCTACTTATGAAGCCGTGATTCCCTCTGTTTAATATTGTTATTGATAAACATGATATAGAGACCTTATACTTAGGAGAGATATAGTTGTAAAAAGCTATAAAACCTCTTCAACTTGCTATAATTACACTTGAAGATACAAATAATATTTTAGGCAAGAAATTATAAACACAAAGATTATGCATAACATATAACCGTATATATGCAAAAATTGTATCTATTAATATTTGTATATTTTTCAATATTTACCAAAAACAATTAGAGATTTACTATATGCATTGGATTTTTAAATTAATATTTGGAAAAAAACTCCACAAATTGCATGAATCATATGTATTGATAAACCCTTTGAAAAATATGATTTTTTTGACAAGTTTGGGATTTTCAGTCTCACTTTCTACTTATGAAGCCATGATTCCCTTTGTTTAATCTTGTGACTGATACTTTCCACATCAAACCTATTTTGATTCGGTTTTCATATTTACCTCTCTAATTTTGGGGTGAGAATTGCTTACTTTCAATTGGGGATACCTTGGGTAAATGTTTGGCTATTGACCCAAAGACATATTTATATGAGTATACCACATATGCATGCATATTGGTAGATATGAATACTTGTTGGTATTTTCGAAACAATTGAGCTAAAAGCGGAGGACAAAATCTACACTCAAAATTTAGACTATGAAGGTTTCCCCTTCAGATGCAGGACTTGTTTTTCTCTTGGTCACTTAGATTTAGATTGTCGATAGGGAAGAAACAAGTTAAAAGTAGAAATTCTTGGTGGAGGAATTCAGACCCTTGTCATATGGTTGTTGAAAACCACTTGGATAGTGATTCTGAAGAAGATTCAGATAATGAAGATGATTTAGTTTCTAAGAATGAGGAGTTCATTCCTTTCTCTACTCCTGTAGAGAAGGTTGTACTCCCAAGTTCTAAATTGATTGCTGAAACTAATTACCATCATCTTATTTTGAAAGAGTTTCAAACTCATGCGGATATGGAGAATATTGAAACCATCATGCTGGTGCACACTAATGAAAAGTTGAATATGAACATGAGTTTTGGATGGATCACTTTGTGAGCGGGAAGATGAAAGAGAACATTGTTGATGATCCCCTTCAAATGCATTAAAGATCCCATCATAAGGAGTCCGAGGGATAAGCTCGTCATTTGTTTAGTTTTATTTTTATTTTGTTGTTGATTTGGTTGTGTTATTGTTGTACCTCTTTGTCGTTGAAATAGGCCACTCCATTCGATCCTCATTGATAAATCTTTGTCTCCGTTAGAACCTATTGTTATAGTGTAGGGTCTGCTCATTCCTCTTTACCATCTATCAATTAAGATATTTTCAATAAAACAACCATCTATGTATGGAATTCCTTTTACGTTACACTTTTTGGTGTTTTACCTATTAGTGAAGAATCACATCATCCCCAAATGGCCTAGGTATGAAATGAGGTATTCGATGTGATTGCACAACGTTGGACCGTATCTCAAGCTATGGGACTTGCCAAAATTGAGATGGCCCTCCAGAGAAGGTTGGTTCTTACTTCCTAATATAGCTGCCACAAGCTACTCGAGTGCAAGAAGAACCTATCTAATCCTAATCTAACTATACCATGGAAACAGGGGGAGAGAGAGGGTGCAAGAGCCTACACTAAGCGGTGATACACGAAAAAAGGAAGTGGCTGATCACAGATCCAAACTTCCTGAAGTGGAGAGAGGTGAGCAGAGGAGAGGGTGGACAAGATGCACCATGGACCAAAGATAGATTCACATGGAACACCACTTAAAAACCCATTAAATGCGGCTCCCAAGACTGCAAACAAACATCGTAGTATGTACAATATACCATGCAATGATGAGAGGTAAGAAGAGATAAAAGAATAAGAAAGGATGGACATAAGCATCGTGAAATAGATTTTATTTCTCTAAAATATGCATGGTACATCATTAATAGGCAAGCAGCAATAAAATTCCATTACAGAGCCATGAAAGGAGGCTTAGACTCCACATTCTACCCTAAGGAAGAAATAGATAGGGGGAAACGGAGAAACAAATGACCAACAGTTTGAATATGACCCTCCTTTACAATATATAGAAGAAAGAGAGAGAAAGAAGGAGGGAATTTCAAACTATGTTCTAATCACCCCATAATTACATTAAATTTTTCTTGCTGAAAAAGATAAGGACAGAGGGAAAATCTAAATCTTGCTTCAACCACCTTAAGATATGCTTTGAATTACACCTTCTACAATGAAGAGTCTCACTGCAACACCCATGCCTCCATCATTGTCCCTTAGTGGGCAAGAAAGAGGCCCATTCTTCATCATGGCGGTAGGTGGAAGACTTGACAACCCCCAAAATTAGAGGGCCAAAACATAAATGAAGGCGGTGTGAGATGTCGGCATTGAGAACTTTCCAAAATTTCTCTCCTATCCAAATCTAAGTTTCCACCTAAAAGATATGGCTATCTAAAGATTAGGGTCACGTGCACGCAATATTTAAAAGAGTCTATCTGTACCGGGTCCATGTGGTAGCCTTGCAAAACTTAAAGATTTGGCTCCTTCCTTTCTCTCTTGAAATTGTGTCAGACTAACACGTGGCGGTTTTCGTGGGCTCCACTGCTTCCTTTATATTTTTCCTGAGTTCCTCATGTTGGCGGAGATGTTGTGCCCGACTGAGACACATGGAGGCTTCACGCTCATTTGGAAAATTTCCCCAAATTTTTATTTTGAAGTTGCGCAGATGAGACACGTGAAGACCTCATTAGGATTTGAGACTTTTCAACGATCGTCCTTACCTTTTTGGACTCTAGGACACGTGGCGGGTTAGCGCTCATTTGGGAACTACCTTTTGGGCCACACCTTGAAATTGTGTGAAAGATACACATGGCTCTTTCCATGGCTCTGCCCCATTTCTTCGTGTTTTTGGTTAAGTCCCTTTTTCTTGGCGGGGCCATAAGTCTAACCCTGGACACGTGGAGGCTCAGCGCACATTTGAGAACCTGCTTTGAATTTTACTTTTGAAGTTGCGCCGTGTTGACATGTGGCTCCTTCCGCTGGCCTACCTCTATTAAATTTTCAATGACCACCTCTTCCTTTTCAAGATTTGAAAATGTGGAGGGCCAACACTTGTTTAAGTATTGCCTCCAAATTTTCTTTTTGAAATTGTGCCGACGAGGCACGTGGAGGCTTCCGCTTACCTTTTGTACTTAGCTAATTTGAGCCTACTCCCTTTTTGGGCTTGGGACACGTGGAAGCCCCACGCTCATCCGATTCTCCATTTTCTGTTGTGCCTTTGCATTTACACCGATGAGACATGTGGAGGCTTCTGCTGACACTCTTATACTTAGTCAATTTAGGCGTGCTCTATTCTCCGTTTTGACTCTTGGACACATGGAGGGCCCATGCTCATTTTTAGAAACCCACTCCAAATTTTTTATTTAATGTTGTCTTGTGTTGACGTGTGTCGCAATTCCATGGGTTTGTGACTTTTCAATGGCCGATGAGACCCCACGGGTTCGTGGCCCGTACTTGAAAGCTATGCCTTTTAACGAAGAGTGTAAAAGTTTCAAAGTCCCCTGCAGACCCTCCGGCCAAATTTTAGACTTTGGAAAAATTTCCTCCTTGGCCTCGCAGATCCACTTTTGGAAAAAGGTCATTCTTGGGCTCATCAGCCCGCTTTTTTAAATTTTTTGGGTAGAAAGGCATTTCTAGGCCCGTCAGCCCACTTTTTTCCACTTGGACAAAATAAATCATTCCCGGACCCGGAGGACCACAATTATACTTGTGACCCTTTGTGAAAAGTGGAAAAATGTCAAAATGTCTCCCGTTGCCCTACCCTTCCACAATTTCATTTGGCCAAAATTCTTCCCCCGGCCCTCCGGCCCGCTTTTGGCAAAAAATCCTTCTATTGCCCTTCGGCTTGTAACTTGAAAAATACGAAGAATTAGAAGGAATTATTTATATATTTGGAAAGGAAATAAATTTCCTATCTAATGGAAATGATTTCAGAGGTACTTGAGTGCTTAAAATATGTAAAAATTAAGATTGAAGCACAAGAGGTGAAAAATGGTGTCAGTTGACCCAAAATAAGTGTGAGCTTATTTGGCCAACAATTTATTGACTCATGGGGATCACCTGCATGCTAGGTGAAAAGATTAGTGGCCTAAAGCATTCATTGGGCATGGAGTCTTCCTGGTAAACAAAATTTGATCCTTGAACTTTGAAAATATGATCCCTAAGCTATTTGGAACACCACTAGAACTAGAGCTGACCCTGAACTCGCCTCGTTGTTCGCACTCTCAGTTTTCAAGAGAATCATGCATATGAGATCCGTGAGAGTAGAAAATTGTCTTTACCTGGGGATTTTACCTATTCGGAAATGGACTATGGGCACACTAAACCACATAGTGATACAACCTTGGAGCAATGAAACACCATGACACACTATGTACAAAATTGGAAATCATACATGCTCCAAGTGGAACATGCAGAGTGTGCACAAGCACTTCTTCTGCTGAAAACAAACCTAATACCTACTCCTACACTAACTAGAGAGAAAAGGGACTCAAACAAATCCTGAATCGGTAGGGATAAGTAGCTTCCCTTTCTCAAAAGGGGTAGCCATGCAAATGATTTGACACTGAATATGGCTACTTGAATGAGTGAAAACTGACTATAAGTCGATCTTCCACCCAAATCATCAAGGTATCAACATCAACCAAAAATACCTCCTCAAGTTGATTGGCATTGGACTCCTAGAGGTGTTGATGGTGACCCTTGGTACTTTGATACTCACCCTCATTCCCTGAAGTAGGCATGACTGGTTTTCGCTATCCCTTGGCTCCAATGAAGCCAAGTACCGATTGGGAACAATCCAATCCTTTGGATGCACGCCCATTGCTATGAACTTCAACTCCAAGAATGGAGTCTTCCCGTTGACCTTCTTGGGTGGATGGTGTGAGAGATGGGGTTCTTGTGCTCTTTTCTTTCCTTCTCCCGAGAAGAACAATATCTTCCAACATTGGTTCCAGAGACGGATGTTATGAAGTGCGGGATGTTGTTCTTGAATGTTCTCCTTCATGGCAGCGAGGCTCGTGTGCTCGGAATGTGGATGATGGAGCAGAAAATGATTTGATATCCTCCGGCTCTTCTTCATCAAAGAAATCTTCAAATTTTGACAGATAGTCTTCCTCCATACTATCATGCTGCATGTGCTCCACCTCATCCATGGTGTCCTCTTGATATGTAACTTGCTCACCATGGTTCCCCTCATCTTCAAACATGAAGTTTGAGAGCTCAAACTGTTCTTCAACATTAGAGCTCAAAGGGGATGAAATGGGAGGAAGAACTCAAGGTTATTCTATGGCCTACTCTGCACTTGGAGCCTCGAAGCTATATGGTCATCCTCCATCATGGGTTCATCAATCAAATCGACCCTTGAAATGAAAGAAAAAAAAATTCAATAATGCTTTATTCACTAAGTGGCCTCAACTCTAATTTGATCTCTCCCACCTGCTCTTCTTCAATGGGAATTGGGGATGATTTTTCTTCCTCCCGAACCGATTGTGTAGCTTGGGTTGGATCAACATCCTCTTCGACAAAGTCCCCTTATGGACACTTTGTATTTAGAGAAACAAATTGTTGATCTTCTCCTTCTTGTTCTTTTTTTTCTTCTACTGCGCAAACTCAACCTCACCCCACCACGGCTCTTCAACCTTGACCTCCTCTATTGGCTTAACCATCAAGGGGCTCTTTGTAAACTCAAACCCGACAACCCAACCCTTCGATTTTCTGTCATTTCTTCTTTGTTGGGCTTCTCTTCTTGTTGTTTTCATTGATTTGGATTGTTGAGTCTTTTCCCAACATGGAATTGGGAAACCAAGAGGAGTGGTTGGTTGGGGTTCAACTAGTTTTACTATTGTTTCTAGAGGAGAGGATAATGGAACCTCTTCTTTGTTTGGAGAGAATGACTGGTTGGGAAGGAAAAGGTGAGAATAATTGAAATGTTATGGAATACTAGGAGATGGAGAATGAAAGTCAAAACTTGGGGCAGCAAGTGAGGGGCTTGACTCATGACACTAGCTGAAATGATAAAGATTGAGGAAGAGGAAAATAAAAGCTAGGAGGTGGTGGACTTTCCCATTGACAAGGTTGTCTTGTTTCTAACTCATAAGCCTCAATATCCTCAATCCACTATGTAAGTTAAGGTAGCACTTCAATCATCAAGTCAAGATTCTCCGAGGGTTGTAATGTCCGGAAAAGGGCCTTCCTATGGACAAGGTGCCCTGAAACTGATCATGAATGCCTTCATCTATGTTGTAGCCTTGGAATGCACCATGCTAGCCTCCATCCCCTGAATCTTCTCTAGCAGATCAGCACCTTCCATGTAGTTGTCACCATTGTATGTGTCCCCTTTTTCTTGATAAGCTCCTTCGCCAAACTTGTTTTGACACTTTGCTCATATGGGTAAGCATAATGGTTATGGATCTGATCATAATGCTGATTTGGAGGAGTTGGGAAATGATTTTGCTGCAAATTTGAGTTCCATGAGGGGAATGAATTAATGATTGCATAGCTTCAAGAATGGAAGAATATAAAAGATGGAAGAAATATGGATGAAAATGGATGGAAAATGGATGGAAAAGGTCTCGCAACTTCGTAGATGGGTTATTGACCAGATGGAGTCATCAAATGTGCTTTACATGTGCCTCAAAAGGCTGAACCCTAACGAACACACCAACTGTTACGATGAAGTGGTAAGGTGCTTTAGACAAGTCCCACCGAGCATGCCAAAATCAAGTTAGTGTGGTCGCATAGTGGCTTAATATTTTCTATTGATAATGAGACACCTCGGAAAGATGGAAGATAGAACCTTAGTGTCCCACTAGGCGTGCCAAAACCTGTTAGAGCGGTCACATGGTAGCTTAATATTTGTTGTTGATAATGAGACACCTCTAAAGATGGAAGAATCTAACCTCGGTGTCCCATCGGGTGTGCCAAAATTGTTAGTGCGGAAATCACAACACCCCGAATGGCGAGGGGTATGAAATGGGGCATTCGGTGTGATTACACAACATTGGACCATCTCTCAAGCTATGGGACTTGTAAAACCCGAGACGACCCTCTAGAGAAGGATTTTTCCTTCTTCCTAATTGGCCTTCCACAAGCTACTCGAGTGCAAGAAGAACCTATCTAATCCTAATCTAATTGTACCGAGGAGACAGGAGAGAGAGAGAGAAGGTGAAAGAGCCTACAATAAGCGGTGATACACCAAAAAGAAAGTGGATGATCACAGATCCAAACCACCGAAGTGGAGAGAGGTGAGTAGCGGAGAGGGTGGATAAGATGCACCATGGCCCAAAGATAGATTCACACGAAACACAACAAATTGTTGACCAAAATAAGCTCACACTTATTTTGGGTCAATTGACACCATTTTTCCCATCTTGTGATTCAATCTTAATTTTTACATATTTTAATTAGTTAAGGCCCCCTGAAAGCATTTCCATCGATAGGAAATTTATTCCCCTTTCCATGGGTTTAAAAAGTCCTTCTAACTCTTCGTATTATTGAAGTTATGGGTCATGGCGGGCCTTAGAAGGATTTTTTTGCGAAAAACGCAGCGACGGCCCAGGGAAGAAATTTTGCCAAAGGAAATTGCGAACCGGCGGGGTGGCGGGAGATATTTTGACATTTTTCTACTTTTCACAAAGGGGCAAAAGTATAATTGTGGGCCCACGGGTCCGGGAATGATTTATTTTGTCCAAGTGGAAAAAAGTAGGTCAAGGCGGGCCCGAAAATGTCTTTCTACCCAAAAAATGGAAAAATGCGGGCCGACGGGCCCGAGGATGACCTTTTGCCAAAAGCGGGTTTGCGGGGCCAATGAGAAAATTTTTCCCAAGTCAAAAAATGGGCCAACGGGTCTGCAGGGGACTTTGAAACTTTTACACTCTTTCTCAAAAGGCACAGTTTTCAAGTGCGGGCCTGTGAGCCCGTAGGGTCTCATCGAGCATTGAAAAGTCACAGACCCATAGAAGTGCCATGTGTCAATACAATGCAACTTCAAAGAACAAATCTGAGCAGCTTTTCCAAAATGAGTGCGGGCACCCCATGTGTCTAAGAGTAAAAGGGGAACAGAGCAAGCTCAAATCGACTAAGTATAAAAGTCTCGGCGAAAGCCTCCACATGTCTCATCAACGCAAATTTAAAGGCACAACCTAAAATGGAGACTTAGATGAGTGTGAGGCTTCCACGTGTCTCGTGCCCAAAAAGGGAGCAGGCTCGAATTGGCTAATACAAAAGGTAAGTGGAAGCATCCACGTGCCTCGTCGACGTAATTTCAAGAAGAAAATCTGGAGGCAATACTCAAACAAGCGCTGGCCCTCCACATGTCCGTAGATCTCGAAAAGGCGAGGCGCTATTGAAAAGTCATTAGAGGCAAACTAGCAAAAGGAGCCACATGTCAACACAAAGGTGTAACTTCGTAGTAGAATTCGGAGTGGGTTCTCAAACGCGCACTGAGCCTCCACGTGTCCAGGGTCAGACTTATGGCCCCACCAAAAAAGGGATTTAACCAAAAACAAGAAGAAATGGGGCAGATATGCGGAAAGAGCCACATGTATCTTTGGCGTAATATCAAGGCGCAGCCCAAAAGGTAGTTCCCAATTGATCGCTAATCCGCCACATGTCCCAAAGTCTGAAAATAAAAGGACAACTGTTAAAAAGTCCAAAATCCACCGGAGGCCTCCACGTGTCTTGTCCGCACAACTTTAAAAGCAAAAACTAAGGGCAGTTTCCAAATGAGCACAAAGCCTCCACATGTCTTAGGTTGGGCACAACATCTCCACCAACAAGAGGAACTCAGGTAGAATATAAAGGAAACCGTGGAGCCCTGCGAAGCCGTCACGTGTCAGTCCAACGCAATTTCAAGAGCAAAAGGAAGGAGCCGAATCTTCAAGATGCGCGAGGCTGCCACATGGACCCAGTATGGATAGACTCTTTTAAATATTGCCGCAACCCTGATCTTTAGACAACCATATCTTTCAACTTGGAAACTCAGATTTGGGCGGGAGAGGACTTTTTGGAAAGATATCGGTGTCGACTTCTCACTTGCCTCCATTAATGTTTCAGCCCACTAATTTTGGGGGTTGTCAAGTCTCCCACCTACCGCCATGATGAAGAATGGGCCTCTTTCTTGCCCAATAAGGGACAACGACGGAGGCATGGGTGTTGTAGCGAGACTCTTCATTCCAGCGAGTTGAATTAAAAGCGTATCTTAAGGTGGTTGAGCGAGGATTCGATTTTCCCTCTCTCCTTTTTTTAGTAGGCGAATTTAATGCATTTTTGGGGTGGTTGGAACATAGTTCGATTTTCCCTCCTTTCTCTCTCTTTCTTCTATATATTGTAAAGGAGGGGCATATTCAAACGGTTGGTCATTGTTTCTCCTCTGCCCCACTCTCTCTTTCTTGCTTAGGGTAGAATGTGGAGTCTAAGCCTCCTGTCATGGATTGGTAATGGCATTTTCTTGCCCCTTGCCCACTGATGATTTACCATGCAACTTTTGGAGCAATAAATTATGTTTCGTGATGCTTATGTCCATCCTTGCTTATTTTGTTGTCTCTTCTTGCCTCTTGTCATTGCAAGGTATACTGTGCATACTCTGATGTTTATTGCAGGTCCTGGGAGCCGTGTTTAATGGGTTTTGAAGTGGTGTTCCATGTGAATCTATCTTTGGTTTGTGGTGCATCTTGTCCACCCTCTCCTCTACTCACCTCTCTCCACTTTAGGCAGTTTGGATCTGTGATTAGCCACTTCCTTTTCTGGTGTATCACCGCTTAGTGTAGGATCTTTCACCCTCTCTCTCCTTGTCTCCTTGGTATGATTAGATTAGGATTAGATAGGTTATGCTTGTGCTCGAGTAGATTAGGAAGGAGGAACCAACCTTCTCTGGAGGGCCATCTCAGGTTTTGCAAGTCCCACAGCTTGAGAGATGGTCCAATGTTGTGCAATCACATCGAATGCCCCATTTCATACCTAGGCCATTCGGAGGTGTCGTGATTCTGCACTAACAATACCTTTTGTAATTAAGAAATTTTAAATATAATTGCTATTCATTTATACTAATACATATATAACAAAGTTACTATGGACAATTCTCTTAAAAAGCGCACATTAATAAAATTGACGCCCGTAATGTTAGTACGACAAATATCTATTCATTTATTGTGAAATACCTAAAATAAAAAATAAAATAAATAAATAAATAAATTAATTAATTAAATTAAATTAAATAAATAAATAAATATTCATACTTCACACATCTCCCCTATGTGAATTTTGATGGCGCGTACTTGGCACCCCATCCCGAGAAACTGCTAGTAATAATAATTTGCTCAACGTGACAGGTTGACTTCTATACATGTTATACACAAATTTTATTAATTATTTTTGTCAATTTGAGATGCAGCTATATTACATAGTCAGTGCTCTAGTATTACCAATATTATGTTTGGATCGTAATCCTTCCCGAAATGCTCTGCTAAATATGACTATGATATTAAAATATCCACAGTTACAATGGGAAATGCATGGATCTCGTCTTGAGTTATCCAATCAAGTGTAGCTCCAGAGAAATTCGAAGCCCTCAGGCTGGTCGAGGAAGTCATCTTCAACAAAATGAATACCATCACCATCTATGCGAGGCGGACTGAGAAGCAGAGCTTCCGCCATATTCATTACAAAATTTGGCGACTCGAATTGCTGCAGCTCTTCATCAACATACACACGGTCGGTCCTTATTCTACATAAGCTTGTGCTTGCTTCGCAATATTCATCATTTGTAGCAAACTTGGGCTCCTTCGCTTCTTCCATATCATTTGGAGAATCGATATTGAGCGATTGAGAGTCGCTGCTAATTTCGCTGGCGATTTCAACTGCAGTCGGAGTAGGTGGATTCATGCATACTGCAGCAACATCGGGGAAGTTTTCTACAGCGGTGGTCACACGGGAGTAGTTCCTAACCGAAAGCGCCGCCTCTGCCGCAGCAAATTGAATATCCCGAGGGTGCAAAGTAGTCGGGACGGGCAGCGTGTGAATCAAGTGAGGAAAATTTGGCAAAGCAGACTTGCCCTTCAAGCTCACAGCCGCTACGTCGTAAGCTCGAGCAGCCATCTCGGGCTTATCATACGACCCTAGCCATATCCTCTTCTTCTTCCCGGGCTCCCTTATCTCAGACACCCATTTCCCCCAACTCCTGCGCCTCACCCCTCTATATGAACGATTGCTCGGTTTGTCACCACAAAATTCCATCGTCTCATTGCAGGACTCCATCAATTTCGACAAAACTTTCTTTACTCGCTCTACTCAACTCTATCCAACAGCAATCTTCAAGTTGTATGTTTCAGATAATGGATGTTTATATAACTAATATACGTACCAACCAACGTGTTGAATGAAATAGATACTCATTACATAAAACCAGCTGGATTGCCCAGTACGGAAAAACATGTGCCTTCTCCTCCTTGCGAGGAAGCTGCAACCCACATAAAATCCAAATTCATATTCTCTATTGACTAGCACTAACTAAATCTTATTTTTAATCCCCTTCTGAAACGTGGGAAAATTCATGACTTTCTTTCGGTGAGATTTAGATTTGGAATAGACGATGAACGCAAGCATGAGGTTGGTGTGGGGTTCGGACGAAATTATTATCAGAATACTATGGATAAACGCGGTTTCCGTATACTTAACAGCTGGGTTATGGGTGTATATACACACAATTATATTCTGAGGAAGCTGCTTATTGAGCTTCATTGGGAAAGCGAGCAACTGAGTTATTGAAGAAAATTTGATTTTTGCAATGTGGTCTATAAACCGTTAGTCAATGCATGACACCATCAAAAATGATTGATGCAGACTCTTGAAAGTTAAACTTTTAACTCCATGCTATAAAAGCATAAGACCTGCCTGGACTGCAATAAACTCTAGATTGGTTGCATTTCTTTTCTATATTTTCCAGCTGTGTGTGTTGTGACCTGCAGAGACTTGTGCACCGTCTAGTCCAACAACTTCTGACTCCTTTACAAGTGCCTCACCAATCACACTGGTCAACGAACATATGCGTTTTCTAATTTCTCATGATTTTTTGGGTTTTACATTTTCAAAATAGGTCAATTCTGGCCACATTATTCCTCAAGATTTTCGCCGAATAGAACGTGAAAAGTAAAATTGAAACATATCTGAGGAATATTTTTTCTTTCCTTTCGTTTGGTTTAGCGTTTAGGGGCTGTGAATCTCAGATACAAAAAAATTCTCGAAAATTCGTAGAGTGATACTTTATTGATTAAGTCTCTCACTCATGCGAAGTAAATATACATTGACGCTAGAAGCGGAGTGTTTTGTTTCTAATAACAATATCATCTTCTTGTTTTATTAACTTATAATTAATCGACCTTTAATGCACCTTTTCTCATGTAAGTATTTCTAAAGTCACGATCTGTTGTTATCAACACTATGCAAATAATAAATATTGCAAAAAAAAAAGTATGGTTGGAATAGATGGACGAATGGAGAATATTAGATTCGTAGAAACAATTTTAAGGAGGAATAAAGAGGCATATCTTACTTCGAGTAATTTTCTTGTAATTATTATTATAATTTATATTCATTTCAATTATTCTAGTGCACCTTATGGTATGAAGTGCTAGAAAAATGTTAGGTTACTGTATGTACCCAAAATTGTAGGGTACGGTACTACCAGAACAATGTAACAAGTGCCCCGATGATGATACTGGTCTCCTCGCAAGGTGTTCGGGATCCGGAAAAGCCCTCCGAGCATGCATTAACATCCCGCATGCCCCGCTTAGCCCCCGCGCCCTTTGCTTTCCCCTTTTCCCTCTTTCATTGGCCTCTTGACCTTCGGATGGCCAAACCGCCGCCTGCAGGCGGCGAAACCAGCCGCCCTGAAAGGGCGGCGGTCTGTGCTTGCATTTTCGAACGCTCTTTTGACGCGACCCGCATGAAATATCACGACTCACCAGCTTTCCTTGCCGACTTGAGCATGCATTTATGTTTTTGGTCCCCTGGAATAGTGTTTTTCCTTTGTTTATTATTTAGGAGTTCAATTTGGTTTTGGTTTTTGAGTGTTGGAATTCCTATAAATGCATGGTTTGTGCACATGCAAATGGTGAAGAATTTGGTCTGGAGTCTTTGGTCACCATTTTTCCTTGTTAGAGTCTTCTGATTTTTAGTGTTTTGGTTAGCTTGCTTAGGATTGATAGCATAGTTCATTTCATACTTGGTTAGTATTGTTCAGCTGTCGGTAAGCCACATATCCATCTTGTGCAGGCAGTGCTGTTGTTTCACCCATGGTCTGGAGTTTTTGGTCTGAAGCTTGGCTGGATTTAAGTTTGATCTTTGCTCTCATTCCCTCATTTTAGTGTTTTAGTTAGTTTTCTTGTTTAGAAGCCATAGCTTGAATTCACTTGCATCTTTTGTTAAATTGCTCAGCTGTTGGTAAGCCATAGACCCATCTTGTGCGGCAAAGACCTTTGTTGTTTTATTTAATCCATTAGAGTAGAATAGCTTAGAAAGCCATTAAAGTTGCAGGTTTTGCTCTTCATACAGGATAGTTTCAGGTTCTGGACACATTTTGTTGCACGATTCGTAGTAGATCCCGCTAGGAATTGCATAAGCCAAGCTCTGTACTCTTGCGCTATCCCTCTCCTATCCGCGTTCTATTCTATCTGCATTCTGAAGGTTGTCCCTTGTTCCAAACACCTATTCCTGTTGATGCAAGCATTACACACTTTTCTGGATCTACGTGAACACAAAGAACGAAGAGATCATACTGAGGGGACAAGATAACACACACCATCGGATTCGCCACTGTTCTGCGAAATCCAGGTTTTAAACTTTCAAAGTTCTAGTTAAAATCATATCAAACAGAGTAGTTAATCGTTTTATTTCAGTTAATTTTATTCTCGTATTGCCGGGGAAGCTGTGGGGATTGATAGTTTCTGAGAAACTATGATTCACTCCTCACTTTTGAGGTAGGGTCGAGAATCTTGCTAATAGATTAGTTATTTCATTGTTTAGAAGAGATATACAAAATTGCACAGACAAATAACCACACTCGGTTATCTTGTTTGTTTTAAATTATTAGTTTAGTTGTCAATTCTAAATATTTTAAATAGTTGCTTTCTTAAATTCATTTAAATCATCAGAAAATACAAAAAGAAGTCATATATGCTAGAAGTATACTTAGATTTCACTTTATTATAGTTTGTTTTATTACTGCTTTTGCATGACAATTACGGGACCTAGGGAGCCCAGGGAATACATTTTCAAGCCAATCGTGCCTCAGCCCAACCTCATAGCGGCAATAACTGATATTGACCAGAACCTTAGGATACAAGTCTTCCAAACAACAACAGATTTCCAGCAGGTCAGATCTCAGTTAAGAGGATTAAACATAGAAGACGACCAAGCACATACGTTTTGGTCAAGTCAGCCAAACTACAGGTTGCACTAGGAAAAATATCCACATGACTGTAGAAGGATTCGAGAGAGAACAAACATTTGGGTGTGATCCTTTAGTTCCACAACCAGATGCAGGAGACACCCACACAGACATAGATACCATCCTAAGAATCCAAGTTGCAAGAACACCTGTGAGGTATTCCGAGAAGATCGCACAACTATTGATTCTCAACATAGAGGCTAAAAAAGCGTATGATTATTGGGTACTAGGGATCAGGACTTGATTCCACACATGACCATATCTCGGTCCACAACAACCAGAGTCTACGGTTTGTGACCCACAAATCCACGACCCAACAACGAATCCACGGTCAATCCAATATAAACGCTAACCTACGTACCTTGGTATTCAGGTCCACTCCACTTCCACCTATCATTGTCGAACAACTGTCCTTACTAGATATAGCGGCTAACGAAGTTAGGGAATTCTGGACTAGGCCAGAAAATCATCCGTAGAGCCAATTATATTCATCATCCACCATATGACCTTATCGGAGATATACACGAAACAATCCCGAGTCATTTTCCACATATTCCATGAACCCATAGATCGAATCACGCTAGAGCTCGATATTGATTGGAGCCTTGAGCGATCACCTTGCCGATCGATCTATCACACCGATCCTAAGTTAGAAGGGCCTTCTTTGCCTTAGATTCAAAAATTCCACTAGTGCGTGTCGAAGACATTAGACCGCTAACTAGTTTGTCTGCATATTCTACCCCCCACCGGCTGTCTCGGCATGACCTCGAGAGGTCGGGTACGCGGAAGAGTCACTTGTAGATTCCCACGCTCGCCTGTCGCTTTTCCGGCGTACAAAATTGGTGAACCCGACGTGAATCAAACGAAATTACTGAAGCTGACATAAAACTTCCTACCTTCTTGTTCGGAGTCATAAATATCACATTTCCTTTCACAAATCACCTTCGCTCCTTCCCATTATTCTGCGGGTATTCATATACCCCCCGAATATGTCGGGATTCGATGCATATGGCAGACCCCTCTTAGGTCTCGAGGCATACTACGCCCAATAGAACAGGCAATCATCACCCTCGCTCTCATTATGGGGTGACAACTATTCAACTAATCAGTTGTCAACACAAACCCCAAGAATCAGATATAGTTCGTCTTTTCAAACTGAGGAGTTAGATCAACCCCCTCGAACCCAACAAACAGAGCCTTCAGGTTCAAACAATATGACGTTTACCGGAGAATCCGGTTCGTCTCCTCAAATACTACTCAGACCACGTATTAGTAGACAATCAGATCCATACCTGGTCTTAGACGATGGACAATCAATACCTTATCCTAGGAGTGAACAACGCTCCCGGGATATGTACCCACCTATAGGAAGTTTACAAATACAACCCGAGATCTCTTTTCCAGAAAATACCTCTATGCCACTGCATACAGGAAATATTCTTGGAGAAACTTGGCAAGATAGCAATCAGTTCATGACAGGCTATCACGTACCTTTACAACACCAGGGTATACAACAAACGCCGCTTAGGAAAAATACCGTGACTTCACCGAATGAAGTCATTTCAACGTTAATGGAAAGAGTGAGAGGATTAGAACTGGCTCAAGCAAGTCAAAATTCTCCGTTCATACAAACAGGAAGTTCCAATCCTCCATACCACTTTGGCCAGGTAGATCTCCTTACGGGAGTAGGCACGTTAGGCATGCCTCCTCAATATCCACAACAAACGCCAACAAGGCCCACCATCTCTAACACTATTCCTCCAGGTCTAGTGTCAAACAATCCATTCCTTGACAATACCCCATCCTATTTAAACATGTACTCTAAATCCCCACAAGGAGATATGTTCTCCTCTCCCGGCATGTTTGCTCAAATGCAGGGACCTCCCTATGCCCCTGCCATGCATACGCTGCACCGTATCAACAACCTATCCCACCACCACTCCCTCAGCAACCACCATCAATGGTCGAAAGCTATGCAATAGGGACGTATTCAGAATATCTAAAGGAACCCTTAGATTTCACCATACGAAGCGTTATGCTTCCAAGACCTCTCCCTGATTTGCCCAAGTTCAAGGGTGAGGGAGATCCAAACGCGCATATCAAAGCTTACGCTACTGCCATACGAGAATTACTTCCTTGGGATGGGGTTGTTGCTAAAATATTTCCCAAAACCTTGGAAGGCATCGCTCTTGATTGGTATTATAGAATACCTAAAGCTTCCATAGATTCGTTTAAACAACTCGTGTCAGAGTTCATCAAAGCCTTTAACATGAACAAACTATTGAGAACAGGAATCAGGGAATTCTTGTATATCAAACAAGAACACAATGAATCTGTCACCCATTTCATCCGAGGTGGCGTACGCTTCTTTATTCGTCAAATCAGCCAGTGCTCCAAACATGGATCGATGGAACTATACAATTTATTCCTTCATTCTCTCAGTAGAGAAGTGAAGGAAGAAGTCCAGAAGTTCCCACTAAGGACTTATGATGAGGTTCTTGAGAGCGCTTTACGAATTGATCAAGCAGCGATAGATAGTGGTCGTAAGACATACGGAACAAACGGGAGGTTAATCACCTCCACTCAAAATACTACAACTACCACAAATGTCAATCAAGGACCCAAAATCCTTAACAAAAATCGTGGGGTAACAACGGATGGGGTAACCGACCAGCCCAAGAGGGTAAATGTCATTAATACTCTGTCACAAACAAACAACCAACGAAACAACAACTTTACCCCGACGGTCAATACAGTGGATTTTAACCATCCACAACAACAACAACAACAACGGCGAAATCCCATGCAAGGACCAAGCCAAAACTCATTTGGTTATCAAAACCAAATTCAAAACCAGAAACAACAATTCCAAAACTTTAGTCCTAATAGGCAACAGTTTGATCAAAATTTTAGGCCACAATACACACCAAACCAACAAAACGGGAATTACAACCCCAATTCTTATTGTGGTTTCCATAAAATTCATGGTCACGACACTAGAACGTGCCGTGACTACAATAAATTTATGCAACGCTTGCCACAAGAACAAAGACAGTTCTTCACAGACTTGTTTTTGGCAGATCCCATCTCATCACAACCAGATACACTCGCAGGGGCAGTTTCCCCTCAAAATGCTCCCCTCAAAATCTTTAATGATCCGCTCCCAAATCATGACAGCAATAGGCTGAATCCAACCGGAACAAACAAAGGTGCAGTGACGGGAAACAATGATCATGAAGCCTCGACTTCATTAAATCCGTCAGTTGCGCCACAGTTGGGAGCTCAACCGAGACCCAAGATAGTCAGTTTGGTAGAACTAGACACTGAACTACCTATCGAAGCTATAACAAGAACACGAGAGTATTTCTCTCAACCAAGCCCAAGTCATCCGCCGAGACAGGATAAGAGTCAGCAAATAGTTGAAAAACCCATCGGTGCCTATGATTTAATTAGTGACCTAACAAAGACCTTTTCACACATTTCATTTTGGACTTGCTAAAGAACTCTCCCCCTCACAGAGCTACTCTTTTAGAAGCATTAGGTCTAGGCCATCTAATTAACATCACTCCACCTCCCGAAACACAAGTAAATCATGTAGATTTTGATATCCACCCTCTGGGGCAGCCGGACAAGGATGTCGAATTCATCTTCGAAATAAGTAAAATGCCCACAGATGCTGAGATCGCACGCCGAGGTGACCCAGCCTTACACTTGCAAGTGTGGGTTTATAATAACTATGTAAAATGGGCAATGGTTGACGATGGGGCCGCAGTTAACATAGTCCCTTTCTCTTTCCTCCAAAAACTTGGATATGGAGAAACAAACTGTTCCACTACACGAAATACCTTGAGAGGCTATGATAGCCTTAAAGCCACTTCGATAGGAACTATAATACTGCCGGTCACCTTAGGGCCCAAAACCATCTTGACTGAGTTTTATATTATAGATCGGGAAACTAACTATAATATGATCCTCAGCCGACCTTGGATACATCGAATGAAGGCAATCCCTTCCACGCTATTTCAAGAAGTAAGATTCTTGCATCTGGGAAAGGTATTTGTCGCCAAAGGCGATCCAAAACCTTCGATTTGCACCTAGCTGATTTAAAGAAAAGACCAGGTGCACTCGAATTTGAACCGCCAACAAACCAACTTAATAAACCCTCGACCCAAAGCCGAGGAAAAGTTGATACCTACGACGGATCTTGAAACTACCAAAGATAGCCAAAACAATTCCAACCCCTAAAGGTAAAACTAAAGAAACAAGATTATCATTAGGGACTACCGCGAAAATCGTTGAGTTGATAGAACAAGATTCACCCATGTTCTTACCATTCGATTCGAGAGGCATGGGATTTTCCTAGGTGTTGGTTCCTTGCCCGCCAGAAGATCTCTGTATGGTAGAAGTAGAGTGTGCAAACGTAGCAGATGCCCCAACATCTACACTCTCGGCTAAGTATTGGACTCTCCATTTCGATGGAGCTAAATGTCGTTATGGAGCAGGGGCAGGTATAATTCTTACTTCGCCCGAGGAGAAGGTCCTCCCATTCTCTTTTAAGTTAAACTTTGAATGCACAAACAACGGCACTGAGTACGAAGCCCTCCTCCTTGGCCTCACCTTTAGCCGGAAGAATTAGTATTAATAACATCGAGTCTTAGGAGACTCGAATTAAGTAACAAACCAAGTTTCTGAAGTATATGAAACTAAATCCGAACATTTACAACTCTACAAAAACACTGTATTAGATTTAAGTAAGGCGTTTAACTTCATATCCATTGAAGCAATCCCGCGAGAGAAAAATCTTCTCGTCGATTCAATAACAACCTCAAAGATCACATTTTACTCCAAGCAAAGAGCTAGAAGATACTCACTTCACAGTATCCATTTGTGACGAACCATTAATAAAAACAATGACAAATCCTCTTTTTAGCGGAAGTGAATCTACCGTCCTAGACCATGTTGGAAATGATGCGGCTACTTTGGATTATTTAAATGCCTATGCAGCATTACATCTCTCCTATCACATGCTAGATTTATCCCTGATTCCGCATTCGTCTTCCTACTTCGGAAATCCCGTAACGGATCTTCCCTCACAAACGGAGCCTAGCATATACGCAATAGAAAATGGAGATGATCTAGATTTACCTCCAGCACCACCTGAGTTCGAAGAGGGTAACGCCTCTTTGATCGAGGAAACAATCGATGTCAACATCGGGACAGAAGATGAACCAAGAATACTGAAACTAGGTTCTTCATTAACACCAGAAGAAGTGGAAATACATACTCAGGTTCTCAAAGAACATCAGAAGGCATTTGCATTTAATTACAAGGAGATGACGGGAGTTGCACCCCACATTGCGGTGCACAACCTCGTCACTAGATCAGATGCAAAGCCAATTAAACAAAAATCAAGAGCCATGAAACCCAAAGTAGATCTCATGGTAAAAGAGGAAGTAATAAAACTCCTTCAGGTAGGATTCATCAAGCCACCGACTACAACCAATGGGTATCTAACATTGTTCCCGCTCTCAAGAAGAACGGAAAGATACGCATTTTCATAGATTTCGAGACATCAACAAAGCGTGTCCTAAGGACGATTTCCTATTACCATCCATAGACGTTATTGTTGATGCAACAGCTGGTTTTGAACTCTTGTCTCTCATGGATGGATTCTCGGGATACAACCAAATCAAGATATCCAAGCAAGATCAAGCTAAAACCACGTTCATAACTCCTTGGGGAACCTATTGCTATGCTGTCATGCCTTTCGGTCTCAAAAACGCTGGTGCTACATACCAGCGGGCTATGACTTATATATTTCACGATTTAATTCATAAAATCATGGAATCCTACGTAGATGACTTATTGGCTAAAGCCAAGAAGCACTGTGACCATCCCGAAGTACTCCGCATCATTCTTTCACGCCTAATAGAATACGGAGTCACGCTAAATCCAGAGAAATGCATCTTTGGTGTAACAGGAGGAAAGCTCCTAGGTTACATCATATCGTCACAAGGGATCGATGTTGATCCAACCAAAATTGGATCGTCCTCGAAATGGTCCCACCTTCGAGCGAATCTGGAATCAGGTCATTTCTCGGAAAGCTAGGTGCAATCCGGAGATTTATCCCGACCTAAGCTTCGCCGTTCATCCAATCAACAATTTACTCAAGAAGGACTATAGCATTGATTGGACTGAAGATTGCAATGAAGCTTTTGATGCAGTTAAGCGTTTTCTGTTATCACCACCTACGCTAATGCCACCTAAGCTGGATCACCCGTTAATCCTATATTCGCGAGCTACCAATGTCTCGCTGGCCTGTATGTTGGCCCAAGAAGACGATAACAAAAGAGAACGTGTGATTTATTTCATTAGCTGAACACTGCTCGACTATGAAACACGCTATACACAAGCAGAGCGAGAATGTCTCGCCATAGTCTTCGCAACCAAATGCCTAAGACATTACATGCTGAATCAAGAAATGAAGGTCATGGTAAAGATGGACCATTTACGGACTTTTCTCACACAAGGTTCCTTGTCTAAAAAGGCTGGACGTTTTATAACCTTAATGGGAGAGTTCGAATTAACATTTGTAAATCAGAAATCAGTTAAAGGACAAATCATTGCGGATTGGTTAGCTGATAATCCATTAGATGGAGGTGATCTAGTAGATTTAGACTTTCCAGATGAATGCGTATACTACATCGAAACTCGACCTGCTATCTCTGAGTGCCCTTGGTACACTGATATCATTAATTATATCATGGACCATACGTACCCGGATGCAGTTACACCACAACAAAGAAGGCGATTACGCATAATCGTAGCCAAATATGTCATTATAGAGCAGGTGCTCTATCGAAAAGCATTCGATGGAATGCTCTTAAGGTGTGTCGACACAGAAGAGTCCAAGAGGATTCTCCATGAATCCCACAGCGGTATATGTGGAGGCCACTTCGGTGGCCATGCCACTGCTCGAAAAATACATCGAATGGGCTATTTCTGGCCCACTCTAGAACATGATGCGATAGAGTTTGCACGCAGGTGTCATAAGTGCCAAGAATTCTCCCACGAGATCCACATGCCAGCACAAGCTCTACAACCAATCGCAACTCCATGGCCCTTTTCTACATGGGGCCTGGACTTGATAGGGAAGTTCTCTCCCTCATCCACAGACAACCATAATTTTATAATCACGGCCACTGAATATTTTACCAAATGGGTGGAGGCCATGCCTCTTACTACTTGTACTTGGGTCGATGTCGCCAAGTTCATTTTGAACCAAATCATTTGCAGTACGGTATCCTGCAAATCATTATCTCTCGATAATGGAACTTCTTTTAAAAATGAAGAATTTCGCGAACTCGTAGTAAATTTAAGATAAGCCATCATACGGCTTCCTTGTATTATCCCCAAGCCAATGCAGAGCCAAGCCGGAAGCGACAAACAAGACACCGAAAGCCATTCTCCTCAAAACAGTAAAAGAAAACAAACGAGATTGGCATTTAAAATTATATCCGGCCTTGTGGGCCCACCGAACCTCAATAAGAACACCAATGGGAGCAACTCCTTTCTTGCTAGTATTTGGGGCAAAAGCGATACTCGCTTGAGGTCAAAATACCCAGTCTCCGCATTTCACTACAAGGGATTCTGGATGAAGACGCTTACAGAGAAGCACGTCTTTCCCAATTAGAAAGCCTAGATGAAACTAGGTTAGATGCTTTGAGCAAATGCATAGAGCTTATGATGACCGATTGTGCCGTGAATATAACAAGAAGGTTTATGAACGCGATATATACGAAGGTGATCTAGTTCTAAGACTAGACAGTCGGATCGACAAGAAGACCAGCGAAGGAAGGAAATTCCGGCCCAAATGGTTGGGCCCATACCGAGTCACAAAAGACTACGAAAATGGTGCATACCTCTTATGCACGCTAGAAGGTGAGGAATTTGGTGAAACAGTCAATTCCCTGCACCTCAAACATTTCTACGCATAAGCAGCTAGCACTGCTTATATAACTATTTACATTGCATCTTCATATAGATTTAGATCATTTTGTCCACTTGTTCTTACACAAATTGTGATCAAGGAATCTATTCTCAAAGTAATTCATTACAAACTCATGATGTTGTTGGCACAAAACTTTCTAATCATATCTCTCCATTTTCACGATATCATCAATCACTTCAGAATCTTTTATCAAATAAAATCAAACATGACGAAGTCCTAACGGTAACCATACCAAGATCTGCAAGTTTGTTCTCACTTTGATTTCTTCTTAGGATAGGTGTCTTGCCTATGGTCTGTTCTAGAAGCTTCATGGTGTCACATCTATCCCATACATACATCTCTTTGGAAATAAGCATATACTGACATTTTACTCAAAAAGACAAGTCAAAAAGTGATTAAAACAGAAAATTTTATTTTTACACATTTCCTTGCCCCACCAACCTTCGGTGATGAGCTTGCGTCTCTTACTAGTGACGTAGGGTTGGGAAAGGATGGAAATGCCCTTACTCGCCTATGCCTTGCCCACGGTGATAAACCCATGCTTCTTACAGGTAGCATGGGGCAAAGTGTAGGGGGTCCTCTAGACAATGCAAATGTTAAAAGGTCATAAACAAACTATTCAAACTTTGAGTCAAAAACGAATGAATCAGATGTTCAAAATTCCAAGAGAGTTAAAAATCCTAAAAACCAGATTTTGTCTACTATGTGGCCATCTACGGGTCTAAGTCTGGATAAACCGCAAAGCAAGTTGCACCCAAAACTATGAAGTCATTCGGGTAGAGTAAGCTTGTAGTTTTCAATTTGGTTCCACCAAAGCTTCGTCTGTCTTTCATCACTATCGTTTCACCATATTTCATAAACTTGTGCCCTTCTTGGCTCTTGGTGATGAGCCCTCGCATCTTACTAGTTGCGTGGAGTTAGGAGTGGGGCAAGTTAATCTGTTCATCATATTGGTTATTTTCATCACTTTGCCAAAACAAACATGAGGTATCCAAATTTCTCACAGAAGCTAAGATTTAAGATCACAATATATCTACAATATCATGTATCAGCATCATGAAACACAAAAAGAAAGCAAACATTTGCATCATCTGTTCTCCATTGCATACATATAAAAAAGCATATAAAACATAGATCGTAGTATACACAAAGCAGTTGGAACAGAAAAGGGAAAACACCAAAGACAAGTTTTGATACAAAAACGAATGCATAAATATAAATAATCGTATTTCTATACAATGTCATCATGCTCTAGGCATGGTCAAAACACTCAAAGAGCCCGTGATATACAAAAGAATTTATAGTACAAAACGCATAGGAGCCAAGTAGTCTCTCAACCCCTGCGCGACCCCTCTAAAGGTGCGCGCCCTCGCCTAGGGCTCCGGCTACACCGGCACTCTGAATGCATGGAGGGCTCAGGGTCCCGAGGGGTAGCCGCGGTCTCGCCACGAGAATGGCTCCTCATAAGACGCTCGGCTGTCCTATAGCCTGCCAAATCTGTACAGAGAGTCGACACCATCCTGGCCACGTGCCAAACGGGAGCGAAGACGTCAGTATGCCTACCGGCTGCTGAAGGCTCCCCGGCATCTACAGATAGCTCCGCATGGGTCTTATCCATAGGGATCATCAGAGAATCAGTGCATACCCTACGGATTAGATCCCGCCACTCGTCAACAGTCTCTGCAAAACAAAGAAGAAGAAATGAATTAGAAACTAGGCAAGAGGCTAAAAGATACAAAAGAAAAACACAAGGAGAGGTAGCAGTTAAAAAAAAATCCTAAATTAAACAAACATTGAAAAGATGAGAGGATAACTTACTCGGATCACCGGGCCTCCAAGATGGGTCGCTGGGGCCAGCACCCGCCGCAGATGCCGCCGCGAGGCGAGGGGCTGCTCTGTAGTAGGAGCAACATGTCACCCCGTGAATCGACTCGTCCTCTCCACCATGGCCCCGGGAGAGTGGCTGCTCAAGCTAGAGTCTCTCTCTCTGCACTCTGCTCGGCCCTCTCTACTGCAGAAATATCCCGAGTGTCATGCCACTCAGGATCACTGTCATCCGTCTGCTCCTCCGACCCTCCCCTCGTAAACTCCTCAGAATCGGAGTCAATATCTATGGGGTCATCGCTACTATGAGCAGGACCCGCAGCAATCTAAAGCAAAGGTTCCCGAGGCGCACCGGCTCTCCCTCTAGCCCGAACTACCCTCCTGGCTGCAATGGGAGTGCCAGGAGTGATCACTGTCCAACCACGGCCTCTAGGCCCCCCTCTAGCCTCACGGACTGATCATCAGAACCGGTGTGCATTGGGAAGCATGCCCGCATATGGAAGGTCCGAATCTGCCGAGAAACTCGCCAAAAGGGTGTACCTCCACCCGTCCCCACGCGGTCGATAAGCTGCCATGTGGTGGAGCAGAGATCAATGTAAGGGTCTCCTCTCCCCATATGCCGGCGATAAGCCGGACGCGGCGTCGCCTCCATATCTCTGCTATGGTAAGGAGGCAATTGGCCGGTGACGTGCTCTAAGCACCAACATATCTAACCATCTAGCTGCCCTCATAGCCCCTGGGTCTGCCACCTCTACCCCTCTAGCCATAAGGAATAAAATGCTCGTACACCCAACTCATGACTAGAGTCGGGTGGCTCAATGACTGTCCCTGCAAATGGACCACCCTGTATACGTCATGGTAGGTGGTCCCCAGAATATATGTGCCCTAGGCATATATCCAGCCATGCCCCTCTATCTGTGTAATGATGGGGGCCCAGTAGTATAGTAAAGTATCTCCTCCCTTGTCCCCGATCAGCCTCGAGGCAAGGATCCCCATGATAGCCTATCGAAATATGGGGATGGGAAAAGAAGGAATCAATCGAACTCTCACTCCCTTCTTCCACCCCGTAGAGATGGTTGCATCCCCCATGTAGCCTGCCCACTGTGCAATCTGTGCTCGAGACCCCGCCGTCTCGAGTGTGAGTCTCCTCCCGATGATCGGGAACCCCGGATACGGTAGACATCCTCCAAAGTGATGGTCCACTCACCACGGACCCACAGTAGTCGAAAAGTGTTCCGATCTGCATCCCAATATGAAAACAAGTCACAAAGTATGTGACTGGATGGCATGACATGGGGCATGCGCGATATACACAATATATCGGCCCTCGTAATGTATCCTCCTCATCCTGAGAAAGGGCATCCAATACCTCGGGAGAGCAAATCACACTCTCTCTCTCGGCTCCATATGATATACTCTGCTCTCGCCTGCATACAACCAAAACACACAAAACAGAGCAAGTTAGTATCTAATCAATATCGAGAGAGTCATAAAAGCATATAGAAACGATAAAAGTACAAGTGCAAACTCAAAAATAGGTTCCTTTTGCATTCTGTGCAAAACCACTGCCCTGAGCAGGGGGGCGGTTTTGTAACCGCCGTCTTGAAGGTGGCGGTCGTGTAACCGCTGCCCTGATCAGGACGGCGGTCATGTAACCGCCGCCCTGGCCACGGCGGCGCGTCGCGATCGCGGTCTGAAAACCCACGCGGGTTGTTAACCCCAAAAAGCCTAAAATGAGCAAAAATGACCTTTTTAACTAAAAACAAAGCCTACCCAGTAAGCGCGCCCCCTAGATGGACCTTTTGAACCTAACATTTTCAAAATAATCCCCCATCAAGAAAGAATTTGCCATTTCAAATTTGAAGAGGGAAAAACACAAAATTGAGGAAAACCAACCTGTGATTTGGCGGGGCGGTGTTCCGCACGTGGAGGCATGATCACGATCTCGCTACGAACGTTTCGACTCTACTCGCGTGAGAAACCATCATCGTGGGTCCCAGAGCTCAAAACCAATCAAATCAACTCGTGCAAATGAATAGGAAAATGGGCCCACTGTCATATATATATCGTTCTGTTTCGTTTTAAAATGACTTTTTCGCAGGTTTGGAGCGCTGTTGGAGGTAAGTTTCTATCCCCGCACGAATGGTACGTTCTCATTCCTTACTATTTTAGCGTTTATCTTCCAAGTTATTGTATCCATCTCGCACTTGAGTTCTTTTTTCATTTTGCAGTAGCGGGAATTTCGATGGCGTCATTTCAATGCACTGACGAGTAAGGTATAGCTTCTAACTCCCCATTTCAGGACTGCCATACTGGACCCACCGTTTTATGCCTCTTCATGGCTAAAACGCTTCTCCGAGGGGGCAATATGTACGTACCCAAAATTGTAGGGTACGGTACTACTGCAATTGAGTGTAACAAGTGCCCCGATGATGATAGTGGTCTCCTCATGAGGTGTTCGGGATTCGGAAAAGCCCTCCGAGCATGCGTTAACATCCCGCATGCCCCGCTTAGCCCCCGCACCCTTTTCTTTCCCCTTTTCCCTCTTTCCTTAGCGTCTTGACCTTCGATGGCGAAACCGCCACCCCGCAGGCGGCGGTCTCCAGAATGCCGCCCCCGAGGCGGCGGCGGTCCTCAGAACCGCCGCCCTGCTCAGAGTGGCGGTCCTGTGCGCGTTTTCCAGAATGCTCTTTTGACGCGACCCGCGTGAAATATCATGACTCACCAGCTTTCCTTGCCGACTTGAGCATGCATTTATGTTTTTGGTCCCCTGGAATAGTGTTTTTCCTTTGTTTATTGTTTAGGAGTTCAATTTGGTTTTGGTTTTTGAGTGTTGGAATTCCTATAAATGCATGGTTTGTGCACATGCAAATGGTGAAGAATTTGGTCTGGAGTCTTTGGTCACCATTTTTCCTTGTTAGAGTCTTCTGATTTTTAGTGTTTTGGTTAGCTTGCTTAGGATTGATAGCATAGTTCATTTCATACTTGGTTAGTATTGTTCAAATTGTTAGTAAGCCACATATCCATCTTGTGTAGGCAAAGTTTGTTGTTTCACCCATGGTCTGGATTTTTGGTCCAAGCTTGGCTAGATTTCAAGTTTGATCTTTGCTCTCATTCCCTCATTTTAGTGTTTTAGTTAGTTAGCTTGTTTAGAAGCCATAGCTTGAATTCACTTGCATCTTTTGTTAAATTACGCAGCTTGTTGTTGGTAAGCCATAGACCCATCTTGTGCAGCAAAGACCGTTGTTTTATTTAATCCATTAGAGTAGAATAGCTTAGAAAGCCATTAAAGTTACAGGTTTTGCTCTTCATACAGGATAGTTTCAGGTTCTTGACACATTTTGTTGCATGATTCACAGTAGATCCCACTAGGAATTGCATAAGCCAAGCTCTGTACTCTTGCGCTATCCCTCTCCTATCCGCGTTCTATTTTATCTGCATTCCGAAGGTTGTCCCTTGTTCCAAACACCTATTCCTGTTGATGCAAGCATTACACACTTTTCTGGATCTACGTGAACACAAAGAACGAAGAGATCATACTGAGGGGACAAGATCACACACACCATCGGATTCGCCACTGTTCTGTGAAATCCAGTTTTAAACTTTCAAAGTTCTAGTTAAAATCATATCAAACAGAGTAGTTAATCACTTTATTTCAGTTAATTTTATTCTCGATATTGTCGGGAAGCTGTGGGGATTGATAGTTTCTGAGAAACTATGATTCACTCCTCACTTCTGAGGTAGGGTCGAGAATCTTGCTAATAGATTAGTTATTTCATTGTTTAGAATAGATATACAAAATTACACAGACAAATAACCACACTCGGTTATCTTGTTTGTTTTAAATTATTAGTTTAGTTGTCAATTCTAAATATTTTAAATAGTTGCTTTCTTAAATTCATTTAAATCATCAGAAAATACAAAAAGAAGTCATATATGCTAGAAGTATACTTAGATTTCACTTTATTATAGTTTGTTTTATTACTGCTTTTGCATGACAATTACGGGACCTAGGGAGCCCAGGGAATACATTTTTGAGCCAATCGTGCCTCAGCCCAACCTCATAGCGGCAATAACTGATATTGACCAGAACCTTAGGATACAAGTCTTCCAAACAACAACAGATTTCCAGCAGGTCAGATCTCAGTTAAGAGGATTAAACATAGAAGATGACCAAGCACATACGTTTTGGTCAAGTCAGCCAAACTACAGGTTGCACTAGGAAAAATATCCACATGACTGTAGAAGGATTCGAGAGAGAACAAACATTCGGGTGTGATCCTTTAGTTCCACAACCAGATGCAGGAGACACCCACACAGACATAGATACCAGCCTAAGAATCCAAGTTGCAAGAACACCTGTGAGGTATTCCGAGAAGATCACACAGCTATTGATTCTCAACATAGAGGCTGAAAAAGCATATGATTATTGGGTACTAGGGATCAGGACTTGATTCCACGCATGACCATAGCTGGTCCACAACAACCACGAGTCTACGGTTGTGACCCACAAATCCCACAGCCCAACGAATCCACAGGTCAATCCAATATAAATGCTAACCTACGTACCTTGGTATTCATGTCCACTCCACTTCCACCTATCATCATCGAACAACCTGTCCTTACTAGATATAGCGCTAACTAAGCTAGGGAATTTTGGACTAGGCGAAAATCGTCCGTAGAGCCAATTATATTCATCATCCACCATATGACCTTATCGAGATATACACGAAACAATCCTAGGTCATTTTCCACGTATTCCGTAACCCATAGATCAAATCACGCCGAGTTCGATATTGATTGGAGCCTTCGAGCAGTCATCGCTTTCGATCGATCTATCACACCACCTGCTTAGAAGGGCCTTCTTTGCCTTAGATTCACAAATTCCACTAGTGCGTGTCGAAGACATTAGACTCGCCTAACTAGTTTGTCTCGCATATTCTACCCCCCACCGGTCGTGTCTGAACACGACCTCGAGAGGTCGGGTATGCGGAAGAGTCACTTGTAGATTCCCACGCTACTTTGTCACTTTTTCGGCGTACGCTTATATACCTTAGTTACCACCTCAAGACCTCACAATATTGAAGACTCATTTATTGTTAAGGATATTTGGCAACCTTTTGAGATTTTCAAGTTCATTCTCAAATAGGTTGGTGTAGTGCTCCGCCTCGGGACATAGAAAACCATACCTAGGGGTAGTTAAAAATTTGGGTTTTTTTTTTTTTTTTTTTTAAAGTATAACAAATATTAGACTTGTCTCGATTCCAACTTTAATTGTTTATTTCTACTAAATATTTACTAGGGATACATTACAAAATCTACACACCCCTTTTAATTTAATTAGCCCCCAACATACACCCTTCTTTTATTTTATTACACATTCCCACAAAAGCCCATGACTTAAAGTGTGTAGGAAAAGATGTGGGCCATTGGATCCACCCAATATTAGCCCTTGATTTTATGTTGCCCTAAAAATGCCGTAATCCATCTTTATGTTCTCTTTCTTTTCTCATTTGTTTTTATTTTTGTTATTTGCAATTTTGGGAGAGGCCATGATGAAATTTTCTTGTAGGGTGTTGATGGAGGAATTTTTCTCCCCCATTTCATTCCATGCTATTTTTTTTTTGATTTAACTATCTAGGGTTTCAAGTATTTTCCCATTTGTAGTTTATTTACCAAATGAATCTCTTGTTGGATATAAACTATACATTTTTTTCATTTAATGTATATATATGCAAATAACTAAATCTACATATTTAAATAAAACATATGTTTAAAAATTTAGGGAACTCAAGGTCAAAACTACAGAGTTTCTAAGCGGTGGACAGTGTATTTGGCCGTGGTTTGGAGTGGAGGGTGACAATGTTTTGGAGAGGTTTTTGTGGTGGTTGATGGGGAGTTGGGGTCTGATGTGTGTGGGGGTTGGGAAATCTTCATTGGGGGTGTTGGGTTGGGAGTTTGGGAGTTGGGAGGGGTGTGGTAGTGTGGCCTATGACAACACCAACATGTTTTCAAAATAGGGTTTGGGGGAAAGGGGCGCTCCCAATTTTATTTATTTTTTGTTTAAAAATATATGAACTTCCATAGTCGAATATATATATATATATATATATATATATATATATATATATATATATATGAGCCATATTATATAATATACAAAGTATATAAAATATATTAATATATTTTATATTATATATTATATTAAAATAAATAAAAACTTGTAGAATGATATGTTTCTGTTTGTTCATTTTTGTAAATATGCAATTTTAAAATTTCAATAAATATATATTATTGAATTACAAAAAGTATCATAATTTCATTGGGAGCCCTTAACATCGCATTAGACATTCATAGACAAGAAGGCTTGCTTACAAAATAACAAGTTTTCTTATCAAAAAGAGATACTCCAATAACCATACGAATTATTAACAACAAGGAAGGAACACTTCACAACAATTGACTCCATTTCAATAGAATGAATAATAGTTTGCTCCATATTACATATCAACTACAATTTTTTTCCAAATATAAAGACACAACCTCTCAATACAACAATTTATTCTTTAAAAGAGGATCAAATATACAAACAAATTCCCAAAATTGGAAAACATGGTTTACAAGGATCAACATATTCAAAATATGATTAACACAATATTAATACAACACTAGTTGCTCAAAATCAATCTCAATCCCAATATGTGAAACTTACAAATGACTAGAACTTCCAACATAGTCATATCCACATGATTACAGTAAGTAAATTTTTCTAAAACTTTGGGGAACTATAAAGTTCCAAGATATTAAGGAAACTCCAACCATCTTCCAAACTTGAGCTCCAACTTTTGTGCTCTTCATAAAATCCAACACATAGAGAAAGCTTTGTTTACCACCCAACCTATAGGCATCATTACATGCATTTCCAAATGTTGGAAGACATGTTAGCCTCCCCCAAGCCCATGGGAGAGAGAGATAGCTTCCACAAATGTGCACAAGAATAAGGGAGAAATACACACAAGCATATCACATACAAGACTAACTCATACACTAAATAAACACAACATTTACCAACCAAATAAAAAGAGGAGAAAACCATATTCATCCTCAACAAAGGGGAAGAGTAGATGAGACATCCAATAGTAATAAAGTGTTTGGTCCAACCATAGGATGCACACTTACAAGATTCTTCAAAAACCTCCTTATCCCTCCAAAACAATCATCCCTCCTTATTACTCCACCCATTCACCTAAAATCCTCTTTGGGAGGATTTTCAAACCCATTGGGTTTCCTCTCCAAGGATGGGGAAGGGGATTCAAACCATATGAACCACCTTCCCCACCTCAAACCATATGAGGGGATGAAAGAGAACCAATGTAACGCCCACTAAAAATGCCCACATGAGACTCAAGAACAACCTAGGTTTAGTTAGAAAAATTATGGATTTTTTTTTAAAAGCATGCCCGCATATAGGCTTTAAAACTACAATTGTGACAATAATGTCTCAAATTCAATTATATTTAATAAATAAATTTTTTCCATTATAACCAAATATTAAACCCACATTAAAACTAATGAGTAGATTTAGTCCAAGCAAGGTTTAGTTCACTCTAAGTGTTAATTTAATAAATAATTAAATTCTTACTATAGTTAAATATTCCATAATTAAATCTAGAGGGTTAAAGGGGGCCAAATTAATTAAATACCCAAGGTATCTAATTCCACAAAGTTTAAACGATTAACAATATACCCATTTTCCATGGGATTAGAATAATAAACACTTCATCACCCCATAAAGTGACCCCTTAAAAATTCAACCCATATTTTGAAATTAAAACATTTAAATTAAAAGGTAATTTCCCACTCACCCACTCTCCACCTACTTTTGTAGGGATTAATCTCATCCCTTGGATGGATTCAATTTGGTCCCTTGATGTGGAAAAAGGGTAACCAACCCTAAGGCATATCCTTATGAAGGCTTCTTTCTCATTTCATTTGATTCATTTTCTTTCTTTGGTTTTGCAGGTTAAAGGAGGAGGAAGGGAAGCCATTGGAGGCACTCTTAAGCTTTTGGAAGTGGCCTACAAGCTCCAATATTTTTCTTATTTGTTGATACCCTCCTTAGGGTTTACAAATGTATTTGTTTGTTTTAATTAGATCGTATTTCATTGCTTTTCCCAAATGGGCTTGTGGGTTTTACTCTATTTTGATTAAATAGCTATATTTGATGAGTGATTTCATTCAGGTATGAGGATATATATATATATATATATATATATATATATATATATAATATATATATATATATATATATATATAGTTTTTTAAAAGAAAAGGATTAAAAAAATCTAAATCACTTATTAATACAGTGATTTAAAACATTGTAAATCCAATAAACAAATGCCTCTTGTTTATATATATATTTGTGTGTGTAAGTGTGAGGCTTGGCTGCAGGTTGGTACTAATACACATCCACCAAACAAGCCATGCACAGGGGTAATAAACCCATAGATAATCTTCATATGGTAATTAGTGGGGGCAGGGGGTGGGGATTTAGATTTAGGTGGGTTATAAACCCATAGTTTGGAGTTTGATAAATTAAAAGAATGGGGGTGGGGTAGTCAACCCCACCCACCCCACTTTAAATCATAGGCCCTAAAGCATAGGCCACGACCAACCATAACTGACCTTTTTGAATAAGTTTCAAACTTAATAAAATCTTGTTTTATTCAATGCATATATATATATATATATATACACACACACACACACACACACACACACACACACACACACACACACACACATGCATATCATATTGTAATATTGATATTATTTCTTTTGACTATGGCTTACAATAGAGTATTTTTTTATATTTAATATACTAATATTAATAGTATATTGGTATTACTATATTATCTTATTTGTAAAAATTTCACTATTAGCAATGTTTTATTATTAATAAGGTTTAGGAAATTAGCATTACTATCAACATGAAAGTGAAATGTAACTAGTAGTATGGGCAAGTTAAAAACTTGCATTAATACTTTCTCTTCTAGTCCATTTAGTGAACATTATATAGGAGGAAAGGAGAATTTCATTTCATTTCCCTTAACTAATTGTAGTATGTTACAATAACTTTTAAATGAGGATAACATACTAAAGTTAGGACTTAGATTACTTCATTGGCCTATTCCAAGACTAATTAAAACTTAAGCAATTTCCATCTATTGGAAATAAGGTTTTAAAATATATTTCCTCCACTACATGAAAATGAATCAATACAACTTACTTCACTACATGCCTTTGAGTAATATATGAACTTTAATATTTCTTCCTTCTCATATCTAATAATACAAATACAACAATGAAGATAACTTTCCTTTCCTACAATACAAATTTCAAACAAAGGTAATGAACTTTCTTTTCCATTTCACAAAACTAACTTTACAACACAAATATTTCTTCTTCTTTTTTGTTTCTTTCAACATACAATACAACTTTAATAACAATTATTTGAATGCAACTTTCCTTCACAAGATCAACACAATGTCCTCCACTTGAAGTGGAAAAATCATACAAGAATGTGAGCTAAAATGGAATGCAATATTACAAGTTCCTCCACTCTAAGTGGGAAAAAAAAAAACACTAAGGAATTTTTATTACAAGAAGGATTTTCTTAGGGACTCCACCAAAAGCTCCAAGCTTCACAATACCAACAAGAGAGCTCCTTCATGATTTTCTTGATCCACAAAAAAAGTGGGGAGAGGCAACACTCTCCACCCAACAAAAATATCCAATGAGGGGGAAAAGCCATCCTCCTCATTAGCTATACTTATGCCTCCCTCATACAAGAATAAGTAAGAAATGCAAGCATTCTTTGTCCAAGGTGGGGAACCAAACCCAAATTCCCTCAAAACATGATATAAATCTTATGCCTCCCTACATGAATTCTCCCCATAGTCTCATCCTACACCACACTTATGAAATCTACCCAAGTACCCACCAAGCATTCCAAGCACTCAACAAAAACAAGCACACAACACAAAATAGAGGAATAACATAAGAAAAAATAAATATGCTACCTTTCCATAGTAGAGCTTGTTCCATGAGTCAACTCTAAGCTCCTTCAATCCCAAGCAATCACCAACAAGCTCCCACAAGACCTCAAGCTCTCCAAAATCCTTTAACTCCAAAAAATGAAAGAGCACAAAAGAATGAAGTAACCCCAAAAATCAAAAGAACTTGAATAAATAGAAAAGGGAGAGAGGAGGGTAAGGTGGCTCTATGTAGGATGCCACATCACTTATCCTCAACTCCATCTCACAAGTCAAAATTCAAACTCCAAAGCACAATTAATAAGTGGTTAAAGAAATGAAATTTTACTTACACATATAATCCATGCCCACACCCCTTAAGGACCAAAATTAATTATATGTATGAAGGTGCAATTAAAAATTACAATTTGTATTCCCAAAACCCATAATGGGGTCTAATTTTGACCGCCAAACCCATAGGTAGGGTTGACATAGAAATTTAAGAGGTGTGGGACAAGTTTTAACTTGTCCCACAAGCCTTCAAAATTGGCCCTTAAGGCCAAATTCAAATTTCCATGAGGGGGTAGAGTGTACAACACTCAAGGTCACAAGAACTCAATCTTATAACACAAAACCCAAGAGCCATCTAGTCTAATAAATGAAAACTTTTGGTCACATCCACAATAGTTAATAACAAGATTAATTAACTTAAATAGGACACTAAAACCCATTAAGATAAAGGGAAAGAATACATCATTTTCTAATTAATTAAAACAAGGAAATTACATCACTAAAAATCACATACTACATTAAGTAAGGAAAACTAAACAAAATACAACACATAACCCCTTGGTCACAATTTCCCCTAACAATAATTCAAACACACACACACAAACACATGTTGCCATGGTGACCCTTGTTGAATTCATCTAGAATTCCAATGTGGTTGGTCTCCAATCCCCTCGATGTTTGTTGTGACATGTTTACCTGCAAAACACATAACACCTCCTTCGGCCTCATGGCCGCATCAAAAAAATTAGGATAAAATATACAATATAAATCCACAATCATCTATATACGAATCAAATATCATCTAGGAAAATGCGATATCATTTACAATTTCTTGAAACATTTCTATTCTACATCTCATCCATGTAAAAATTATCACAACATTAGTTCAATTATCACAGGTCTACTCAATATGACGAAATATGACATTATATATATATATATATATATATATATATATATATATATATATATATATATATATATATAACCATGTCAACATCATATCAACATTAATATAAAATGTCTCTAATAATCCACATGCATCATATATGAATCGAAATCAACAACAATCTATGATCTCTAACATCTAACATCATGCCAAATCAAAAACTACAATAATATCCATAAGTATAGTCGACAATATCATAATCAATAACAAAAAGGTGTCGAAGGGAAGTGGGTACTACATCCCCTCCCCTTAGACTTGAATTCCTCCTAGAAGTCACTGGAACAGGTGTGGAAACTAAACTTGTAGTAATGTAGCATCCTCCCATGTAGCCACAGTCTCATCATACCTATCCCACTACACTCGAACCTAGTTAATCTCTCTGCCTCGAAGGCCCAGGTTCCTACGCTCTAAAATGTAGTTTGGCTCCACCATCACCTACCCCTGATCCTACACCTACAATGAGATCTAATGCAAGCACATCGAATGATCTCGCAATAAAACATGAAACACATCATGGACATGAGACAAGCTAGGTGGAAATGCTAGATGGTAGGCCAAAGGACCGATATGCTCCAAGATCTCAAAGGGACCCACAAATCTAGGAGCTAACTTAAAACCTTTTCTGCAACGGATAGGGATCTTATGTGGCCTAACACGAAGGAACACCTTCATGCCCACATCAAACCTACGATCTATCCTATGCTGATCTGCATACTTCTTATGCCTGTCCTATGCCTCCTACGGTCTCTATCGATCATAACCACCTACTGCTCCATGTTCTGTAATAAAGCTGGCCCAAGAGAAACCCTATCCTCTAGCCTGTCCTAACTAAGAGGTGTCTTACACTCTCTTCCATATAATTCCCGAAAAGGAGTCACACCTATCGAACTCTGAAAACTATTATTGTAGGAAAACTCCACCAAGTATAGGTACTCCTCCCATCTCAAATGGTGATCCATGACGTACATCCTAAGCATGTCCTCCAAAGTATGATTCACTCGCTCATTCTGTCCATCTATCTGAGGGTGATATGTTGCGCTAAAATTGATCTTTGTCCTAAGGGTGTGTTGCACGGTAGTCTAGAAGTGGGAAGTGTACATAAGATTGTGGTCAAAAATAATTTTCTCGTAGAATCCCATATAACTTTGACGATCTCATGAAGATATACCCGTGCCACTTCACTAGTTGTGTAGGTGGTCTTTCTTGGATAAAAATGAGCCGCTTTCACAATTTATCCACCGTGACCATGATGGTGTCGTGGTGATATCACAACGTCGGTAGCTCAACTATGAAGTCCATGGAAATGGTGTTCCATTTCCACTCCGATAGCATGAGAAAAGAGAAGTCCAACAAGATGCTAATGCTCACCTTCACCTTCTCGAGACTCTAAACAATGTGAAACAAACCGAGTCACGTCTCTCCTCAAGTCCCCTCAAATGGCACAACTGTCTCAAATTGGCGTGCATCTTATTCACCTTGAGATGGGTTGAATAAGGTACATGATGAGCCTCTATCAAAATGTCCTGTCTCAAGCGTCTATCTCTGGGAACATAAATCCAACCTCTGTGTCGATAAGGTCATCTATCTCTAATGAGAACCTCAAAAGATTCCCCTCAAGGGGTCTCTTGACTCAATCTCCGCCTGGTTATAAGATATAAGCTATCGTAAAGACGTTGTTGCAAATATGGCTCCAAATCTCGCCCACTAAAGGGGCCATAACCACATGTCTCCGTCTTCTCAAGGCATCTACAACCACATTCTCCTTCCCTTTCACATGCTCTATCTCCATGCCGTACTCACAAAGTAACTCCATCCAATGCCGTTGATGGGCATTGAGATTGGGCTACATGAAGAGGTGGCAAAGACTCAAGTGATCAGTCCTGAGTGTAAATCTCTTGCCAAGAAGGAAGTGTCTCCATCAAATGAAGACATGAACAATCGCCAAAAGCTCAAGATCATGATTCAAATAAATGATCTCATAATATTTGAGTTTACAAGACTCAAAAGTAACCACTCTACTCTCCTACATCAACATCCCTCCAAGTCCTTCCAAAGAAGAATATGTGCATACAAAAAACTCAGCCCGAGGATCCGATACTGCAAAGGATAGGCACCTTTGTCGTGAGGCATTCCTTCAGTGTCCTAAAGGCCTACTCACATATATCTAACCAAACAAACTTATTCCATTTTCACTGAAGTGAATTGATGGGGTGTGTAACCCGAGAGAATTCCTGAACAAATCTCTTATAGTATCCCACTAAACCCATGAAGCTACGCACCTCTGTCACACTAGTGGGTGTTGGAAAATCCATAATAGCTCAAATCTTGGAAGGATTGACTGTGATAACTTCCCTAGAAATGATGTGGCCCAAATATTACACCTTTTCTGAAAGACCACACTTTTCTAGGTTCGCATAAAGATGTTACCCACGAAGACACCGAAGAACCTAGTTAAGGTGCTCCTTGTGATCCTCATGTGTACCCGAGTAAATCAGAATGTCATCAAGGAAAATGAGTACAAAGTGATCCAAGAATGACCTAAATACCCCATTCATCAAGCTCATGAACATTGCGGGGGAATTTTTCGAACCAAAAGGCACTATGATGAACTTGTAACTTGGCCATATCTCGTATGGAAGGTGGTCTTATGAATGTCTTCCTCCATGATAATTAGCTGATGATAACCTCACTTAAGATCTATGTTGGAGAACACTATGCCCCCTTCAACTGATCAAATAAATATTCAATGTGTGGAAGGGAGTAACGATTCTTGATCGTTACTTTGTTCAGCTAGCGGTAATCAATACACAACCATAGAGATCCATCCTTATTCTTTACAAAATACACCGGTGCACCCCAAGGGGATACACTAGCATGGATTAGGCCTTTCTCCAAAAAGCCTCAAGCTGCAACTTGAGCTCAAGAGTAGCCATCCAATATGGTTCTAGTGAGAGAGGCTCAAAGCACTTGGAACCAAATCTATGTGAAAATATATCTCACGTGGGGGTGATAACCCTAGTAGCTCCCAGAAAGACATATGATAAATCTCTCAATATGGGATGATCATCAAGGGATGGTCCACTAGAATCATCCTCTAATTTATCACTAATTGTAACATCATACATCTAACAACCTTGTCACACACACCACTTAAGCTACATAGCGGATATGGTGCGAATAGAAATGGGCCTCCTAACCCCTGCTATCACTAACTCAACTCCTAGATCATCTGTACATGATATAGTCTTATGGTAATAGTCCACTCTGGCTCTGTGTGCAGAGAACCAGTCCATGCTCAAGATGACTCCATAAGAACCTAGAGGAAGGATGCGAAGATCCAAGGTAGTGGTGAAGGTTCCCAAATCCACCACACGCTCCTTTGCTAAGGATTCTACATTAATTTTGGCTCTAGAATCCATTTCAAAATCCCAAATAAGACCCTTACTAACTGCCACTAGCCTGTAATGCTCTACTAAGAATGGTTCAATAAAAGAATCTCATGAACAAGAATTAAACAAAATTGAGGTAGGAATACCACTAATGTTACTTGTCATCTTTGTGATGGTACTCTAGTGATCACCTGATGTTTCTTGACCACTACATAGATTTAATGACCGAGCTCCATATCACCAATAGTATGTGAAAAAATCTATGTCTTACCCTTGTTACTAGAGTTATATGGGCACTCCCTCAAATGATTTCGTAACACCACAACCATAACAAATACCTGATCCTTTCCAATGAGATGCAGATCTAGCCAACACTCTAGAAGTATGTGTTGTGGATCCTGATGATCAGGCTAAGGACTGTTGAGGTCTCTCGCTATGAGCTCTTGCTTGATGTGCTCTCGGTGCACCATGTGTCCTAATGGGACCACTCGGGAGAGGCCCCATACTCCATCCTCTCTGTGCGTCAAACCTCTCGGTAGATCTGAATGTGTGGCGGGTCTCTGCTGCTTACTGATGGCTATTTTGTGGCTTGAAAGATGACTGTGTTGAACCCTGTCCACCATGAGGAGGAGGAACTAACCCCCTCGATATGCTATCCTACATCTACTGGATGCAGCTCCAAATTATGTCAGCGGCCTATTGCATCTTTTGTCATGTCTCCTTTGCAATATAGGCCTTCTCCATGACCTTTGCTAAGGTCTCGTGGGTATTGAATGCGCACTAACACCACCCAAATCAAAGTTCAAGCCCCTGAAGAACCTATGAATCTATACCTGCTCATCCTACATATATTTGACATACTAGAGTAGGTCTAGAAATCGACTCTCATACTCAGCTACAATCATAGATTCTGACGGAGATCATGGAACTCATCTATATGTTGTTGAATAAAACTCTAGGATAAGTACCTACTCTTAAACCACTCCTCAAAGAGCTCCCAGGTAACCATCTCTGAATCAAGGTGGAGCTTTTGCTCCTCTATCCTCAACCAAACACCAACTCCATCCCTAAAAATATGGGTCGCAACATGAGCTTTTGTGGTTCTAGTAAAAGGGTAGAGCTTGAAGCACCCGCTCAAGCTCACCAACTAGGCCTGTGTTTGAAATCCACCTGTATCTCTAGAATATTGAGATGGTCATAGCTTCAGGATCTTCTTGATATGGTCTCGAAACTATCGACTAACAACCCATAGGATTCGTACATGCTCATCTCTAGGTCTAGGGCTCTGAGACCTATCCTTGTGTCCTAAAATCTTGTCTCCTTATCCCCTCTATGGTGAATCTACTTTGGCTGACTCCACATGAGAGTTCTCTCCCCTATGTTCCTCAATGTGTTGAGGAGATGCATGATCCTCAACAAATGGATCCCTATCATGTCTGGATGATCATCCTCCTAAGGACCCTCCGCGTATAGTGACATTGATTTCCAAAGCGTCACGTAAACTCGGGGTAGAATGGACGCTATGGCCTGCTCTGGGGTGGTATATCTAGGTCTAAAAGAAAAGGACCCTCGTCTGATCCACACCTCTTGCATAGAACAAGGTGAGATTTATTTTATCATTCTAGGTTTTATTCCATTTTTCTATGTTTACTAAAATATACAATATTTCAGACAAGTTATTTTCTAAGTTTAGTATTGTGCTAGGTTTAATATTGTACTAGGTTCAATGTTCGTGTCTCACATTTTCCTGTGTGCTCAAGGGTCCAATATTTGAACCCACGACTCTGATACCAAGTGTAACACCCAATTAAAAATTCCCACACGAGACTCAAGAACAACCTAGGTTTAGTTAGAAAAATTATGGAATAATTTTTTTGAAAACTCTTCCCACATACAAAGCTTCAAACTACAGTTGTCACAATAATGTCTCGAACTCAATAATATTTAATAAATAAAATTTTCACATTATAACGACGTATTAAACGCGCATTAAAGCTATTGAGTAGATTTAGTCCAAGAAAAGTTTAGTTCACTCTAAGTGTTAATTTAATAAATAATTAAATTTTGACTATAGTTAAATATTCCACAATTAAATCTAGAGGGTTAAGGGGGCCAAATTAATTAAATACCCAAGGTATCTAATTCCACAAGGTTTAAACAATTAACAAGGTTCCCATTTTCCATGGGGTTAGAATAATAAACACTTCATTACCCCATAAAGTGACCCCTTAAAAAGTCAACCCATATTTTGAAATTAAAACATTTAAATGAAAAGGTAATTTCCCACTCACCCACTCTCCATCTACTTTTGTAGGGATGAATCTCATCCCTTGGATGGATTCAATTTGGTCCCTTGATGTGGAAAAATGGTAACCAACCCTAAGGCATCCTTATGAAGGCTTCTTTCTCATTTCATTTGATTCATTTTCTTTCTTTGGTTTTGCAGGTTAAAGGAGGAGAAAGGGAAGCCATTTGAGGCACTCTTAAGATTTTGGAAATTACCTAGAATCTCCAATATTTTTCTTATTTGTTGATTCCCTCCTTATGGTTTACAAATGTATTTTTTTGTTTTAATTAGATCATATTTCATTTCTTTGCCCAAATGGGCTTGTGGGTTTTACTCTATTTTGATTGAATAACTATATTTGATGAGTGATTTCATTTTTGTATGAGGATATATATATATAGACACACACATATGGATATGTATGTGTATTTTTTTAAAGAAAAGAAAAAAATATGAATAACTTATTAATACAGTGATTTAAATGACTCAGAAATCCAATAAAATAATGCATCTTGTTATGTGTCTATGTGTGTGTGTGAGGATTGGTCGCAGATGGTGATAATACATAGTTCGCCAAACAAGTTGTGTGCGGGGTAATATATCCATAGATAACCTTTTTTGAATAAGTTTCAAACTTAATAAAATCATTTTTTATTTAATATGTAAAAATATGTTTATATATATATCATATTGTAATACTTATATTATTTCTTTTGACTATGGCATACAATAGAGTATTTTTTATATATTGAATATACTAATATTAATAGTATATTGGTATTACTATATTATCTTATTTGTAAAAGTTTCACTATTACCAATGTATTATTATTAATAAGGTTTAGGAAATTAGCATTTCTATCAACATGAAAGTGGAATCTAACTAGTAATATGGGAAAGTTAAAAGCTTGCATTAATACTTTCTCTTCTAGTCAATTTAGTGAACATTATATAGGAGGAAAGGAAAATTTCAATTCATTTCCCTTAACTAATTGTAGTAGATTTACAATAAATTTTAAATGAGGATAACATACAAAATTTAGGACTTAGATTACTTCATTGGCCTATTCCAAGACTAATTAAAACTTAAGCAATTTCCATCTATTGGAAATAAGGTTTTAAAATATATTTCCTCCACTACATGAAAATGAATCAATACAACTTACTTCACTACATGCCTTTGAGTAATATATGAACTTTAATATTTCTTCCTTCTCATCTCTAATAATACAAATACAACAATGAAGACAACTTTCCTTTCCTACAATACAACTTTCAAACAAAGGTAATGAACTTTCTTTTCCATTTCACAAAACTAACTTTACAACAAAATTCTTTCTTCTTCTTTTTTTGTTTCTTTCAGCATACAATACAACTTTAATAACAATTATTTGAATGCAAATTTCCTTCACAAGATCAACAAAATGTCCTCCACTTGAAGTGGAAAAATCATACAAGAATGTGAGTTGAAATGGAATGTAATATTAGAAGTTCCTCCACTCTAAGTGGAAAAAAACACTAAGGAAGTTTTATTACAAGAAGGATTTTCTTAGGGACTCCACAAAAATCTCCCAGCTTCACAATACCAACAAGAGAGCTCCTTCATGATTTTCTTGATCCACAAAAAAATGGGGGAGAGGCAACACTCTCCACCAAACAAAGATATCCAATGAGGGGGAGAAGCCATCCTCCTCATTAGCCCCCAAGAACCAACCACACTACAATGAGAGGTGAATCCAACCAATGGCAATAACAAGCTTCCAAAACAAAACACCAAAATTTTCAGAAGCATTCCAAGCACATTCAACTCAACTACAACACAAGAAGGAAAAACAACCAAAAGAAACAAGGCTTAACAATGAAAGCCAAAGGAGCAAGAACCTATGGGGAGGACACTTATGCCTCCCAATGAGAAATGGGTTCCCAACTTAAATACCTCCAACCCATGTCTCAAATCCCTTACACAGTCTTATGCCTCCCTCAAGTACCTCTTATGCCTCCCACATACTCTTATGCCTCCCTCATTCTCTTATGTCTCCCTCATACAAGAATAAGTAAGAAATGCAAACATTCCTTGTCCAAGGTGGGGCACCCAACCCAAACTCCCTCCAAAAATGAAATAACTCTTATGCCTCCCTACATGAATTCTCCCCATAGTCCCCTCCTACACCACACTTAGGAAATCTACCCAAGCACCCAACAAGCATTCCAAACACTCAACAAAAACAAGCACACAACACAAAATAGAGGAATAACATAAGAAAAAGTAAAGCTCTTACCTTTCCATAGTAGAGCTTGTTCCATGAGTCAATTCCAAGTGCCTTCAATCCCAAACAATCGCCAACAATCTCCTACAATACCACAAGCTCTCCAAAGTCCTCTAACTCCAAGAAATGAAATAACGCAAAAAGAATTAAGTAACCCCCAAACAAGCAAAAGAACTTGAATAAATAGAAAAGGGATAGAGGATGGTGAGGTGGCTCCATGTAGGATGCCACATCACTCATCCCCAACTCCACCTCACAAGTCAAACTTTGAACTCCAAAGCAACATTAATAAGTTTTTGAAGAAATGGCATTTTACTTACACACACAATCCATGCCCACACCCCTTAAAGACTAAAATTAATTACATGTAAGAAGGTGCAATAAAGACCTACAATTTTTGTTCCCAAAACCCATAATGCGGTCTAATTTTGACCCCCCAACCCATAGGTAGGGTTGGAATAACAATTTAAGAGGTGTGGGACAAGTTTAACTTGTCCCACAAGTCTTAAAAATTGGCCCTTAAGGCCAAATTCGAATTTCCATGAGGGGATAAAGTGAACAACACTCAAGGTCACAAGCACTCAATCTTACAACACAAAACCCAAGAGCCATCTAGTCTAATAAATGAAAATTTTTGGTCACATCCACAATATTTAATAACAAGATTAATTAACTTAAATAGGACACAAAAACCCATTAAAATAAATGGGAAGAATACATCATTTTCTAATTAATTAAAACAAGGAAATTACATCACTAAAAATCACATACTACATTAAGTAAGGAAAACTAAACAAAATACAACACATAACCCCTTGGTCACAATTTCCCCCTAACAATAATTCAAACACACACACACAAACACATGTTTCCATGGTGACCCTTGTTGAATTCATATATAATTCCAATGTGGTTTGTCTACATCCACCTGATGTTTGTTGTGACATATTTACCTGTAAAACACATAACACCTCCTTCGGCCTCATGGCCACATCAAAAACATTTAGGATAAAATATACAATATAAATCCACAATCATCTATATACGAATCAATTATTGTCTAGGAAGACATGATATCATTTAAAATTTCTAGCAACATTTCTATTCTACATCTCATCCATGTCAAAATGATCACAACATTAGTTCAATTATCAAAGGTCTACTCAATATGACGAAATATCACATGTCTGAAAAAACATGTATGTATAAGCATGTCCACAACATATCAACATTAATATAAAATGTCTCTAATAATCCACATGCATCATATATGAATCGAAATCAACAACAATATGTGATCTCTAACATCTAACATCATGCCAAATCAATAACTACAATAATATCCATAAGTATAGCTGACAATATCATAATTAATAAAGAAAAGGTGTCGAAGGAAGTGGGCACAAAACCAACATGTCTTTCCCATAAATTCATGAGGGTTAAGAAATAAAATCCCCCCTCTTCCCAAAATACAACTCCCAAATCCATCAAGCCATATGAATGATGGATAAAAATAAAAATAACACAAACAAGGAACCATACAATACATACAACAAAACAAAACTTTCAACCATAAGAAAATCTAAATCTAATATACCAAATAAAATAACATAATATCAAAGAACCTATCTCCACAAGCTCTCCAAATCTCTAAGCTTTTCCCAATTCCTTGTCCAAGCAAAAATCCAACTCCAAAAGCCTCCAAGCACAAAGCAAAAGCCAAAAAAATTTTCTCTTTCTCCCCCATGAGGGAGTATTTGAAGAAAAATAAATAAATTTCCTCACAAATGAGGGGTGACATGTGTCACCCCTCTCTTCCCTCCAAGTCAAGATTCCCAAAACAAAATAAAGAAAAGATAAAATCACATTTAAACACCCTTCTCCTAAATTACCCAAAAAGAAAATGAGACAAGCTTATGCAACTTTTCACAACACACACACTCCAACCAATATTACATGGATGGTGACAAAAGAGAGGCTAAATAGGAGGAAAATCCCTCCATTACTTGCAATTAAGCCCCTACCTAATAGGTAGGGTCCAAGGGCTTATTTTCATGCTAAGTGAACTCCCAAAACTAAAAGGGTCACTTAAAATGCCAAAAATAGCCCAATTTCGGGTTTGGCACATTTGGGCACATATGTAGAGGATGTGGGGCCCACTCAAGGGTGCTCATGTGACCCCAATCCTCCCTAATTAACACACACTTACAAAAATATATAAACTAATGCAAGTGGGGACCATTAAGTCCCCAAGCTAGTTTATTTAACAAAAAAACATCCTAAGCACAATTAATTTTATATGAAATACAACATTACAAATAAGGGTCACTCATGGTGCCCAAATAATACAAGCAAATAATAAGGCCTCATACAACTAACATGGTTAGGACTTATCCTCGTGGACAACTTGTGCACAATTTTCATAGCCACCCTGAAACCAACGTTCTCTTGTGTCCTGTAACCTACACACTCAATGCAAACATTAAACGCATCTTTGCCCAATACAAGTGTAAATCAACTACTCAATAAACGATCAAGTCTAAACATGCAATCTATGTTATCACATCATCAACATGGAATCGTAAATGAGAAACATGCATAATTTCACACAAATTCACCATGTGTTAGCCATTGCAATACATATAAATGACATACATCCATGCTATCATGTGTTCTCATCAATAATCGAATAATCTATATCATCAAGGCATGCGACTAAACTATGTATCCATCATATATCAATTAGGCCAAAATAACATAGCAATATGTTAGTATCCACAACATCTAATGAAATGTGTCAACATACTAATCAAAGCTAAATTCTTACTACACGCCCAAATCACCATACATGCCCATGAAGATAGAATAACATAACATAATGTCCAAAATATGTCAACATCCCTTTCAAAGCATAACTATAAATAAAGAAGTCAACAAATAACTGAGGCTATAAAATTTGGGCACTATAGTTCACAATGGTTTCAGATTTGTATTATCTATTAATGACCAAGACTAATGGAGTTCTCCAATGATATCTAACACTAAGATTTCACTTGTTGATACATCGGCCTTAAAAGTTGTCAAATTGGTTTGAAAATAGCTATCAAAATTTCAATAGTTCATCTCGTTTGGAAATTGGATTACATAATTTACCAAATTAAAATCTCTCTTATGTGCTCAAAATTAAAGAACTTATGTCATATTTCATGCTTCATAAATGTGGTCTTCAAACCCTAGTTGCATTTCAGTTTGACTAAAGATGGAGTGTTGTCTCAAACATCAAACACTATAGCCCTAGTTTGATATACCATTTGATAAGCCATTTTTGTGTTCTCTTTGAATGTTCAATTCATGATGGGGTTTGAATTTCTCTCCCGAACTATGGCTATTTATCCTAAATTGTTTGGAAGTCAAAACATGAGCCTCCAACTTATCACTTTCTATTGTGTTTTTTATGTCAAGTCCTTCCTCTGGGTGAGAGACTTAATAATATATATTTCTCTATTCCAAAGTGTCGATGTGTAATTCATACTAGAAAATGATTTTTTTTTTTCATTTCCCTATACATAATCTTCCTATTCTTGGATCCATTCTTTATTAAATTCATTCCATAGTCAAGCTTGTTTTATAAATTATGTTTCTTTAGTGATCACTCTAACCAACTTATTTATATAACTTCTAGATGGATATATTTTAAAATGGAGATAAATCCTAGAAGTTTTCTACTAAGAAATATTTACTTGTGATATATTTAATGTTTTGTAGTATTTTGTCTTAGACGCAAAATATGGTGCTTCAATTATAATATTTATAACCATTTCTCAACCACTAGGAGTCACACCATGCACCATGATCTATGTGCCTCTATATCATCTAATGTTGATCCCTCTTCCTACTACTACTTAACATAGATAGAGTTTCTTATATAGACAATAATATTCATCTTTGAATGGTTGATTCTCAAGTCTACTATCTTAAGAACCTTTTTGCATTCGCCACATCATGAGGATAATATAGCTAAGTCTTTATAACATTAAATTATACTTTGGATTTCTCATCATGGGTTTTTAATGGTCATCTCTCCACTACTTCAATGTGGCATCACGGTCCCTCTCGCTATTCAAGACAATGTGTAGAATCATAAAATATAACCATACTCTATTTTTGAATGGATGAGCCTTCCAATGGAGGTGTCTTCCGCCAGGTTGATTCATCACCACCCCATAGTGCTACTATTTTTTCTATTTAGTATTTTATTTTCTTGTCTATTTACAATCTAAATGTTTCAGTGTGCCTTATTGATACATTTTGTTGGCTCCATGTGTTCTGTAAAATATTTGGTGTGAATTTCCATTTGTAATGTTGTTTTTGATTTTGTATGTTTTACCAAGCATGTTTTTGGCCATGATTTCTCTAACCGTTTTTTTTTTCTAACATTTTTTTAGTATATAAACTAACAAAATTAAGAGTATTTTCCTTAATTAACCCACATTTAAAGTGGGATTATATTATAAAAAAATATTTCATGTGTGTCCATCATTTTCCCAAATGCATAGTGCATCTATTTAGTTAGAAATAATTTCAACTTAAATAAAGACAATATATGGTTGCATGTGGTCACCAAAAAAGGCACAAATTATTTGCATTGGGGTCCCATATCTAGAAGCAAATAAACCCTACACTAGGTAAACCTAGGGTTTCCAAGGCCCGTGGTCAAGATAGAGAAAGGAACCCTACTGAGCTATCTATACTCGGGTATGGATGAGTATAGATCAACATTAAATGAAACTAAAATGAAACTGATGATAGATAAGGAGATGATATGGGTAAAAGTACCATTGTAATTATCATCCAAACATGTGTAATTACTAAGCTAACATATGAAAATGAAGAAGGATATGAGCTTACATATGAAAATGACAAGAAATGGTTAGATCACTCACCTTGTAGTTGTAGGGTATTCATCGATGTGTCTATCTATTTAGAGAAGTAGCACACCGAGAAATATTTTCTATTATGTGGAGAAAGGAAACATCATTCCAGTCCTACAATCACTATAGATTACCTAATAGTGAAAGAACTCATCCAAGAAGAAGAGCATCCAATCCAAGACAAAAAGATGAAAGATTAACTTGTTCGGAATTGAGAACTATGGAATAGTGCTATGATTCAATAAAAATAGAATCATGCAAATACGGATCTATAAAATTCCCAAAGTATACAAAAGTGTAAGTATAAACAAGAAAATCCAAACCAAAACAATGTACACATACATAATACATCATTTACTTGTGGTTCACCCAATGCGTGCTACATCCACCAAAGATATATATCTCAATATATAATAAGAAAGAGTACATTCCAACTCTTCATACAAGATTATAATTCATATCTCCAAGAGTATCTCTTCCTCTAGATATCTAAGCGGATCTACATGAGTGCACTACAACCGTGTGTCTCAAAACACCACCAGAGATATCACATAACTAGGAACTACTACATATCCCACTTTGTGAAACCAAGATCTCCTATGAATATGTAAATAAGACCTCTTACATGGGTCTACTAGTGTACAACCACAACTCTACATGAAGAAGTAAGTCTCTCCTCCATCTCTGCATCTTCCACTTTGTGCAAACAAGAATAAAACATCCTGTACAGATGTCTGGATACTTTGTATGCATAATCTCTCCAATGTGCTACAATACTAGATCTCCTATGAACCAAAAATACAACATGATCTCATGGATCTACAATATAAGATCTCACAACAACATGTGGATTTACAAGACGAAATAATATGTTCTTTGCATACTATGCAAGCCATTACATTAACACAAGAAAATACGAAGGAAATATAGTAGAATACATAACACTCTTCTCACCATTCGAGATGTATTTGTTATTTCCTTCAATCCAACTTCTCTCCACTGAAGCTCTATCTTCATGTAACCTTTTTCTTCTTTTTCTTCTTCTTCATCTTCAACCAAGAAGAATTAACATTCTTTCTCTATCCTTATGTTCTAACCCTATTTTTAGCTTTTATAAACTTATACAAACTTAGGGAACCTTTTCATGCAATTACAACCTTTACATCCCTTTTGTAATCAACAGTAAGACCAAATCCTATGTCTAATATAAAAACATAAAATCACAGGTAACCAAAGTGCCAATTTATGCCATGTGACCAATGTCGATTACTATGTAAACTAGTAAACCTCAAATGCATGCATTTTTAAGCAATTTGGCTCCAAAACCTTCAATCTCCCACTTGGAGATAAATTTCTGAACCTCTACCTATACTTATACATCATTGTCCTCTACATACTTTGTGAAGACCAACTATTCTTAACTTCAACAATTATGTCAATTGAAATCAGCAAGATTAAACCATCTTCTAAAACCAAGAAGATAAAAAACCCATGACTTACCATATACCTACACGAAGCTACTATTGATTCATGATATAGAATCTATCCATACATCAATATCCTACTTTGAATCATAACACCACACCTCTCATGTTACCAAGCCACCATGACTACCACTCCTGTAAGAGATCCTACTCAAACTAAAGTATTGATCCTCAATCACAAGCGTAACAATACCTATACAACCAATCATGTTCTCCAAAAATATTTCTATTTCTCCATACAACTACCAATGCATATAACCAAAGAAAATTCAGACTAGAATATACGTAAGAAAAACAAGATCTTGGGAAAAGAAAACCCAAAAAAGAGTTATACATGCATCTAGTGGGAAATTACTCCACAACACTTTCATAACTCAAAGAATCCAACACTTTGCATTCTGCAAATCCAAACCTACATAAACAAATTGCATGTTCAAGAAAACCATATGTAGAAATCATATCTATCATGGAGTAACATAGTAATAAGAGGAAATTCAAACATCCCCTACTCATGTTCAAGGGAATCTAAACCATCCTCGTAGGCATCCATGTGCAAAAAAAACATCTTCATCATCATAGACTCACAAAACAAAATCTGTCCACATGTAAAAAACTCACCATGTACATTCATCCATATCTGTAGGATCTTAAGAAGCTCTAAGTATGCCACCGACTAAGTCCAAAACCACTCGTGAGTCTTGTGCTAATCAATGTCAACAACAACAACCCCGCTAACCATTCTACTAATAATTAGTGAAAATACCAGAAAAATGTCATCAACCATACTACATAATTATCCAAGATGAAAGCAAACAAGGGGAACATCAATAAACTATAAATACACACTACTCTTACGCCTATAACCTAAAAAACCATGGAAAATCCTTACAATCACCTATCAACTCGTAACAAACAATTTTTCTTTCTTTCATTGTTGAAACTCTAAAACATTTCTCTCTCTATCTTAAAAAAGCTTAATAACCATCAACTTCCATCCCATAAGGATACCCATGCACCAAAAATAAAACTATAAGTGAATTCAACATACCCTAAACACAAAATACCTCTAAAACCATGATTATACTCTAAAAGAACTTATGCATCATTCCACTCTAAATGGTAGCATCCTCCTCTCACTCCGCACATGCATATGTGTCCAACCTATAATGCTAAAAATCATGTCTTAATCCCACTAAACATGAACTCCCCAACATTGCCTCTAATGATCAAGATAAAAATATCCAATATATATATATATATATATATATATAAGTGAGAAATCAAACAGATGAAAGAAAATATAAAATTGATTTTCTTCTTATCAAAGAATACTTCTAGATCACATAATTTTGGACTTCTTGTGAAGTAGGATGAACCACCTTCTTTTCATCCATATGTACACAACATATCTCATTAGCAGTAACTATGTTTAAACATGAATTTTCATCGAGCATCTCATCCTTAGACTAGATACCATTGTCCTCAAGATTCCAACACATCCCAAAAATAAAATTAAAACACACAAAATATCCATGGTGCATATTTTACTTGTGCATATAGTGCAACCTCTTGGTGCTCAATTTAATCTTGCCATGTTCATTCAAAAACATCTCAATCCACATGGTTTCAATTTTTCTCTATCTCCATGTATCTATGCATGAAATATCTTTCCTTCATTTGGTTACATGATCAGTCCTTTCCTTTGGTCGAGGATCGCATTGAGTCCAGGATATTGTTTACCGTTTCCCTACCCATGAGAAAGAATTTGTAATTTGGGCATGAATTCAGTTTTTCCCTTTCTTATGTCTTTTCCATAGTCATGTTTCCCTATCAATGTTTCTCGCAACATCCATGAAAACGTGGTCCTTTATGATTGGATGTTGCCTGACAGGTCTTTTTGGTGAAATTTTCCACTTTTTTCAAATTTGTACAAAATACCAAATTGGCCCCGAAACCTCGATAGCATCTGATTGGTCATTTAAAAATATGAAGTCTGTAGGGAAAAAGTCTTACTTTGACCTCGAAGAAGGACAAGTGGCAGTTTTTCAAGTTACAGAGCGGGAAAACAGTCGAGGAACATTTTGAAGTATTTTTCCTTTTTGTAAAAGGAAGCAAAGCTATGAAATAACCCGCAACTCTGTTGGGGCACACATCAAAATTTATAAGCGGAGAGGTGGGTCACCGGGGAATTTTGAAAATTTAAGGCTCGCTTGAACTGAAATCTTGTCCACGTGGAGGGCCGGTGCTCATTTGAGGATCTACCTCTGGGTCCTACCTTAGCAGTTGCCTAAAGGAGACATGTGGAGGCTTCTGCTGGCTCCTCTCTATACTTAAACTTTTCAAGAAAATTTTTAAGGCATGGGACATGTGGAATACACGTGCTGTTCGGAGCTCGCTTTACTTTACTTTTGAAGAAGCACCAAAGGGACACATGGAGGTTTCCACTGGGTCTTCCCATACTTAGACTTTTCAACGGTGATGAAACTTTCTTAGACCCTAGGCATGTGGCACCTTCCACTGGTCCTTAAACTCTTTCAACAAATTTGCTAGACTGAGACACGTGGTGATCTTGCACTTGTTTGAGGTCTTCACTTTTGGGCACCATATCAAAAGTGCGCCAATGAGATGCGTGGAGGATTTTGTTGGCTCCTCTATACTAAATTTTTTTCAAAGGCCAAGGCAATTCTCTAGGGTCCTGGGCACGTGGAAGGCCCACGTTTTCCTTGTAACCTACCTCTCGTACTTCAACTTTGCGGTTACACCAAGGAAACATGTGGAGGTTTCTACTAAATCTTCTTTGCACTTGGGTAACTTGGAATCATAGCGCAAGTTTGTGGAATATTCCGTGCACGGAACTAATTTATGAGAGGCATGAATGTAGGCATCCATGCAAGGGCACTCATTTCTCAAGGTGTGTTACGAAGGGTGAAAAGGATTGCTTGACGATCTAGTTATATAGAGCCACCGACAATGATTAAAAGGGTATTTCTTGAATGATAGAATAAAATAATGATTAGAAGGATTGTTAAAAATATCTGCCATGGCATCCCAATCATGGTTGAATGTCTAAGAAACATGATCAGTTCATGATTTTTCCACCTTGCAGCTTCAAGTGTAAATTTGTTAAACATCACTTTCTGAGACAAATTGGTAATAAGAAAAGGATTCCTCGAATATTCTTATTTTTTGGGGGAAAATTTGGGATGAGTGAGCGAGTGAATTGTATAAATGCAATGAGGATACTCTTGCAAAAGGTTGAAGATTGAATTCTTATGAGAAAAATTGAGAAAGCCCATCTTCTTGAGAGAACATCTGAGAAACCTGTTAATCTCTTGTGTTTTAGATTTGATTGCGTCAAGATGGTTGCAAAATACAACCATTCACAATATCTCGAGACTATTCAAGAAACTTTCCCCCGCTAATAAATCTAATAGATCTTGAATTAATTTGTGATGACCTCGGTTAAAATTGTGTTTGATTTTATTTTAGAATGCTTTCAAATGGTTTTTATGTTTCTATTTCAATCTTATGTTAAAATCCCTCTAAATCACACAAGATCTCGTCCCTGTGATAGTTTAGTGGCATTTATAATTTCATTACGAGAAGAGCCTTCATCCTGTAATGAGATAAACAATTTAAAATCACTTTATTGTCATTTTGTTGATAAAGATTGTTTGTAATCCTTTGAGTGTATCTTAGGCATGAGGAACCAGGGGTCTTTAATGTTTAATTGAGTCTTTAGCTCAAGCCTTTGTGTTGAATTCTCAAAGATTGTGTGAAACCGTGCAGATTTGGGGCTCCATTGATGCACACCTTCTAGTTGAAGGAATATTTTGGCTATTCTAAAGCATTTTGTCTGTTAGTCTTCCAATTGTTGTAAAGGTTCTCAAAGATCTGGTGAAATCAACTTCATCTTGCTTAATCCCCACCAAAAATTTCAAATAACCATGAATCCTACCCAAGTACCCCTATTTGTGTTGTGTATCCACAAATGAACCAATTCTACTACCAAAATATATAGAAGCAAGAAGGTTTTAAGTGTCTTTAGTAACCCAAACCTTGCTCAGAAAATATCCCCATTCTTTAGAAGTGATAACTTGTGAGAGTTAAATTGTGGTGTATTGATCATATTTTCTCAAGGTTCCCCTAAAAATTGTGCAAAGAAGGATCTCTTCATGTCCTTCACCGAAAAAGGTTACAAAACAAGTCCTCTCACCCTAGTCAAAAGGCATGGCCTAAAGTAGTGAGGATAGATCAAATCCTCTTATATGGTGCTATCCATTTCTCCAATGCTCGAGTGATAAAGAGCCAATTGAATCCCTTCCCCAGCTACAAAATGACTTATGATTCGTCTATCTTTGAGTATCTTGTTAAATCTATGATGCTTCTCGATTTCCAAGGGAGAATCAATTTGGATACTAACATAACCATAATACCAATTCCTTCAAATGAAAGAAATAAACACAACCAAATAGAGATACCTGAATTAGACCCAAGTCTCACTTGTCTCCCGAGCCAACTGTTTCCTCATTCTAATTCTAACATTGAAGTGATCTACTCCATTTTTAACTATACACTCTATGAAAGAATCTTGATCCTCCAAACTAGAAATTGAAACCATCCATGCCCTCTTCTACTACAAAAAACTCACTACAAATTCAATGTCATAGAGACCGACCACGATCAGTTAACCGGTGCAGCAGCCTTTGTGATCGACGCCGGTCTTTTAGAATGATCACAATGCTAAAATTTGGTATTATAAAAAAACTAGGTGCCTACTATGACCAAAGAAGATCACCGTGCTGATCCATTCATTTCAAGAAGCACCCAAATCTTGTACAAAAATTTAATAGGAACAATACATGTAAATAAATTACACCAAGATGAAACACATCACCTTACCAACATGAATACGCTCACTCGCATCTTCAACCTATGCAATTTCTGTTTCTTTGGAAGCCATGTCTTCGTTATGTGTTATTTTATTCAACTTTCTAGTGAAGTATGTGTATCTAAATTCACCAAGGATGCATAATTCCTCCTCTATCTCATACTCAGATCTACAATCCCAAACCATGCATGTGCAACCAAAATATACAAGCACTACAATACCAAGATAACAAAACCATACATCTATACTCTAGATATGCATTCTTACTAACATGCATGTGCCTCCAAAAACAAAGGAAACCTTAGCAAATAAGACACATTCACTTCATCTTATCAATTTCTTCAAATCTATGATTATCTATTTAAATAGGTCACCACAGGTTTCCAATGTCAATTTCTTACTAACCAACCACGGTCACCTTGTAACCAAACACAAATCACCTTGCTAACATCATTCAAGGAAGTCCCTAGATCAGTATACGATACGAATTCCATCCACTATATTTTTCTAGCAATCTTATATTTCCATCTCCCACTTGATTTTAAATCTATTCATGTGACTTTCACATTAGGAAAAACAAACACTTCTCTCATACAATTGTCAAGAAACCTCTAACAAAACCATGAAGCAAACCCTTTCTCTGACACAAGTAAATCCATTGCTTTGATACAATTTTTTGGGAATTAGGGATTGCGGAATAGTGTTATGATTCAATAAAAAACCAAAACATGCAAATATGGATCTATACAATTCCCAAAATATACGAAGTTGAAGTATAAACTATAAAATCCAAATAAAAATAAAGTACACACACATAACACAACATGTACCATGGTTCATCCAATACGAGCTATGTGCACCAATGATAGATATCTCAATATATAATAAACAATATTACAAACCAAATCTTCATACGGGGTATAATGCATCTCTCAAAGAGTATATCCTCCTTGAGATCTCTAAATGGATATACATGAGTGCACTACAACCGTGCCTCCAAAACACAACCAAAGATATCACATAACCAGAAATGTTATCACAAAAAATACCATCCTCTAATTTTTCATGCCTGTGTTAATGAGTAAATGTTTTTGGGTAACATTGGATCATCTCTCAAGTTGTGGGACTTGTGGGATTGAGATGATCCTCAAGAGAAAGTTTGTTCTTCCTCCTAAACTACTTGCCATAATAAATTCTAATGCAAAAAACTATCTAATCCAAATCTAATAATTCCAAGGGACCAAGGAGAGAGAGAAAATTGACAATAAATCCTACACGAAAATAGTGATACACTAGGAAAGGTGGTTGTTGATCACAATTCAAACTTCCTGAAATGGAGAGAGGAGAGAAATGGAGAGGGTGAACAAGATGCACCATAGAACAGAGATGAATTCACACAAAACACCATTTTTTCCCATTAAACATAACTTCCAAAACCTACAATAGACATTAGAGATATGCACAATATACCTTGTAATGGTAAGAGGCAAGAAGAGACAATAAAATAAGCAAAGGATGGAAAAAATGCATCGTGAATAAGATTTTATTGCTCTATGAGTTCACATAGTACATCATTAGGGGAAAGAGGAAATAAATTCCCATTATAAAGAAAAGAGAGGAGCCTTAAACTTTAAATTCAACCCTAACAGAGAAGAAAGAGAGAGGGGGCAGGAGAGAAAAAATGACCAACTCCTTTACAAATGAGCCCAAGATTACAATTTATAGAATTGAGAAGGAGAGAAAGAATTGCAATCCCAGATTTGTCTTTTCAACCACTTGAAAGTTGTCATAAATGAGTGTAATTGATGGTATGTTTCTTTCAAAAGGCTCTGATATTGTCCCATGTGCTGTAGTAGAGAGATAATGAAGACCATGCCTCATTAAATGCATCCCAACTACCAATTAAAACATTGTTCGAAACTTCAAAGTTTTCCTTACAATCACCATTAAAACTTCATTAATGTCTACATTTCTTGGATTCTCTGTGTCGGGATTAGTGTCATGATTCCAACGAGACCAATTTTGTGAAAATCCATTTAGAATTGCAAAAGTTATGTCCATTCAAATTTTTGCATGAAAAATATCATTTTCCTTTGTTCCATGGATTTTCCAGTTTTCTACAACATTTTATAGATTTGGTTTTCTGTGGCATTCCCGGATTCATTTGCGAATTCAATTTTTGGTTGCTTTTGTAGATTTCTATGACACTTTTTTTGCGGATTTTTTCACAAACTTTGTTTTGCGCCTTTTTCCGTGGACTTTTTTCCGAGGTTTCTTTCGTGGGCTTTGTTCTGTGGATTTTTCCATAAAATTTGTTCTCATTTTTTCGCTAACTCCTTAGAATTTTCTTAGATTGGGGAGTTAGAAAAAATGAAGTAGAGTGCCCCAAAGCCACATTTTCCCAATTTTACTCATTTTTCTCAAATTTGGCTAAGAAATGAACTCCTTTGCCTCTAGAAGAAGGGAAATGCATGAAATGACCCCAAGTCCCCAAAATTATTGCAAGTGCTCCAAAATTATGAAAACTTACTTGAAAACCCCAGACTCAACCATGAAGCTCTATCAACTGCCCAAGTTTAGTTTTCTCCAGTTGTCCATTTTTACCAAGGGGGTAAAATGGATAAAAATTTAGCGAATCACAAGGACATCCTCCTGCTAGATGATCTAATCATTTTCCTTGAATCCTCCATTGGGTAAGGTTTCATCTTGACAAACAAAAATCTAATTGAAAATCTAAAATCTAGTCCCTGAGCCACTTGAAACACTACTGGAACTAGAGCTAATCTCATGAAACGCTACCTCTAATGTACTATGCATGAACAACAAAACACCACCAGACACACTATGTACAAAACCAAAAAAAATATACACACCCCAAGTGGGATATGTAGAGTGTTTGAAAGCACTTCTTCTTCTGAAAGAAAACCTAACTACTCTATGATAACCGGAACCAAAGGGAACTCAAACAAATCTTGCAAGTTATAGGGAGAAGTAGCTTCCGTTTCTCAAAATATTCAGCCATGTATATGATTTGGTGCTTAACATGGTTGTTATTATGAGTTAAGAAACAATAAGATGCTGATCCTCCACCCAAATAATTAAGGTATCAACTGGAAACAAGAAAAATACCTCTTTTAGTTGCTTTGCATTTGGATTGAAGAGGCATTACAGCTGATCCTTGGTACTCTGAAGCTCATCATCATTCTCAGGAGAAATCATGATTGGTGGTAACTCCTCTTTTTGATCCAATGAATCCATGTATTTGATTGGGCATGATATGATCTGTGAAGTTTTCCCATTTCTCAGAAACTTAACTTGGAAAATAGAGTCTTCCTATTCTTGTTGAAAATGAGGGTTATCTACAACTTGATATTCTTCTTCTTGCACATCTACCAACAATGGATGTCCCATTTTGGTGAATGGTATGGGAGATATGATAAATTCTTCCTGCTCTTTTGCTTCTCATGTGTCTGGTGTGGATTTTGGAAGATCTAACTCTTCCAATTTTGATTGAAGAGGTATGTTGTAACTTGTAGGTTGCGCTTGCACATTTACTTCTATGACAACAGGTTCCTGTGGTTGAAGGATGAATGATGGGGTAGTGAAAGTTTTAATTTCTATGGGCTCCTACTCATCAAAACATTCCTCTAAAAAAGATAGATAATCTTCCTCCTTATTTTCCTACTACATGTGCTTGAATTCCTCCATAATGTCCTCCTGATCTATAATTTTTTCACCATGCATCCCCTCATCTTCAAACATGAATTTTGAAAGCTCAAACTCTTCTTCGATAATAGAGCTTGAATGAGATGAAGTGGAATGAAGAACTGAAGTTTATTTTGTGGCCTTCTTTGTATTCAAATCCTCTGAAATCTGTCTGGTTTTCCTCCACAACCAAAATGCACTCCTCTTTTGGATTTGGATTAGCTTTTTTTCCTCACTTGTGCTTTCACTGAAGCTTCCACCACTTGTTTCTTGACCTCAGCCTCCTTTGGGGTTTTACCATCAAGGGATTTTTTCAATCATGAATCTAAGAGACAAGCTTATAAGGCTTCTAATCATTTATTTTTTCTTGGCTCTTCTTCTTGCTTCTCCCCTTGACTAGATTCTTGAGTTTCTTCCCCACATCGACTAGGGAAAGTAGGAGGAGTGGTGGGTGGGGTCTCCACTATTTTTTTATTAATTTTTTGGTGGAGGGGAAGGTATTTCTTTTGGATCTTATGGAGGGGAAGTAGATTTGGAAAGAAAAATGGCAGAGCAATTAAGATGGGATGGGAGACTAGAAGATGGAGAAAAGGATTCAAAAATAGAAGTAGTAGATGGCAAGCTTGAAAACTGAAGATCAAGTTGAGGTGGTGTTGCTTTAGGAATGGAGAGAACATTACTAGATGATGGTGTAGGAATTACCCATTGAAAAGGTTTCCTCGCACAAAGTCTCAAGGCCTTAATCTCCTCGGTCCACTGTACAAGTTGAGGTAGCATTTCAACAAGGAACTCAAGCTTCTCTTACGGGCTATAGTGTCTTGGAAAAGGGCCTTCCCATGGACAAGATGCTCTGCAACCAATTTTGAATGCCTTCATGTTTTCTATAGCCCTTTACTGAACCATGCCGGCCTCCATCCTTTGAATCTTCTCCAACAGATCAACATTCTCCATTTTACTGTTCTCATTATATGCATACCCTTGTACCTGATATGTTTCATAACCAAACTTGTTTAGACACTACTCATATGGGTAAGCATTATGGTTTTGAATTTGATCATAATGTTGATCTAGAGGAGTTGAGAAATACATTGGAGGTGGACTGCACCACTACTGCTATAAGTGTGAATTCCAAGATGGGAATGAAGCCATGACTGCACAACTTCATGAATGGTAGAAGATGAAAGATGTGGAAAGAATAATGGGTGGAAATGGATGGAAAGAAAGTCTACAACTCAAAGAATGGGTTGTTGATAAGATGGAATCTGAAAATGTGCTTTGTATGTGCCTATAAAGGTTGAATATCACCAAGAACACATCAAATTGATGAAATCAAGTGGTAAGGTGCTTCAAATCTGTCCCACCGAGCGTTATAGAACTATTATAACAAAAAAATAGCACCCTTAGACTTTTCATGCCTATGTGAATGAGAAAATGGTGTTTTTGGGTAACATTACATTATCTCTCAAGTTGTGGGACTTGCGGGCTTGAGATGATCCTCTAGAGAAAGGTAGTTCTTGCTCATAAATTACATGCCACAATCGATTATAATGCAAGAAAACTATCTAATACTAATCTAATAGTTCCAAGGACCAAGGAGAGAGAAGGAATTGAAAATAAATCCTACACTAAAGCGGTGATATACCAAAAAGGGGTTGTTGATCACAATTCCAAGTTCTGAAATGGAGAGAGGTGAGCAACGGAGAGGGTGAACAAGATGCACCACATACTAGAGATAAATTCACACATAACAATTTTTTTTTACATTAAACACATCTTCCAAAACCTTTAATAGACATTAGAGATATGTATGGTTTACCATGTAATGTTGAGAGGTAAGAAGAGACAATAAAATAAGCAAAGAATGGACAAAATGCATCAGAAATGCATATTTTATTGCTCCATGAGTTCACACAATACATCATTCGTGGGAAAGAGGCAAGAAATTTCCATTACAAATAAAAGAGAGGAGGATTAAAATCCACATTCAACCCTAGCAGAGAGAAAGAGACAGGGGACGGAGAAAAAAAAAGACCAACTCCTTTACAAATGAGCCCAACATTACAATTAGAAGGAGAGAGAGAGTGGCAATCCCGGATTTGTCTTTTCAACCACTTGCAAGTTGTCATAAATGAGTGTAATTGATGGTATGTTACTTGCAAAAGGCTCCCCATGTTGTCCCATGTGCTACAACAAAGAGATAATGATGACCATGCCTTATTAAATGCATCCCAACTACCAATTAAAAAGTTGTTACGAAACAAGCACGTTTTACTTAAAATTGTCATTAAAACTTCTTCAATTCCTACATTTCTTGACCTTTATGGATTGGGCTCATTGTAAGGATTCCATAGAGACCAATTTCGTGAAAATCCATTGAGAGTTGCAAAAGTTATGCCCATTTAAAGTTTTGTGCGAAAAATGTCATTTTCTTTTGTTAGTGGATTTTTTTAATTTTTGCAACATTTTGCGGATTTGGTTTTCTATGACTTTCCTTGACTTTATCTGTACAATTATATTTTCTGCTACTTCTCTGATTCTTGTAGTACTTTTTCCTGTGGAATTTTCTGTGGTTGTTTCCATGAACTTTGTTTTGCATCTTTTTCTCGTGGACTTTGTTACGCATTTTTTTCTGCGAGACCTTAGTCGGCGACTTTTTCTATGGACTTTGTTCTATAGCCTTTTCCTCGAGTTTCTTCTATGGATTTTTCCACTGAATTTTTTCTATGGATTTTTGTGCATACTTTGTTCGGGGACGTTTTCTATGGAATTTGTTATGCGACTTTTCCCAAAAACTTTGTTCTCGGCTTTTCCGCGGATTTTTCTCATGGACTTTTTTGTGGTTTTTCCGCAAACTTTTCTTTGGCTTTTTCTGTGGACTTTGTTCCATGGATGTTTCTACATCTTTTTCATGAACTTTGTTCTCATTTTTTTTGTAAACTCCTTAGAATTTTCTTTGATTAGGGAGTTAGAAAAAATGAAGTAGAGTGCCCCAAAGCCACATTTTCCCAATTTTACTCTTTTTCTCAAATTTGGCTAAGAAATGAACTCATTTTCCTCTAAAAGAAGGGAAATGCAAAAAAATGACCCCAAGTCCCCAAAATTATTGTAAGTGCTCCAAAATTATGAAATCTTACATGAAAACCCCAGACTCAAACAGAAGCTCTTTCAACAACCCAATTTTAGTTTTCTCCAATCATCCATTTTTACCAAGGGGGTGAAAATTGATAACAGAACTACTACATCTTCCACTATGCAACCAAGCTCTCTTGTGAATTTGTAGAGAATACTTCTGACAAGGGTCTACCAATGTGCAACCATAACTCTTCACAAAGAAGTAAGTCTCTCCTCCATCTCTGCATCTTCCACTACGCAGATAAGAAGACAACCTCCTCTACAATATATGGATACTATATTTACCCACAAGCTTTCCAAATGTCTACAATACTAGATATCCTATGGAATAACAATAAAACATGATTTCTTGGATCTACAATACATGATTTCACAACAACCTTTGGATCTATAAGATGAAATACTATGTGTTTTGTATATATGCAATCTAATACATTGAGACAAGATAATACAAAGGAAATAGAGTAGAAGACATAAAGATCTTCTCACCATTCGGATGAAATTGATACTTCTTTCCATCCAATTTCTCACCATTGAAGATCTATCTTCATGCAATCTTTTTCTTCTTTTTGCTCTTCTTCATCTTCAACCAAGAAGAATTAACATTATTCCTTTATCTTTATGTTCTAACCCTATTTTTCTAGCTTATATAAGATTTTAAAAACTTAGGGCACCTTTACATGTAATTACAACCTTTAGATCACCTTTGTATTCATCCTTTAGATCAAATCATGCGTCTAAAATAAAAACATAAACACATAGGTAACCAATGTCATTACCCAATCGGTGTCGATTCTTTGCTGCCAGTTCTTGGGGTGATTACTAAGCGGTGACGGTTACTTTGTAAACCAATAAACCTTAAATTCATGCCTTTGTTAAGAAATTCAACTCCACAAACTAACAAGCAGATCTAAAGATGGCATAAAAGAGTAGAGATTTTGGTAGTCTAAATAATTCTAACTTCCTTTTCTTATGAGTGTCAAATGAGGTTAGAGTATATATAGGATGTCATTTCCCGCGAGTGATGACATCAACCATGACAAAATATAACACTAACACCATCGCCTACGAGTGACGACATTGACCATAGCTACTAAATAAAGGTAATATGTCATGAACAGTTAAAATAATATGTCATAGATCATAAATGTGGATAAAAATGTGCAAAGTGATGAGATTCAAGAAATAAAATGTCAATATGATGTGCATGATACCTAGGAAGACAAGGATACCTAGTGCAAGGAAAACTAAGGCCAAGACCAAATAGTGACACTCTCTCCATGTACTATCTCTAACCCATAATGGTTACATGAATAACCATTCCCCATTCCTGGTAGGCCCCTTAAGGCACCCACTCTAGAAATAGATGCATCAGTGACCCTTATCTACACAAAGGAAATTGTTAGTAACAGGTATGAAAGATGAAAAGTTTAAAATTAGGTTTATACATGGCCCATTCTAATATGAAAATATCGACTTTCAAATTGATTTTTCCAATATTTCAAATTTTAATTCTCTCAAAAACAATTTATTGGAAAATACCAAGTTTATTTAATATGTAAAAAGAGTAGTTTTTAAGGGGACCAAAACCCACAATAGAAAGTAAAAATATGTTACACAAGGAGATCATAAAGACAAAAAAATGAGGATCTAGAGAAAATCCTCTACCACCGTGAAAGAGGAACAAGAAAAGGACATCCAAAAAAATAGTTAACACATTTTGATAAATACAATTTTTAAAATAGAATCCTTAGATCAGCCCAAGGTATGAGATCTAAGAGTCATTTTATAAGGGGTTCCAATTAAATTAGAATAGTTAATCTATTCTGGACCGTAGTCCATTCATCCTTGTTGGATTCATCAACAACTTAAGGGTCATGACTACATGGAATAATAACCTTAATGAAATTAATGGGTGGAAATAAGGGTTTAGGAGGGCAAGAAGAGGAATTCCTCTCCTTTCTATCTCAAGATGGTCCTGTGGGAGAGTACTAGAATAGATCTCATGAGAAATATTATCCTTAATAATTAGGGTTATATTAACCCTAAAAGGAAACTTGTCTAAAGTGGAATCATCATTCGCTTAGTAGGGAAATAACGGTAAAGTGGGAAGGGAGAGAATCCTTTCACAATACCCTATTGACCCCACTTTTCCATTTTGTATTTCCACAATCCTTCATCAAATGACCAGTAGATAAGAATTTATGACACTTTTGAAATGTGTGTATTTCATAGTCCAAATGTTTTGTCAATAATCCATCCCGAATATGAAGGTTAATCCTATCCTGAAGATCCATTGAGGTGTATAAATCTACTATAACGCTTAGATATGTAGTATGAAACAAATTTTTAGCACATTGGGAACACTTCCCTTACATACTAATAACAACACATTATTTTGAGATCTGGAGGTAATAACCAAGCTTAAACTAAAATTCACGTTGCAATTATAGTAGTAATTGAATACTTGTAGTGAGATATAACGTATGGGAAATATTCCAAATGGAAATTTGGCTATAGCCTTCCTAAAATATATTCCATTATGGGTCAATCAGACAGCACATAGATAAATTTGTATCCTTTATATCCCCTCATTTTAATTTATGAAAAATATCTAATCTGGATCTCGCATTTGTACCTTGGCATGGTTTCATTGGGCTCTTAGATGAAAGGAATATTCTACTTGCCACTGATCTATTTGTGTATGCTTTGAGGAAGAATGAAATTATGGTTTGGGGAGAGTCATTATTTCAGGTGTAGGGTTTGACTAAATAAAAGAATGAGATAAATTCTCATGGAATATGTTGCGGTAGTGTATAGAAGACATGGGTTTCCTCACGAGATAGTCACATTGTTTCACCTATACAACAAACATGTCTCCTAGTGGATAAGTTTACATTTTCCTACATACTCCTGGCTTGTGCCAAAATACAAGTTCAGGATAGGGTATTTTGTTAGATGTTTTCGAGATATTGTAGTTGCAAATACTCTACTAGACATGGATGCAAAATGCAGGAGCATACACATGGCATGGAAATTTTTGAAAAAGTGTCCAAAGAGATGTCACCTCATGGACTACAATTATTTGCATTATGTGCACAAAATAGGTTTGTTAAGACAACCTTGTTGCACAATATGGAACCAACAGTGTCCAACCTAATCAATTCCACATTTGCTAGCATACACAAACCCAGACTAAAAATAGAAGTAGCTTTGAAACTAGGGCATTCATTGTGTAGAATTAAATATTAATATAAATATGAAGGATACAAGCTACAAGGATGACATATATGGTTAGTAAGATAGTCAACTCTAAGCTTCAATAATATCTCCCTTAGTTGTGAGAGCTTCACATCTATCTCTCAATACGAAGATAATTGAGGCTAAAATTAGAGGGGTCATTAGAACACTTTACAAAGAGAAATGTATTATAAAAATCCCATTGGGACCCTTATGTAAATCATGTGATCCATTCTCTTTAATGACTCAAGGAAGGAGAATCATGTGTGGGGTAGAAACTTTAAGATTTCCATGGAATGGTTGATCAAAAGGACAAGGGAATTTAAAACCAACTCATTGCTTCTAGGAATGGTGTGATTACCTTCATATTTTATAATTTTCATATTTTGGTTCTTCATTTGCAATAACAAAAATAGTACACCAATGGCTAATTATACATTTGGATATTTAACAAAACTAGATAGTTTAAAACAATAAAACTCCACCTTGTGACTTACATAACAAAGTTGTTCCTCGACCATCAACTAGGATTACTCCCACAACCTCATACATTGTTAACCTAGGATGTGATTTTTGGGCACTCGTGTCCATCAAGATTGGTGAGAGTTAGTTGTTGTTGCCAAATAAAACAACCATTTTGTTTTCTACCACTCAATGTTAGAAAAAAACAATAAAAACTGAGACACACAAAATAACCTTCCCAACCCCGGAAAAGAGATGTCATCATCCGCTATGTTATTTGTTATTTGGGAGTCATATTAAACCTTAGATCAACCCCAATTGACTATTTGTGCTCTCTTTCCCGCCCTTTTAGGAGCCTGGTTACCTCATTTTGCACTTTTAGGAAGTTGTTAAAATTAAAAAAAAATGTTTTGTTTCGGCTTTTCGTTTGACCCCGAGCAATGAAATGCTTATCCGCCTTTACGAACCTCTATTATTTTTACTAATCAATCACTTGTTTCCTTTAGTTTGGGGAGAAAAACTCTTCTAGATAGTTTGTCAAGGAATGTTTTAGGCCTCGGGTCGTTGTTTGACTACAACTAGTATCTTCAAAAAACTCATCACCATTTGCAACCCGTTTTATGGTTCTCACTTCCATCGACTCTAGTAGATTCTCCATATATGGGAGAGCATGTAGGAATTTTTTTGTTGCAGGTTCATCTATTGAAGGTTAGTTTTAGATGAGGTTTCTTTTCCCTCAAGATAATTTTTTTTTGTTGTTGCAACTAGCCCAATTGTAAACGATTCGTGAATTCTCAATCCCATATGTTCCTATGAATTCTTGGTATATATAAGGACACAAAAATTTACCCGTCATATTTTTCATCATCGGAAGATAGTTTTATAACCTGTTTTCTTAGCCTCCGAGCCAAAATGAGACATTCTTGTAACTAGTAGAAAATCTGTAAAATAAGGTCACATGACCCTAGCCAAGATGCTAAACCATCATGAAAACTTTTCTAAATGTATAGCTAATTGTATGAAGCACTTCCATGTGGATTGTGGTGTGGGATGTGAATTTTTGAAAAATAGCATTTCTCTCTCTTCCCTATCTCTTTCCCTCTACTTAGCAAAGAAATGAAGTGAATTGAACTGAAATAAATGTATGTCTCTAACCCTCTCCTTTTGAATGCAAATTATTATCATTACTATGTAAATTGGAAACTAAAAATGTTCATTATGCTAGATTTAGGTGGGTGCCATGCTAACGATATATCGTTGATGTCATGCTCACATGGTTTTGTAGGATGTAAGTAAGATGGTGAAACAAAGTGTGGTTATAATCCATTGTGTGTTATTGTAATATGTGTGTGTGTGTGTGTGTGTGTATGTAACATACATACATACATACATACATACATATATATATATGTATATATGTATATGCATATGTATATATATACATGTATATATATATATATATATATATATATATGTATGTGTGTATGTATCTATATACATATACATACATATATACATAGATATATACATATATATATATATATATATATATATACACACACACACACACACACATACACATATACATACACACACACACACATATACATACATACATACATACATACATACATACATACATACATACATACATAGATATATATATATATATATATATATCGTGAAGACTTATAATTGAAATTTGGCAATATGAATGAGATGCTAGTTTTAGGTGTGCTTTGGGAAATGTGAATTTAACTATAGGTGTTCTTTTGATTCATATTTACATTAGGTAAGAATGAGGTTGGATATATATGTTAAGAGATACTGTAGAGGATAGTTTAACATTTTGGAAAGTATTGAAAATTTTATTAGTGAAGTTTTGTAACATTTTAAAGATGCTAGTGTTTAAGGGAAAAGTTAATCTAAACATGGGTGTTATTTTCATCCCAAGTTTTGTATTGTAAAATTTGGATATATGTTTTAAATGAAATTGAATTTAATAGCTTATAGTGCAATTCCAATGTACAATTGATGATTAAATAATTTGGTGTGTAGTGTTTCTTACCTTAAAATATAACACAAATATCTAAACGATACAATGCACCCTAGTATAAAATTCGTGTATAACTACCCTTCCTATGTGATTCTTTGTAGCATAGAAAACTAAAACCTTAGGATGAACTTAAATCCTTACACTTGATAATACCTTCTAGTTAAGTAAATAAGAGCCCAAGTTTGAGTTGTTCATAGCCTATATGCTTATCCACATTGTTGTGAACCTAATGGTTATGAATGACATGGTCAAAACTTTATCTTGAGTATGTGGTCCCCTCCTAGGTTTGTAATCATGTGTGTAGTAAGGAGAATGTGTTCTCTTAAGGTAGTAATCCATGGGAAACCAAAATTAAACATAGTGTAAAACTCTCTAGGAATGACACACAAGTTGAGTGGGGAAGATCGCCAAAGAACCTTGAAATTCACCTTTAAGAGTGGGAATCATAAATGAACTTGATACCCAATATCATTTATTGTTTGGATTCTATAATACAATATTAAGAGTTAATTTTGAATCTTAACACCATTTTAAATGTAAGCATAATATGGGATGCTAGGAGAAAAGTGAATTTTAGACCATTCATATAATGTGTTTAAACCCTCTAATGGCAAGGGACTAAATTCATGACATGTGATACCTATTGTGAACCGTAATCCTTTAAACAAAGGAGTATTCCCTCTTGTTCCCCACTTTTCCTAATGCATAATGAATGTACATTGTTAAACTAGGTAATCATGTCCTTGAGGAAATTCCCTAGGATGAGAGCTAGAAGTCTCACGAGCATGAAAATTTCCTTATTAATGAATGGGTTACTCAAAAATTTACAAAATGCCAATTAAATCAAATTAAGTGAAATCGGTTTAAGATTAATCTAAATGATTCCAGTGGGTCCTATGTTTTAGATACCTACACATGAGAATACTAAGTGTGAATCCTCTTTACCCTCTTTCAAACAATATTTTCAGCTTGAATTTTTTTATCAAATGTACCAAGAGTTACATGATGATTTTGGAGATAAGGGTGTTAAATCAATCTAGTTGTTACCTTCGTAAGGCGGGTAAAATTTATAATTGAATGCCTCCTAATAACATGCATCCAATAATTAATTTTTCCAAGAATATGAACTTATTTGAGTGTGAATCATAATACTTAAGACCTTGATGACTGGGAATTTAAATGAAGAATATAGGATACACGGTTAGTTGTAATTACTTAAAACTCGAATCAAGTAACATTAGAAATTAAATTCTAATATGAATGGAAAGAGTAATATATTCACTCTTGAACTAATAAAACTTGTTGGTTTCATGTGAAGTTTCCTTGTAGTAACTGAGATAAATTTCAATACCAAAAAAATATTCAACTTACAAGAAAATCCCTTAGAACAAACACTAGTGGCTCATGTGGGAGTATATGTTCCTATAAAAATTAGGCCATATATTCTATTGCGATAGGGGAAACAAGAAAAATTAGAGGGAGTAACTACAAGTGAAATGTTAAGTAAAGTAAGGATAACATAGTATAGTTTTAAGAAGAATGAAGGACTGCATGATAAGTGATTTTCAACAATTAAGGCCAATAACGAAAGATAGAGGTAATGAAATTGTAAACTAGGAAAGTGTGGTGTCATGGATGGTAGCCTTGTGTGTATGTAAATATCCTTGTGTGTAACTAAATACCCTATTAACAAATGAGCAAATTAAACAAGTAATTGAAATAATGTATACGATCTTCATTTAATTAGTTACACCAAGTTAAATTTTAAATAGTGTTTAAAAGGAAATCTAACAATAGGAAAAGGATTGTATGATTCACATAGTGGGATCCTTTCTATAAATTATGTTAAATATTAAATCATCATTGTTATAACTGTGAAATTCTAAAAATATCATATCGTGGGAAGACCCTATCTATAACTTTTTACTGTAGTTGAATTGTTATGATGTGGCTTATCATTCAAAAACAAATGAGTGGCCTTGATGTGCATCACATGTTTTCATGTTATCTATGTGGATTAATGTTTTGGAAACATATATTGTGTTGCGCATAGTCCTAAGTTATCTCTGTAGTGTTAAGTGTACTACATGTAAGTCAAGAAAAAAATATTCCATTATTTTTAGTGTAGTATTTGTGTGTGTAAATCATAGGCATTACATTTGGTATCGTAGTGGAGGTTCATACTCTCGAACTTCCGGAGGGATTCAAGTTGTGGAATTTTATCATGGTGGTGGTGAAGATGGGGAGAATAATGTAATATATGTTGTGATGTGACCAACATTGTAATTGTGATATTTTGAACACAAATGTTGAGCATGTCACTTAGTGCATATTTTTTATCCTATTTATGTGCTTGTGATGAGAGTATTCACTCTTCTTTTCATGGATTCAATGAGGAGTTCACGTTTGATGTGTCACCTTTTTGTGTGTGGATTTTTTTTTGTGGATTGCGGAGTTTTGGAGTGTCTTGTTATTTTGTGATATGTAGGTGTGATTATGTGTTGCATGACAAGATTTGTGTACAATGAATTATATTGAATTGTGATGTCACCACCGTGTTGTGATGAATCGTGTGTGTCACCAAGTTGTAATGTAATTGACTATATGTTATAATGTTAGTCATTATTTTCATCATACATATAGTTTGTGTAATATTTGATTGTTTAGATCACAAATTAGAGGCATATGGTTATAATAAGACCCATATTATGTGGTACTTGTACCTTGAGTGCACTATGTGGAAACTTGATTTATTGTAACCCGTGAAAGTAATGATTGTGTTATAACCTTTATATATACCATGCGTAAGAAACTATGGTTAATATGCTTGAATCACCATTATGTTAATGATGCAGTTATGTGTTATGTTGTGAACCTTACACTAGGAGATCGTAAGGGAATAAATCGTTAAGATTTTATGTGTGGAGAGAGGAAGCGTGGACCATGTTTTCATAATCTTGAGCCAAGTACAAGTTAGGAAGTGGAGTGTCATATATACTGAAAACCCACTTCTATCTGTTTGGAATACTTTGAGCTTGCTCGAGATATTGTGGATGTACACAATCTTAGGCTTAAATTATGCAAACTAGCATTCCCTTCTCATTTATACGTGGGTTGTTCATCGAACAATCCTATGTGATTTTGACTATGTTGATCCTTGTGGGAGTATGGAGGGATGATTCAGGTAGATATTATGATAGTTGTATTATTTGATATGTTATTTTATGAGTTGAGGCTCGATGTCCGAGTGCCAACAACTCGATGAGTACCCCTTTGGTGGTCATATAAGGCCACATAGTTATTGTGATGTGTTATTTATCTATACATATTTTATTCATAAATTGATCATTATCTCTTTTCTTGTTAGAACTAAAAAAATTATTGAATGATGTGTTCTTATATTTTGGGCATTTTATTTTGTTGATGCACTAACATGTGGATTTTTGCACTAACTATGGCTATTTATCCATTTATTTTTCTTAGTTTAAAATTTGTGTTTGAAGTTTAATTTTTTTATAGCCTAACCCAAGGCTTGGGATTTTCTCCATTTGGCATTTGAAATGGATTATTATGTTGGTTCTAATATCATAATGTGTTGGTCATTGGATTCACCATGTAGTTGTTGGACCTATGGAATGGATTCATTATATAGGGGTACACCCCAATAAGTTACATATAACTAGTGGGTTGTTAAACCACGAGTTATTATGTCACCTGGGTTAGAAGTTTCCGGACTCTATGTGAATAGGGTCATAGGGTGATTGACCTCTTTGGTGGCTAAAAGGAAAATTTATAATTATTTATCTTCTTGGGAGGTATATGGAGTTATTTTGTGATGCTTTTGGAGGTATATGGAGTTGTTTTGTGATGATTTGGGAGGCATATGGAGTTTTTTTGTGATGATTTGGGAGACATATTTGGTTGTTTGTGGCTTTGGGAGGTATATGTAATTGTTGTTAGTGCGAATCACAACACCCCCAAATGGCCTGATTGTGAGATGGGGTATCCGATGTGATTGCACAACATTGGACCATCTCTCAAGTTATGGGACTTGCAAACCTAAGATGGACCTCCAAAGAAGGTTGGTTCCTGGTTAATAATCTACCTACCACAAGCTACTCTAGTGTAGGTAGAAACTAACTAATCCTAATCTAACCATCCATGGACACAGAGAGAGAGAGAGAGGTAGGGTGAAAGAGAGCCTACACTAAGTGGTGATACACTAGAAAAGGAAGTGGCTGATCATAAATCTGACTACTTGAAGTGGAGAGAGGTGAGCAGAGGAGAGGGTGGACAAGATGCACCATAGACGAGTGATGACGTTCACATGGAACACCTCTTCAAGACCCATTAGGTACAACTCCTTGGACCTATAATGAACATCGAAGTATACTGAGAATATACCTTAAAATGATGAGAGGCAAGAAGAGACAACAAAATAAGAAAGGATAAAAATGCATCATGAATTATATTTTATTTCTCCAAATGTTTGCATAGTACATCATCGGTGGGAAAGGGGAAAGAAAATTCCATTACAAAGCCATGAAAGGAGGCTTAGAATCTACATTCTACCCTAAGGAAGAAAGAGAGAGGGGGGTAGAAGAGAAAAAATGACCAAACCTTTAAAAATTCCCCTCCTTTACAATATATATATATAAGAATGAGAGAGAAAGAGAGAGGGAAAATTGAACTCTATTCCAGCCACCCCCGTAAAGCATTGAAATCCACCCGCCGCATGATGAAGATATTTACTTTGCGAAGACCCATGCCTCCATCATTGTCCCTTATTGAACAAGAAAGAGCCCCATTATTCTTTATAGCTACAGGTGAGAGACTTGATAACTCCCAAAATTATCGGGATGAAACATTAATGGAGGCACGTGAGAAACTAGCACTTTGAGATCTTTCAAAATATATGGTTGTCTGAAGATCAGGTCGTGGGCACAAAATATTTAAAACAAGGTGTGTACGTACAATGTCCATGTGGCAACCTCACGCATCTTGAAGATTCGGATTCTTCCTTTCGCTCTTGAAATCACACTATAATGAAACGTGGTAGCTTTTGTGGGATCCTCATTTTCCTTTATATTTTGCCTAAGTCCTTCCCATTTGGCGGAGATGTTGTTTCTACCCCGAGAAACGTGGAGGATTTACGCTTGTTTGGAAATTGTCCCCAGTTTTTACCTTTGAAGTTGCGTGGTCAAGAGACATGGTGAGTTAGCACTCATTCGGGAATGCCTCTAGATTCATTTCTTGAAATTTCACTAAAGAGACACATGGTTACTTCTACTGGCCTTGCCTCTCATTAGAATTTTCAAAGGATGATTCTACCTTTTTAGGCTCTGGGACATGTGGTGGGTTGGTGCTAGTTTGGGGGCTACCCCTAGATTTTACTTTTGAAATTACACTAACGAGGCACGTGGAGGCTTCTGCTTACCTTTTGTACTTAACCAATTTGTTCCTACTCCCTTTCTAGGTCCTGGGAAATGTGGAAGGCCCACGCTTATCTCGAGTCTATGTTTTGGGTTGTGCTTTAAAATTTGTGCTGATGAGACATGTGGCATTGTTCGTTGGCTCTCTATACTTAGTCATTTTGGGCCTGCTCTGTCTCCCATTTTTGACTCTATTGGACCCTTGACATGTGGAGATTTTTTGCTCATTTGGGAACCCACTTTGAATTTTACCTTTGAAGTTGTGCTGAATTGACACATGTTTCCTTCCACCGGTTCCTTCCCCCATTTTAACTTTTCAAATGCCGAATCTATCAATTTTTTCGATATAGGAAATGTGGAGGCCTGACACTTGTTTGGGGTCTCCATTTTTTATTCAATCCTTGGAGTTTTTCTGATGAGGCATGTGGCACCCTCCACGGCTCTATGACTTTTCAATGGATGATGATACCTTGCATGAGCTTGCAGCCCGCATTCAAAAATTGCTCCATTTGCAAAAAGGGAAAAAAATGTCGAATTCCCCACACACTCTCACAAGCCTGCATTTTCCACTTGGGAAAAAAGACACTTTGCCTGCTGGCCCACTTTTTTGACTTGGGAAAAGAAAACATTCGGACCCATCGGCCCGCTTTTCCACTTTACAAAAGTAAACTTTCTCGGGCTGTGGGCTCCCAATTATACTTGTGTCTTTTTGTGAAAAGGGAAAAATGTAAAAATGTCTCTCGTTGCCCCGCCATTCGCAATCTCCACTTGGCAAAAGTTATTCCCTACGCGTGGCTTTGGCCCGCCTTTGGTGAAAAATCCTTCTAAGGCCCGCCACCCGTAACTTAAAAATATGAAGAGTTGGAAGGACTTATTTACATCTATTAAAAGGGGAAGAAATTTCCTATTTGATGGAAATGATTTTAGGGAGCCTTAAGTGCTTAAAATATGTGACAATTCAGATTGAAGCACAGAATGGGAAAATGGTGTTAGTTGACCCAAAATAAGTGTGAGATTATTTTGGTCAACAATTTGGTGACTCATGGGGATCACTTGCCTACTAGGTGAAATGATCAGTGACCTTGAAGCATCCATTGGGCATGGAGTTTGTCCGTAAACAAAAATTTGATCCTTGAACTTTGAAAATCTGATCCCTGAGCCACCTGGAAACTACTAGAACCGGAGCTGACCCTGAACTCTCCCCCGCTATTCACACTCTCAATTTTTCAAGAAAATCATGGAGATTAGATCTCTAAGAGTAGAAAATTGTCTTTACCTAGGGCTTTTACCTGTTCTAGAAATGGACTATGGGCACACTGAACCACATAGTGACACAACCTTGGAGCAATGAAACACCACGACACACTATATGAACAAATGGAAATCATACATTCTCTAAGTGGAACATGTAGAATATGTAAAAGCACTTCTTCTACTAAAAATAAACCTTAACCTACTCTACGCTAACCGGAGAAAAAAATGGCTCAAAAAATCCTACAACCGGCAGGAGAAGTAGCTTCCCTTCATCAAAAGGCGAAGCCATGCAAATGATTTGACATTGAATATGGTTGCTTGCATGAGTGAAAAACTGACCATAAGCCTTTCCTCCACCTAAATCATCAAGGTGTCAGCTAGAAAAAGATAAATGCCTGTTTTAGTTACTCTTCATTTGGATTAAAGAGGCATTGCATTTGATCCTTGGTATATTGGATCTCATCCTCATGCCCTAAGTGGGCATATCTAGTTTTAGCTTCTCCCTTGGCTCCAATGAAGCTAAGTACCTGATTGGGCATGGTTTGATCCTTTGAATGTGCCCATTGTTCTGAAACTCAACTCCAAGAAAGGAGTCTTCTTGCTGAACTTCTTGGGTGGGTGGTATGAGAGGGATGACATCCTCTTGACCTTTCCCTTTCTCCTCCTTAGAGGAACATGGAAGATGCATATCTTCCAACCTTGTTTCCAGAGATTTGCTATGGAGTCCAAGTGTTGTGCTTGAATGCTATCCTTCATGGAAATAGGATAATGTGCTTGGAAGGTGGATTATGGAGGAGAAAATGATGTGATCTCCTCAAGAAACTCTCCATCAAAGCAATCTTCCAAGTTAGACAAACAGTTTTCCTCCTTGTTGTCTTGTTGCATGTGCTCTAAATCCTCCATAGTGTCCTCTTGATCTGCATCTTGATCACCATGGCTCCCTTTATCCTCAAACATGAATTTTGAAAGATCAAAATCCTCTTCAACATTAGATCTTTAAGGGGATGAAGTGGGAGGAAGAACTACAGGTTATTTTGTGGCCTACTCCACACTTAGGGCCTCTGGAACTATATGGTCCTCATCCACTATGGGTTCATCAATCAAATTAGGCCCTTGAAATGAAAGAAAATAATATTCAATGATGTTTTCTTCATTAAGTGGCCTCAACTCTGATTTGATCTCCCCTAGATGCTCCTCTTTAATGGGATTTGGAGTTGATTTTTCCTACTCCTTAACTGGTTGTGCAACTTGGATGAGATTAGCATCCTCTTCAAACAAAGTTCCATTAGGGAAACTACTTTCGATAAAACAAACTATTGATCTTCTTGTTGTTGTTCTTTTCTTCTTCTACTACAAACTCAACCTCAGCCACCACTGGCTCTTCAAATCTGACCATCTCTGTTGGCTTAACCATCAAGGGGATCGTTGTAAAATCAAATATGGAAGCACAACTCTTCATATTTTCTGTCATTTCTTCCTTATTGAGCTCCCCTACTTGTTTTTTTCCTTGACTGGATTCTTGAGTCTCTTCCTAACATGGACTTGGGAAAGCAACAGTGAGTGGTAGGTTGGGGCTCAACCAGCTTTGCTATTATTTGTGGTGGAGAGGGAGTGGAATTTATTCTTTATTTGGAGGGAATGACTACTTGGAAGGGAAAAGAGAAGAAGAATTAGGATAGGATGGGAGACTAGGAGATGGAGAAGGAAATCAAAACTTGGAGTAGCAACCTGAGGGGCTTGACTCTTGATCATAATGAAATGATAAAGTTTGAGAAAGAAAAAATGAAGGATAGGGAGCTGGTGATTAACTTACCCATTGACAAGGTTGTCTCACACTTTTCTCATATGCCTCAATATCCTCAATCCACCATGTAAGTTGAGGCAACACTTCAACCATGAAGTCAAGATTCTCCGAGGGTTGTCATGTCGTGGAAAATGGCCTCCCCATGGAAAAGGTGCCCTACAACCAATCTTGAATGCCTTCATCTATGTTTTAGCCCTAGATTACACCATGCTAGCCTCCATTCCTTGGATATTCTCTAGCAAACAAGCATTCTCCATGTAGTTTTCACCATTGTATGCGTCCCCTTGGTCTTGATAAGCTCCATAGCCAAAATGGTTTTGACACTGCTCATATGGGTAAGCATAATGGTTCTGCATCTAATCATAATGCTGATCTGGAGGAGTTGGGAAATACATGGGAGCTGAAAAGCATTGTTGCTGCTACAAATGTAAGTTCCAAGATGGGAATGAAGTCATGATTGCACAACTTCAATGGATGGAAAAATATGAAAGAGATGGAAGAAAAATGGATGAAAATTGATGGGGAATGTCTAAAACTTCATAGATGGGTTATTGACTAGATGAATTCACCAAATGTTCTTTGAATGTGCCTCTAAATGATGAATCTCATGAAGAATACATCAATTTGATGAAGTAAAGTGAAGACCTCTTTGTCCCATCGGGCGTGTGAAAAAATGTTAGTGCATAATCATAGCACCCCCAAATGGCCTAATTGTGAGATGGCGCATTCGATGTGATTGCACAACATTGGACCATCTCTCAAGTTTTGGGACTTGCAAACCTGAGATGGAGCTCCAAAGAAGGTTGGTACATGCTTCCTAATCTACCTACCACAAGCTACTCTAGTGCAGGAAGAAACTAATTAATCCTAATATAACCATCCAAGGAGACAGAGAGAGAGAGGGTGAAAGAGAGCCTACACTAAGTGGTGATACACCAGAAAAGGAAGTGGCTGATCATAGATCCCACTTCCTGAAGTGGAGAGAGGTGAGCAGAGGAGAAGGTGGAAAAGATGCACCATGGACCCGAGATGAAGTTCACATCGAACACCACTTCAAGACCCATTAAGGATAGCTCCCAAGACCTGTAATGAACATCAAAGTATGCACAGTATACCCTGTAATGACAAGAGGAAAGAAGAGACAACAAAATAAGCAAGGATGGAAAGGTGCATCAGGAAACAAATTTTATTACTCGCAAAAGTTTTCACAGTTCATCATCACTGGGGAAGGGGCAAGAAAAGTCCATTACAGATCCATGAAAGGAGGCTTAGACTCTGCATTCTAACCTAAGGAAGAAAGAGAGGGGGTAGTAGAAGAGAAATAATGATCAACCATTTGAAAATGCCCCTCCTTTACAATATATAGAATAATGAGAGAGAAAGAGAGAGGGAAAATTGAACTCTGTTCCAACCACCCCTGTAATGCATTGAATTCCACTTGCTGTAATGAATAAATTTACTGCAAGACCCATACCTCTGTCGATGTCCCTTACTGAATAAGAAAGAGTTCAATTATTGATCACGATGGTAGGTGAGAGACTTGACAACCCCAAAATTATTGGGACGAAACATTAATGGAGGTAGGTGAGAAGTCGGCACTGAGATATTTCAAAAAAATCCTCTCCCACCCAAATCCAAGTTTCTAATTGAAATATATGGTTGTTTGAAGATCAGGGTTGTGGGCGTGCAATATTTAAAAGAGTCTATCCGTACTGGGTCCACATGGTAGCCTCATACATCTTGAAGATTTGGCTCCTTCCTTTCGCTCTTGAAATCACACCAGACTGACACATGGAAACTTCCGTGGGCTCCTTGTTTTCCTCTATATTTTTGCTATGTCTTTCTTATTTGGTGGAGATGTTGTGTCTAACCCAAGACATGTGGAGGCTTTGTGCTTGTTTGGAAAATACCCCCAAAATTTACATTTTAAGTTTCATGGTTGAGACACGTGGCGAGTTAGTGCTTGTTTGGGGAACGCCTCTAGATTTGTCTCTTGAAAGTGCACCAAGAGACACGTGGCTCCTTCCAATTTCCTTTCCTCTATTTACACTTTTCAATGGTTGATTCTTCCTTTTTAGGCATTGGGACACATGGTGGGTTAGCACTAGTTTGGGGGCTACCTCTAGATTTTCTTTTTGAAATTATGCCGATGAGGCATGTGGAGGCTTCCGCTTACCTTTTGTACTTAGCCAATTTGAGCCTGCTCCCTTTCCAGGACCTGGGACACGTGGAAGGCCCGTGCTCATCTGAGTCTCCATTTTGGGTCGTGACTTTAAACTTGTTCGATGAGACACATGGTGTTATCCACTGATTTTCTATACTTAGTCATTTTGGGCTGCTCTGTCTCCCCTTTTTGACTCTGTTGGACCCTTGACACGTGGAGAGTTTGCACTCATTTGGGAACCCACTCCAAATTTTACCTTTGAAGTTACACCGAGTTAACGTGTGGCTCCTTTTGTTGGTTCTACCCCATTTTGAATTTTCAACTACCGACTCTGTCCCTTTTTTGGATCTGGGACATGTGGAAGCCTGACACCTATTTGGGGTCTCCATTTTGGATTCAATCCTTGGAGTTGTGCCGATGAGGCACGTGGCACCCTCCATGGGTCTGTGACTTTTCAATGGCCGATGAGACCCCACGGGCCTACATTCAAAAATTGTTCCATTTGTGAAAAGTTCAAAAAGTTTAAAATTCCCTCAGAGACACGCAGCTCGCATTTTTCACTTGGGCAAAAAGACACATTCGTACCTTGAACCCACTTTTTCCACTTTGTAAAAAGTAATCTTTCTCGGGCCCACGGGCCCACAATTATACTTGTGTCTTTTTGTGAAAAGGAAAAATGTCAAAATGTCTCCCACCGCCCCTTGAGTCCGCAATCTCCACTTGGCAAAATTCTTCCTGGGCTCACCGGCTTGCCTTTGGTGAAAAATCCTTCCGAGGCCCATTAGCCCATAACTAAAAAATTAAAAAGAGTTGGAAGGACTTCTTTATATCTCTGGAAAGGGGAAGAAATTTCCTATCTGATGGAAATTATTTCATGGGGCCTTAATTACTTGAAATATGTGACAATTCAGATTGAATCACAGAAGGGGAAAACAGTCTCAGTTGACCCAAAATAAGTGGGAGCTTAGTTTGGTCAACAGGTTGTTTTGTGATATTTGTGAGGTATCCGGAGTTGTTTTGTGGTGCTTATGGAGGTATATGGAGCATTTTGTGATGTTTTGAGAGGTATATGGATATTTTTGTGATGTTTTGGAAGGTGTGTTGAGTTAGTGTTATGATTTACGTGGACTCATGTGAGTCTAGATATGCTTTCGATGTTATCGATTGATGTCCCTCAATGAGGGTATGTTTTGATCCCATTTTTAACACTATGTAGCTAAAGTTATTATTTTGAGTTGTTTCAAACCTTTGTATGTGCACTATTGGGAATTCCATGTTATTGTAATCTAATGATGTTATGAGTACTATTGTGTCGAGTGCATGTGTAATAAGTAATATGTTGTGAGGGCTAGGTATGTTCTTTCCATGGTTTGGTTGAGTTCTTGTGATGTGATATAGTCATGAAAGTACATATCATGATGTCTTATGGACTATTGGTGTTGTGTTTGGGCCTGGTGTGGTATTGTGATGTCAATTTCTATTCAAGCACCCATAAAAATAAATAAACTAAAATCTTAAAACAATGAAATATTAAGATATTGAGATTAATAAGTACTTGTAAAGGAAAATATTAACTAAGTAATAAGGTAAACTAGAACTACCAATCTTCACAGAACATTAAGATTTTAAGAAATTGTTAAAATTTCTTGACTTCCCTATGGTCGTGTTCTAATGAAAGAGATATTATCCCTAAACAAAAGTTGTTGTCATTAGCTTCCTTAATTGCTTATCACTTTTACTACCCTTGGCGTTATGTTGGATCAAAGAGGATGTTCTTATAAGGGGAGGGAAATGTAGTTTCCAAAACATTTAATAAAATAAAAGGGGTGAGGTAGAATTGTGATAGTGGAGAGGAAAAGGAGGTAGGTGAGTAAAATAAATTTAAAATATATTGGTGGATGGTGGTCTATGACAGAAATGGCGTGTGGGAGGAGCCCTAAAAAAGCACATTGACAGCCATCAAAGCACATGGCACCTAAAAAAACCCTGTAAACCTATCACTTCCCTTACATAAAAATAAAAAACACTTTATTTTGAGATCCAGAGGCATTTACCAAGTTCACGTTGCAAGTTTAGTAGTAATTGGATAGTTGTAACAAGAGAGAATGTATGGAAAATGTGCCAAATGGAGCTTTGAATATATCCATCCTAGGATATGTTCTATTGTTGTTTGATCAACCTGTACATAGAGACAAATCTATATCCCTTATATCTGACCATTTTACTTTATACAAATTATCTAATTTGGATCTACATTTATACCCCGGCATGGTTTCATTTGGCTCTTAGATGAAGGTAACTTCTTCCTTTCGCTGCTCTATTTTTTATGTTGAGGAAGAAAGAGATTGAGGTTGGGGGAGAGTGCTTCTTTTGGTGTAGGGTTTGACCAAATTAAAGGACAAGAAAACTTCTCACAGAATATGTTGTGGCAATGAACAGAAGACATGGGTTTCCTCAAAATACAGTCACATTGTTTCACCTATGCAACAAACATATCACCAACCTGATCATTTTACATTTTCCTGCATACTCTCACTGAGCAAAAATATGAGTTCTGAACAGGTGTGGATATCCCAAAAATCATAAAAGATAGAGGATTTTTATCAAATGTTTGTGGATGAAAACACGAGAGCATACACATGTCATGTGAACTATTTGATAGAGTTCCCAAAGAGATGTGGCCTCATCGACTGCAATGATTTGTAGTATGTGCACGAAATGGGTTTTTCAAACACCCTTATTCCACCATATGCAACTAACAGTGTTTAACTTTATCAATTCCAAATTTTCTAGCATACACACAATGAGTACTAAAATAGAAGTATCTTTGAAATAGGTACATTCATTGTGAATATTTAATATTAATAAAAATATGAAGGATACGAAAACAAGGAAGAAATATATGGCTAGTTAGCTAGTCAACTCTAATCTTAGACACTATCTCCATTAGTTGACAGAGATTCACATCTATCTCTCAATATATAGATACTCAAGGATAAAATTAGAGGGGTGCACTAGAATAGTTTTCAAAGAGAAATGTCTTATAAAAATTACATTGGGACCCTTATGCAAATCATATGATCGGGCCTTGTAATGACTCAAGGAAGGATAGTCATGTGGGGGTAGCAACTTTAAGATTTCCATGGAACATTTGATCTTAAGGAGAGGGCATCTAAAACCAACTCGTTGCTTCCAGGACATGGTCTCCTTACCTTCATATTTTATAATTTTCATTTTTGGTTCTTCAATCAAATATAGTAGAAATAGAAAACCAATGGCTAATTATACATTTCGATATTTAACCAAACTAGATTGTTTAAAACAACAAAAATCTAACTTGTGATTTGCGTAACCAAGTTGCACCTCGAAATCAACCCAAATTACTACCACAACCTCATACATTGTTAACCTAGGGTATCATATTTAGGAACTTGTGTCTATGGGTGTTGGTGAGAGTTAGTTAATGTCTTCAAATAAAACAACCATTTTTTTGTCTACCACGTAAAGCTAGATAATCACAATTTGGAGAGACTCGCAAAATAACCTTCCAAACCCTAAAAGAGAAGTCATCTTCCATCGTGTTCCTTATTATGTGGGGAATCATATTAAACCTTAGATCAACTGTGATTGATTGTTGGTTCTCTCTTCGCCATCCTTCTAGGAGCCCTGTTACCCCATTTTGCATTTTTATGAAGTTTTTAAAACTAAAAAGTTGGGTTTCATTTTGGCTCACCATTTAAACCCTGAGAAATGAAATAATTATCCACCTTCGCAATCCTCTACTATTTTTGCTAGTAAATTACTTGTAACCTTCAGTTTGGGTAGAAATATTGTTCTAGATAGTTTGGAAAATGCAATTTGTAGGCGTCAGGTAACTTTTTGACTATTTCAAACTGGCTCAACTATGACCGGTGGCTCCAGAAAACTCATCACCTTTTGTAACCCGTTTGCTAGTTCTTAGTTCCATCGACTCTGATGAATTATCTATATATAGGAGACCATGTAGGAAATTTTCCATTGCATGTTCATCTATCAAATGTCAATTTTGGATGATGTTTCTTAACCCTCAAGCTAAAATTGGTTGTTTTTACAAGTAGCCCAATTATGATAGATGGCCCTGGAAAACTAATTGCCAATTACAAAACATTCACCAATTATGAATTTTGCCTATTCCTTTGAATTCTTGGTATGGAGGAGGACATGTTGAAATTTACTCCGTCATTTTTTTTCTCATCATAAGATAGTTTTAGAATGTGGTTTCTTAGCCTCCGAGACAAAATGAGACATTCTTACAACTAGTAGTAAAATGAAAAATAAGGTCACGAGATCCTAGCCAAGACTCAAAACTATCGTGAATTTTTTTAAACGTATAAGTAACTATATGAAATGTTTCCATGTGGATTGTGGTGTGGGATGTGACATCTAGAAAAATACACTTCTTGCTCTTCCCTATCTCTTCCTCTCGTCCTTCGTAAAGAAATGAACTTAAATGAAATGAATGTATGTCTCTAACTCTCTCCTTTAGAATAAATATTATTTTCATTACTATGTAAATGGGAAACTTAAAATGTTCATTATGATAGATTTAGGTGGATGTCGGTGATTTATTGCCGATTTCATGCTCACATGGTTTTACAGGATGTAAATAAGATGGAGAAACTACGTGGTTGTAATCCATTGTGTGTTATTATAATTTATGTATGTTAATAAAATGTGTATATATATATATTTCTATGTTACCATCACTACTTATTATTGAAATTTGGCAATATGAATGAGATGCTAGTTTTATGGGTGTTTTGGGAAATGTGCATTTAAGTATAGGTGTTCTTTTGATTTAGATTTACATATGGTAAAAAGGGGGTTTGATATATATGTTAAGTGATATTGTAGAGGATATTTAAACATTTTGCGAAGTATTGAGGAGAGTGTGCCTAAATTTCACACAAATGCAAAAAAACACATGGTAGTAAACAAGGCTTAAAATCCAGTCAGGCATAAATGGGCATAAGGTAGAAACCCACTTGTATTGTAATTTATTGTATTTTAACATCTAAGTTGAATATCATTTAGTTAAGATGTATATGAATACAACCAGGCAAAAGAGGTTTCAAAATTTACATTGGTTATTTTTCATCAAGCATACAAAATGTTGGTTAAAAAAATCATCTCAAAATTGAAAAGAGATAAATGGGGCTGAAGTGGAACTATAATTGTAAAAGACTTAAGATGTAATTTGAAATATAAAGTTGGGTGTATAACATGAAAGGCGATGACTAAAAGAGGTCAAGTGTATCTAATATTTAGTAATCATTAACAACTATTATTGTTAAGGAAGTTGTTTCATACATTATTTTAGAAACATATGCATAGTGTTGACTAAGTTTACATGGGGTGAATAAGTGTTAGAAGGCAAAAGCATATTGTACCAATATTGGTGAGTCATTTTGTTTGTCCTACATATAATGTAGAAGGTGGTTTCTTTTGTGGAATGGATGTGTAGAAAATAAATGATGGCATTGTTATATTGTTATTGGTGGGGATGTGTACGAAGATGGTGAACACAAGTGTAGGATGCAGGGTAAGTACGTACCTATGGTGTGTGAAAAGGTGGGTCATGTTGTAATTTTCCTTCTACTTCTAGTCGGTTTGTAACATGTTTTTATTCTTGTAGCCACTTGTAGCGATGAAATGAGAATGCTTTGGAAAAATGTGGAGGTTGGAAAAGGCCCCAAATCGGGACAAATTTGTGAAGGTCGGGCCTTACCATTCTTTCGCAACCAATGTTGATGGTAGCTTTATCAAGATTTAGTCCCTGTGCTTTATGAATGGTTAGCGTCAAACCCATTTTTAAAGGCACCTTTTGGTGGTTTCTTCTTGTTATAGGGGGGACCAGAATGTAGGTTGGATGTGTCGGATCCCATGTTGGGCCCATGTAGGTTGGGAAGTTGAAAACCACATACAAGGGAAAGCTTGGTGGGGTGCTATCTTGCTCATACAACATAGTAATAATCTAGCCTTATGCACCATAAACAAGTTCGGTTAGCACCCAAATATTTGTTTTCAACATTGTTTGTTCACCTTCACAGAGTAGGAGGGTGTTCTGTAATTGTTTGTTGTTTCTTTTCCTTGGTTTTTCTTGTCGCGTTTGTTCATATTTATTTATTTACACTAGCATGTTAAGGGTCCGCATCTTGTGTTTTTTATGTAACGTTACCAAGGCATTTGAAGCATAGAGGTGTTTTACGATTTCAAAGGTTGCTTCTTCTATAGGGTTGTTGTGTGTAGGAGTGTGCAAATTAGAAGGTTCCAGTACTACTTTGTAGTAAGCGCATTTTTGACATTAAGTAGAAGACTTCAGAATGTGTGGTGGGTAGGGTCGGTGCCTTGTTGGCGGAAGTTAGTAGTAAGCGTGACTGTATATTTTAGAAAGTGACCATAACATGTGTGCATATGTGCCAGGAATGTACAAGGGAGTATCTTTAATTGAAGGTAGCTGAGCTAGGTCGCCAACTAGAATAACGGAAGAACCTTCGAATAAATTGCATTTACAAGTTCGGAGAATGCTTCCCGCATGCATGTATTTATGTTGGCTAGCAATTTGGGGCTGATGAAACTCATTTCATTGATAAGTATATATTCCACATCTATCATGGCCTGTTGAAATGTAGCGAGGATTTGGGTTTTGGAGAGGGGTAACTTTAGATATTGGTATGTGTAGGCCGGTATGTATTGTGTTGCCAGAGATGTTGAATGTTACAAGGCCTATTAGGGGTAACAGGACTAAACAAATCGTTCAAAAGTTGGTGGGTGAGTGGAGTGCCCTTGAAATTTCCAATGTATCAAATGTGATTTACCAGTGCTAAATGTTCCTTAAATTATCATTTATAACGATGAAATGTGTGGTGTTGTATTTTCATGGGCTATGATTCTCTCGTAATGCTTATTTTTGCTCGATGATAGGTTATAAGCATCTATACTAGGTAAAAGGAGTGGTTCAACAAGTTTTGTGGTTGCATGTGTAGTTTATATGAAATCCACCCTTGTTTCATGTAGGTGTTATAATAGTATCTTATGGCCAGGTTGTGAGATAGATCAAAATTGCACTTCCCAAGCACGTCTAGGTCACTCGATGTCTACAGTTCGTGTAGGATGTAAGTTGAAAAACACCTCCCACTCGTCCATTAGACATGCGGTGACTTCATCGTGGCTACTATCGAGCTAGTGGTTGGAATGCTAATTGGTTGTTGGGGTCCATACATTATACATGCCATGCTTAGTAGGTTAGAGAGAATGCGGCCCACTTAAGCTTGAGTGTTTCGGGCATATGCCAATTTCGGATGGAATATTATGGAAATCCTTGTAAAGTAGGAGCTCGGTGAAGAAAAAAGTGTCATATGAAGGAAAACCAATAGTAGGGGTGGCTAAAATCTAGGAAAACACTCTAACAATAGCCTAATTTGATCTTTCTTTCCATGGTTTGCGTTTCCCATGGTTATCGTAGGCCCATGATTGAGTGGTTTCTATTAAGTAGTGTGCATCTAGGGGAGGGGTGTCACTATGTAGGCATCTATAAATGATGTTGTATAATGGATTTTCCTGTAGATGGTTTTTCCCATAGATAATGTCATGAAATCTCAGCTACATATGGTAAGTTGTAATCTCAAGTAGCATGTTGCGCTTTTCTTGTGCACCAATATCCTAGTCAGCAATTATTTTAGAAAGGAGCTTGTTGTATGTTGTATTGACATTTTGTTAGGTGTTGCCTTTGTGATTATGACAAGAATATGGTGGTATGTTTCTGAATTTTACTTGGATTTGGATGCATACTTTTCTAAGTATCTCAAAACAACATGGGTCAAAACTACAAGTTGACAATCGATGTTTGCATGCCAAGTGTTAACATATCTTTGTTGTGAATATTTATCCCGTCATTATTGCAAGATGGAGCGTAAAGCGTATGTTACTATGTGTGTAGGCACAGAGTGGATACTCGCTATATCGGCCATGGAAATTGGTACCTACATATTTTTGGTTTCCTTTCCTCCACAAACATGTAGTGGTAGTAAATTTAGTGTGTCTGCTAAACACAGTTAACCAAGGAGACATAGACACTTTCGGTAGGTGTAGATACTAGTTCTAATGAAAATAAAAAACATGGATCATTAGTTGTTGTATGGGGCATGTAGGAAGCAACCAAGAAATTTTGAAGAGGGTTCCAAGTCTGTGACCTGATTGTCAAAGAATGATTTTGCAACATGTACGGAATGGGGGTCTTCCTAGTCTAATGTGTCCATATTGGGAGTGTTGGTGAGCCATATGAAACCATGAATATGTGTGGAACCTCTATGTTGCCATTCGAACCTGATATAGTAAATGTTAGCATGAAACATGTTAAAAAATAGGTTGTAATAATTTTTCCCTAAGATTTAAAAGGTGCATGGGGTTACATGTGCTGAAATTCTTTTGTGTGTAAGTGTTTTCAAACATTTGTTTATGGAAGATGGTAAACCTCGCAGCCATGTATGTTTCCGTCAAGTGCGGATATGTAATGATGTTATGGTTTCTCCATTTTTGCACAGCAGAAGGGGTGGGGGGCAAGGGCCTGACATGAGGAGATGCGGGTTTGGAAATTTAGTATAAATAGAACTAAGGGTGAAAAATAAGGTTGGCATCCCTAGTTGGCAAATCATGTCAGAAAGTTTGTTTTTGCATTGTGTCCAAAATACCGGGTACCTCTAAGGTGGGAGGTAAACCGCATGAGGTGACTTTCTATTTTTTCATTTGGCAAGTTCCTGAAAAGTGTACGAGGGTCTTGTACTATTGTAGGCATGTTGTCTTCTATATTTTCTTTTTAAAAAACAATAGAGATGGCCTAACTTTTGTGTTGCATCATAAGGTTAAGAAAATAAAATAAAACTAAAGATGTCTTCCAAAATGGTTTTCGCGGTAATGCAATACATGAAGAGAATATTCATTCATTTTGATCTCTTTGGGGCGGGCTTGGCAACACATAACTACACTTGATGGGAATAGAGTTGGGAAGGCCATAGAAAATAATCCCTCTGTTGAATATTTGTTGATGGGAGTTGAATTTATTTGTTGCCAATTAATTGATGGTGGTTTTGTGTGTAGAGTGGCTAGTGTGTAAGAACTAATTTGGGAAACCTTTACAGACAGTAGGGGAGGCTTGCAAACAAATGATGTTGCTAGTGTTGGCTCCAATGGTGTGGGGTCGACTCTCATATGTTTTATTTGATGGCGAGGCTTGGTGAAGTGGACTGGTCAAGTGTGTGGGGTAGGTTGTCAAAGATATTAGTTGTGGGTATGGGTAAATTTGTAAGGGTGGATTCATCTATAAAGAAGTCACTATAGTATGGGTCATGTAGGTTTTATACAAAAGTGAATTTTGGACATGGTCCCTACTCACAAAAAAACTCATAATATTTCCCTTCCACACCTGATCTTTTCGGGACTATAATGTCTATGTTTTGGGGGTGACGAGGCAAGAAGCGCAAGATGGAGGTAATGTCTCGAGGGAAGCTAATGATGTGGCTGATGTACATGTATTGACCTTCACGGGCATGTGTTACTTGTAATAGCAGGGATACTCTAGCAATAAGCATTTCCTCAACTTGGGTTAAATTTTCTATTTATACGGGTTGGGGGATGGGGTCTATATTATTCCATGAGGAAAATTGGTAACCTTTTTTTCTAGGAGCACTTGTGACAACCGACTCCATTAATAATATAGGTGTCATTGTAATTCTGAGTAGCATTCATTGCAAATAGGACATGGTTTGCCAGAATTAGGGATTCTAACGGTGGGCTCAAAATGTGTGTTAAACATTGTTAAAAGGAGGGAGGGTGGGATTTTTAGATAAGGGGAAGGGAAGGTGGACCAGGGGAGTAGAGTTTATTTGTTGTTTTTATGGTGGGTTGTGTTGAGAGTGTCTTTTTGTACAACATAAGCTTGGTGTCATTTTTCATTTATCCTATATTTGTTCGTTTGTAGATCATCGTCATTGAGAATTAATCATGTTTGTTGCTCTAAGTGAATACTTGTAATGGAAAAACACACATGTTGGACCACTGTAAGTGATATTACATTCTTGTAACAAGAATTTCAACAATAGCAGAATCTGGAAACATTTTTTTGGTAGATCACAAAAGAAGTTGAAGAATAGGAAGGGAAAATAATTTATAGACAGAATACGAATGATAAGGAGTTGGGAGATATTCCCTATTGTATTTTGATTAATGATACTAATTAAAGTAACATTAAACAAGTAGATGAAGTTATTTTTCCCAGGGGATTCTTAGAAAATACCATATTTTGTATGTTGCATATTTATAATTGGGTGGGGAAAAACAACTAAAATAATTTTCTAAGGGTTTTTTTAATTTTGGATCAAAATTTAATGATCAAGAGTCTAGGGGATAATAGTAATTTTGGGCAAATTTTCTTATTAAATTTTCGTGTTAAGGCCTTAAACCAAACCATCATGTAAATCTACTTGCTGGTTGGACAAGGGATGTAAATCGCTATTATTTATTCTAATTTAAAACCAATACTTCTACATTTGTTCCCTCCTTGTTGGCTTATATTTTAAATGCTCCTAATGAAGAGACAAGGGTCAAACATTGCTTGCATAGTGACACACACTCAATACAGTCAACGAACACTTTTTGGGTGAATGCTTACATCTATTAAATGGCCTCCCAGTTTCATTAGTTTTTGTAAAACTACAAAGAATAGTGTATTAGTTTTTAACAGAATATTTACAACAACAATTGTTCACACCTATTTTGTAATGGTTGAATAGATATTCAGGTTGGGTGAGTTTACCTATGTGGGTACATTTCAAAACAATAAAAAGTAATACACTATTAGATAACATCACAAAATATGCCCATATTTAACTATGAAATGACAATTGACATCTAGTTATAAATGGAAACTAAAGGCTTTAGTTGCAAGGCTAGCTTCCTTAGGATACCTATGTTTTTGACAAAAGTACTAGTTTTTGAAAACATGTTTTTAGAATATGAACTATTTTTGGGTAAGTTCATGAAGTTGGGGGGCCAAAAAGTGGACAAGAATATGAAAACAATCAAAACGCGTAAGCATTATGCTAAAAACACCCACGTTTTAATTTGTTTGTCTTGGGAATCACAGAACCATAACGTGTATGTGTTCAAATGCATAAACGTTTCAAACAAGTCAAAACGTATACGCATTTCAAAAACTCAAAACACGTATGCATTTTGTGTAGTATGGACCATGCATATGTGTTTTGGTGGGTTATACTTACAAAAATAAATGTTTAAGTATAAGAAATAATTACTTTAAATTTATTTTAGTAAATATAAGAAATTAGGGTCACTCTGCACCTTATGGAAGTGGTCTTGTAGCTCTAACAGTTATAATCTAGAAGATAGTTTTTCAAAATCTAATTTGGTTAGTACTTACTCATTTTTAGGATTTCAGCAAATGACCTAAAACTTTTAGGGCATATATATTGTAGTTGGTATTTGTTTTGGGAAAGAATATAGTCATTTTTTAGGTTTTTTGACCTTCTAAAATGGATTTTGGCCCTACCACTTCTTGAATTGGTACTAATTTATAAATTTGGTTCATAATTCACTTTAGTGACCATGAATTAACTCTATGATGTTTGTTTACTTCTTACTAAAAAGAGATCCCGACTTTGTAGATAGAGGATTGTTCCTTGAATGGGATTGATGTCCTATGGCAAAAATGAGGTGATTGTAAAGTGCCTCCTCCTTAAGGTGTGATAACACTACTAGGTGTTTAATGAGTTGTTACGAATAGTACCAAATGAATTGCATCAAGTGAACTCGGATGATTGCTCATTCTTAGAAACTTGGTGCTCCATATAAAGATAATACCCTCACCTTTCCTAGCTCTAAAAGCATCCTTTCATGGAATCAAAATCATGATTCTCATACATGATTTCGCTCATATGTCTCTTATGGAGAAAAATGATGGCTTAATACTTCACAAATAATGGTCCTTGATAACTCAAAGTGACATGACTAGCTCATTTTAGCTTGTTACAAGGGTCTTAAATTAGCTACAAATGGCTAAAAATGCCTTTTTAGGCCTTTAAAGGAAGTATTCTCTCATAAAAACTAAATGAGTCAATCGACCACCTTAAACACTATTCCTACACAATGACACATGTTGAATGAACTTTTAGGACTTTCCTTTGGGTGAGGGTTTATGATTTCAAGTTTATGGTGTATGGCTCATGGTTTAGGGTTTAAGGATAAGGGTTTATGAATCAAGGTTTAGAATTTAGGGTTTAAGGTTTAGTTCTTAAGGCTCATAGTTCATATTTTAGGGTTTAGGGTTTAGGGCTCAGGGATTAGGGTTCATGGTTTAGGGTTTATGGTTTAGGGTTTAGAGTTTTGGGTTTATGGTTTAGGGTTTAGAGTTTTGGGTTTATGGTTTAGGGTTGAGGGTTGAGGGTTTAGCATTTAGGGCTCAAGGTTCAAGGTTTAGGGTTTAGGGGTCAAGGTTGAGGGTTTAGGGTTTATGGCTCAAGGTTCAGGGTTTAGGGTTTAGGGATCAGGGTTGAGGGTTTAGGGTTTAGGGTTGAGAGTTGAGGGTTTAGGGTTTAGGGTTCAGGGTTTAGTTTTTAGGGTTGAGGGTTTATGTTTGAGGGTTCAAGGTTTATGGTTTTGGCTAAGGCCCTATGGTTATGGGATTAAGGTTTAGGGTTTAGGGTTTGACAGCTCAAGGTTTAGGGTTTTAGGGTTAGGGTTTAGGTTTTAGGGCTTAGGGTTTAGGATTTAGGGCTTAGAGTTTAGGGTTTAAGGCTTAGGGTTTATGGCATAGGGTTTAGGGTTTAGGGCTTGGGGTTTAAGGTTTAAGGTTAAGGATTTAGGGTTTAGGGTTCAGGGTTTAGGAGTTAGGGTTTAAGGTTTAGGATTTACATTTCAGGGTTTAGGAGTTATGGTTTAAGGTTTAAAGGTCAGGATTCAGGGTTTAGGGAAAATGGTTTAGGGTTTAGGGTTTACGGATCATGGTTTAGGGTTTAGGGTTGAGAGTTGAGGGTTCACGACTCAAGGTTTAAGGTTTAGGGATGAGGATTTAGGGTTTACGGTTTAAGGTTTAGGAGTTAGGGTTTAAGTTTTAAATGTCGGGCTCGGGGTTTATGTCAAAGAGTTCGGGGTTTATGGTTTAAGGCTCAAGGTTTAGTGTTTAGGTTTTAGGGTTAACGGTTTAGGTAGCGAGTTCGGGGTTTAGGGTTTAGTGTTTAGGGCTTAGGGTTTAGGGTTTAGAGTTTAAGGCTTAGGGCTTGGGGTTGAGGGATTAGTGCTTGGGGTTTAGAATTTATGGTTTAGGGGTTAGGGTTTAGGGTTTATGATTTGGTTTTTAGGGTTTAGGGTTTAGGATTTAGGAACCTTTTGGATTTAACATTTAGGCCTTAAGGTTTTACGTTTACAATTTATCACTCGGGCTCGGGGTTTTGGGTTTAGGGGTTAGGGTGCATGGTTTAAGTTTTATGACTCGGCGTTCGGGGTTCGAGTTATGAGTTTAAGGTTTAGGGGTTACTTATGACTTTGAGGTTTATGGGTTAGAGATCAAGACTCTATATTTAGGGTTTAAGGCTCGGGGTTTAAGGTTTAGGGTTTATGGTCAAGGATTAGGGTGTAGGGTTCATGGCTTAAGGTTTAGGGTTTATGGTTTAGGGATTAGGGTTTAGGGTTCATGGTTCATGGTTTATGGCTTAAGGTTTAGGGTTCAGAGTTATTGGTTTAAGGTTTGGTGGTTAGAGGTCGGGGCTATGGATTTAGTATTTAGGGTTTAGGGTTTAGGGCTCAGGGTTTAGGGTCAATGGTGTAGGGTTATGGGTTTAGTAGGTTAGGTTTTAGGTTTTAGTATTTAGTTTTTATGGTTTAGATTTATTAGTTTGGTTTTATGGTTTATGGTTTATAGTTTAGGGTTTAGGTCGATGATTGAGGGTTAAGGGTTTAGGTCATAGAGTTCAGGGTACATCAAATTGGTAGGTAGAACATTCAAAGAGAGTCATCAAAATTTGATGTTTTTCATCTGTTGATATTTTGAAGGAGGGAAATGTCATATTCCTGATTGTCCAATCCTTCCAAAGACCCTAGTAGTCCTCAATCCTTGGATGTATAGGGAGACACTGTTACTTGGCTTCCATTTATAATGATAGAGATATTTGTAAATTTGTGTTATGACCTCTAAATCTATATGAATTTCAAGTTTCTTGGAAATCACATCACACCCTTCACTAGGATTGATGACTACCCCTATCTTTTTGTTTAGGAGATTTTGAAAACATCCATGGGTTTATCATATAAGGAATTATCAATGAATGGAAGGTCACTAATTTGTAGGCCAAGTAACTCCCATTTAGAACTAAACAAGAAATAGTTACTAGGTGATTGATAACCCCTTAGAGTTCTTAGCCATTCCCCTATTTCTATGCTTATTTTGAACACATTAGGAACTTACACTTCACAAATTTACTATCCATTCCAGTAGAACAATTGAACTTTATCTTTCTCTGGAGGAGAGGATACTACAGGAAATTTAATTATGATCCTACACCTCTGCATTGATATATTATCTATGTTTCTTTTGTTTCCTTTAAGATTAATTTTTTTGTTGTGATGGTTATTTTTTCCAACTTCCAATGGGTCATCCTGGCTTGCATAATACCATACATGGAAATATGAGAAATGTGAAATTTGTTTCAAAGTGTGAATAAATTTACATTCAAGAGTGAAATTATATGTGGGGAGAAACAAGTTTGGAAAAGATGTCATATCCATTTAGTTAATTGTCCCACCTCTCATAAAAAGGTAGTTCTATAAGTGGACTCAATGATGGTTCTAGGCATGAGACTAGGAAATATTAATGAAACATGGTTTGGGATTTAGGGTTTAAGGTTTAGGGCTCATGGTTCAGGGTTTAAGGTTTAGGGTTTAGGGTTCAAGGTTCAAGGTTTAGGGTTATGGTTTAGGATTTAGGTTTTAGGTTTAGGGTTTAGGGTTTATGGTTAGGGTTTACGAATAAAGGTTAAGGATTTAGGGTTTTGGGTTTTGGGTTTTGGGTTTTGGTTAAGGATTTAGTATTTAGGGATAAGGGTTTATGGTTTATAATTCAAGTTTTAGGGTTTATGGTTCGGGTTCGGGGTTTAAGGTATAAGATTTAATGTTTAGGGTTTATGGTTTAGGGCTCGGGGTTTAGGGCTCGGGTTTAAGGTTTAGGGTTTAGGGCTTATGGCTTAGGGTATATGGTCTAGGTTTTAGGGTTTAAATTTTAGGTCTCAAGGATAAAGGTGTAGGGTTCAATGCTTAGGGTTTACGGTTTAGGATTCTATGTTTAAGGTTTAGGGTTTAGGGTCGGGATTTAGTTTTACGGTTCAAGGTTTAAGGTTTAGCATTTAGGGCTCATGGTTCATGGTTCATGGTTTAGGGTTTAGGGTTTAGGGTTTAGGGCTTATGGCTTAGGGTTTAGGGCTTAAGGCTCAGGGTTTAGGGCTCATGGGTAAGGGCTGAATGTTTAAGGTTTAGGGTTTAGGGTCTAGGGATCATGGTTAAAGGTTTAGGGTTTAGGGTTTAGGGCTCAAGGTTTACAATTTAGTGTTTAGGTTTATGGCCTATGGTTTAGAGTTTCGATTGTAGAAGTTAAATTCTAAAAGATTGAGGATGAATGCTAAAATCATGAAAATTTACCCTTGTGCTGACCAAATTATACTTTAAATTACTATGTAAATAGAAGCATGCCAAAAACATACATAATGTTTATACTAGATAGAACGCGTATGTGGTATGTGTATACTACACGAACGCGTAAGCATTTTACATTTTATTTTTTCCTAAGCCATGCCTCAAGGCTTGGGATCTAGTTTGGATCCCCAAGCCTGAGGCATGGAGCAAACAAACACAACAAACAACATGTTTTTACAAGAAAATGTAAAACTGTCACTTCCTCTATGATAAATACAAATAAAACAATCGATCCATTTTTAAAAAATTATACCACGATGTAGAGCAGAGTCTCTTCCTTCTAAAAATATAACTTTTCAAATTTTCTGATTAATATAAGGTTTCCATGTTATTTATTTTCTAACTATGCCTTTTTATAGCTATTTTTGTAGTGTAATTATGTCTATCTTTCATGGTGTATATTTTTTTGGGTAATCAAAATTTAAAAAAATTATACTAGCGAACTAGACATAATTCTATACATATTCAAAAAAATCTTATTTTGATTTTTTTGTGTAGTTGGGGGGGGGGGTGCGATGGGGGAGGGGCACGGTCGAAGCTCCATTATTTTTCAAAACATAAATTTTTTGTACTATAAAAATCATAAATAAAAAATATTCGCTAAAAAAACTAAATATAGATCGAAACCAAAGTAGATGCTCCTAGCTATCTTTTTTTCCAAAGGGTTTTCAATAATACTAAATGGTGCTCAAAAATGGTGGGGGCACAAAAGTCACTCTATTATGTTTTTTTAACAAAAACAAGAGCATCTGTTGGTATTTTAGTTGTTTGACCCACTTAAACTTATCTTTTTCAATAAAATTTAGTAGCTTAGAAACTAGACTCAAAATTCTATGATTCATATGTCTACAACATCTTCCAATTTTGAGTGTAACTATTTCAAAAACTCATACAAGTTGAAGTTTTTTTTCAGAAAAATGCGTCCACTTAAGACCCCCTTTTGCCCCCCCTACTTGGTGCACTTACCCCGTTGGGCTTAATCATCAATGGGGTGTAACAGTTGTAATTAGATATTTTCTATAATGTACAATTTGTATGTTTTCATCTATTGAAGAGATAAGGAGCAATTGTAACTATTACAAGAAGAAATCAACTTAACAGGTAGGTAACTTTTTAAAGCTATAATAGCTTGTATATAGGTTAACTACGATCTTTGGAAAGTATAATACCTATTTGCATGTATTCTACAATGTTGAATCAAACCTATTTCATTTGCATGCATCTAAAGCTCCATTTTAGATGGAGAGAACTAAAAATAATTGCAACAAAAATTGTTTGATTCAAATGCAAGTAATTTCCAACCTTTAAATAATAATTGTAGTACATAGAATAACAATAATAACCTTATTTTCACATATAGATACTATTCTTAGTTAGTTTTTACTGCAAGAGAATTAAATAATAGATTTGCACAAGTTTTGTATTATACAATTATATTAACTACATGTACATTTGATCATGTATTTTACATTCTAGTGAGTGGGGTAGTAATGTAAAGCAAAAGTTGTTCGCTTGTACAAAAAAATTTCATTATAGATATGAACATCATATTACAGAGGTCCTGGTGTTTTATTAAGCTATACATATACGTAATATATACAAGTGCTTTTTTATTCTGAGGCCTCTAGAAATGTTGCTACCAACTCTACATGGTCTAAGTCTTGCTCGTAATGAGTCATGTTGTGTACCGTACATATAGAGTTGTTCCTTTCCCTTATAGGTAGATGGAGACACAAAGAAAAATGAACCTGTATGTATGATACAATACGTGTTTAATAATTTTCCATAAGTCATCCATCCTCCTCGATTTCTCTTTAAGATCATTAACAAATACATTAAGTAATGCTAATGCCACACCATCAAAAAAATATCCCAAATAGTTCCATTCCTGTCTTCAACCATCATGTGCAATGCATATCTATAATCACATGTAGTTGTGGGAAAGTTGCATTTGGTACAAGGTCATGTAAGTCTGAAGCACAACTTAGTTTTGTTTGAAGTTTTTACCATTATCAATCCAGAGAAAGCATGATAATAGTAGTTGTCCATGTTGATATGTATAATAATAGTCACAATAGTTACAACCTAGTGGCTAGAGTTGGGGTTCTACAAGCATGAATATCAATAATTGATGTTCCATCGGTGCTTGTGTACTGAGTGGAGCTGAGCTAGTTGATGCTTCTGTTGTGGTTAACCAAATTTGGAGTGAATACATATTTGGTACTAGTGGTGTTAGGAATAGTTGTTTACCAGGCCATGTAGGTAGTGTGTTTTCTCTAAATGTTGTGGCTTTAGCTTTTAAAATAACTCTAGAATTGGCATTTTGAGGGAAGGTTGACCATGTTGTGGTTGTAAAATATGTACGACCTCATCACAGAGAACTACCCATAAACTTATGTAATATCCAGTGTGGTCCTTTATTGTGATAGTAGAGAGTTGTGTGTAGCTCCCATCTATTCAGGTAGTCATGAAAATATCTGAGAAATAAATAACCACAACAATAACATCTACTATGGATCCAAGCGGAATCTAGTGGATTGAGCAGTTTATTTAAAATGCAAATCATATATTGTTATAAAGGTGGTAGGCTCAGTACATATATCCATAATAGAATCCATATTTAGAATGACTTCCCATGGGTTGTTGGAGTCTCTGTACCTACCTTTAAATATTTAAGGGTACCCTTCCGTTGTTTCAATTGTGCCTACTTGGATTATTTCATGGCAATAAGTTGCAGCCTTGCCAATGCACGTAACATTCATGTTGTCACCGAGGGTGTCAATTACATTTAAATTGAAGACCTACCTTTCCCCTTTTGAATTTTTATAATCATGTATCGATCCTTTAGGAATCACTCTAGCTTCCAGTATCGAGAACATATGGTATGGATGTAATTTGTTAATAGTTGTTAGCCTTCCGAGTGTTGTAGAATGGAGCAAGTGTTTTCCATTATTTCCAACTACTACCAATTTGAGGTGAACATTGCGAGAGAGAAAAGTTAAATCAAAATGTATACAACAATTTAAATGGCATTAGTTGTCACGACAGTTTATAGTTTAGTTTCAAAATATCAAATTACTCTAATCCGCCCAAAAGGCTTACTAAAATTTAACTCAAGCTTTAGTTTTACATTTATTTCCAATTAAATTGTAGGTCTAGTTTTATTATTTTTAAATTATTATATGGTGTAGTTAAGGTATAGCTGAAAGTGATTCCTATAAGATTAGAGGAAAATGGCAAGAAGCACCCATGTCATGCCATCAAATGAAAAGTAGCAGATACAAAGATTTGTAGAAATCATGCATCTATAAGCCCCACAAGAATAATAACTAAACAAGACAATTAAATACTTAAGTAATGTTTGTTTCTCTAAAAACATATCATTTTCAAGGGGGTCTACTATAACTTAATTTCATAACAGGGAAAGAATGTTTTTGTTTTTATACATTACATATAATTTTTTCCCCATTAAAAATTCTTCATTTAAATGGAAACAAGAATCAACAAGCTCCAAATCGGGGATGGGTACTTCTTGCGAGTGACACAACAACAAAAGCGGACTAAGTGCCAAAATATCCTTTGGGAAAAAATTCATATTTGTAGGGAAGAGCAGCAAAGCCATCTTCAAGAACAAATAGAGAAGCTAACAAAAACAGTCACCAAGGACCGAGACGAGCAAAAACAAAAAAATAGGGAACACACAACAAACTATACACTGTACATGAAGGCTTATGCCTTGATTTAAAGAAAATAATCAAGGAAATAATTCAAGCACCTACCATCTTGGATATGACCATGCCAAGAGGTTTTGATATGTTTTCATCAACTAGAAGTACACCTCTTTTTCTTCTTTGTTCTGTTTGTAAACCACCCATCTTATTTGAAGCTCCTCCATTGTGTTTGAGTCAAATTATTTGACATTCTTCAAGGCTGAAACACAGACCAAATTCCTAGAAAAATTAGCATACTTAGGAGCTTTGTTTTCAACACTCTCATACTCCCTGAAATCCACAAATCTCACAAAATTGTTAAGATCAACATCTACTTGCAAAACTTCATAAGATGCATTGCTTGGGTCTTCAATAAGGTACATCATCTTCTTCTCTCCATACAATTTCACCAAGTTGCCTTCAATGGGGATAGTGGCATAAGACATGTCCATTTGCACACTACCACCAACACTTGCTACCCACTTTCTTGACAACAACATCCCCCACTTGGTAGGGTAGTCAACAATGACTACATCAAGCTTTAAGTTCCTTCTAGGATAAGATGCAAGTTGCACTACTAGATCTTTGACACACCCCACCACTGGCACCTCTCTAGAGTCCATGGCAGTGCACTTCCCATATGTTGTTGTTACTTTGATACCTAATTCATTCATGACCTCAAGAGGCATGACATTACATGAAGCTCTAGAATCAAACATACAATTATGTAACAACTTGTCTTTGATAACCAGGGTAGTGAAAAATGGATCCACATTCAATTTGGGATTTAACCAAAGAAATTCCTAAATAAACCTCTGGTGGTTCCCCCAACTCTTCCAATACTTGTGGCTTTTCCAACTCTGCAACGGTAAGGGGAACCTCAACCTTGTTTACATCTCTACCTTGTATGATCTCTCCCCCTTTGAATCCCAAATATTCAAAAGCCCTCTTCTTGTGCTTAGGGATCCTAAGCAGCTCAACAATTGGGACAGGAATTTTGATTTGACTCAAAATTTGGGTATCATATGGAGAAAATTTGGGTATAATATATTGGAAAATTAATCAGATAGAATGGGATTATTTTCATTTTGTGCATGGGGAGGAACACAAGTTTTGCTTGGGGAAATAAGCTCTCTACTAGATGCATTTTTCTTTAGGGTTTCTTTGGTAAGCACTAAAAATTTTGACTTGGCTTGTGGCCCCTTGGCAACTTTATTTCTGGTATTGTGCTCCTTTTCTTGGGAAACTACAACATTCATTAATAGCTTCCTATATTCTTCTGAGGGAACTCCTCCATCATAATTTTCAATCATTAATGCCCTCAAGTATTAAAAATCATTAATGGGTAATTCAAAAGCTTGTATAGTGTCTACTTCTAAAGTATGAGAGGGGGAGGAAGAGGTACCCGATGGACGCAATCCTAGAAAGTGGAAGCAGTTCTAGCACTTATTACCTCAGTTGAAGTTGCTTCCCTTGGAAAAATAATAGGGGTATCCATCATGCAGGCATCATCATCATTATCATCATCAGTTGCTTCTTCTTCTTCGGCTGATCTTCTTCATAAAGAGCATAGGGTCTGAAGCATTTGTCACACCAATCAGTTACCTTTGTTTCTTCCACAACAAAAACTCGATAGCCAAAGGATCAAACACCATTCTACTTTCTCTACCTTAGGGCTGCCTAGTCCCAAATTCAACAAATCCTTTTCCTCTGTCATCAATTCTTTGGTGATTTGTAAATCTATCTTCGCCTTGCTGCTTGTGTTGTCCTTGTGAAATTTTCCCAACTCCTTCCTCAACTCGGGCTAGCTTGTAGGAGATCTCCTTGACAGCCCCTATCAATGTTTTCACAACCTCTTCCAAATCAGAACCCTTGCTTGTCTAAGGTTTTTATGGGTTAACCAGCTTCACACCTTCCGAATTAGGAGGTTTTCCTATTGCCTTGATATTATTCTCTATTTTTGGGGCCATAGTGAATGCTTGCCTCAAATTTGTGGGGTTCTTGTCCCTCAAGTAGTAAGAATCCTTTTTATCAAATGTGTCAAGATATTTGATCAAACATGACTCATCACAAGGCCTTAACACGATAGGAAATCTACTCAAGGTCTTATTAAACCTTGTGTTGAAATTGTGTAATGACTCATTGGGATTCTTCTTGATGTTTTCAAACTCTGATATAAGAAACCTAGGGTCATTCCTATCACCATATTGCAATCTGAATGCATTGTTCATCTCAGCCCAAGAATCAACAGAATTATCTGGTAATGCTTTGTACCAGTCCCTTGCATCCTCCTCTAAAGTGTGGAAAAATAACTTGCTATACACATCTTCATGTTCAATCTCAAAGTCTTCCATCATATTGAGGAAGAGCTTTAGATGCTGGTCACTAGTAATAACATTTTTTCCCTGGAACTTTGGAAGTCTATTCGTCACATCTTGAGGCATTACATTTGGATAGCCATCCATCCCCACAAAATTTATAGGTCCAATAGTGTTTACAACAAAAGGGAGTTTGGGTTGAGCCATATTGATTCAAGTAGGTGATCTTGGAGGGGTGATAAACTGATGGGGGGGAAGGTTCTTGGAACACAGGAGTATAATTTTCAAAATGGATACCCCCCAAAGGCCTTACTTCTTGGAAATCCCTATCTACTTCAGAAAAGACATGTGTAGAATGTGAAGCAAATCTTTCAAAATCAAATGAAGGCCCTTCTCCAGCTGGAGAATTCAGTTCCACAAAGAGGATACCTGATTTAGAGTCACTTGAATGGTAGTCTTCAATGATAGGCTGTTCACTTTCATCAATGGAGATCCCTCTTCTTGTCTGTTGATCTCCCACAACTCTCCAGGATTTTCTTCCTTCTGACTTTGCTTTTCCTAACTCAAGAAACAATGTCCTAGTAGGATCCCTAGAAAAGAAAGATCTTATTCCTTCCAGCTTTGCAAATGTTAGTAACAAATATGACCTTGATAGAGTTTTAAGACACTGGTCCTTATCAAAATCAAATCAACAGGGAGTCGCCACTAAGGATTTCCACCTTAGTTGTGCAAATGCACTAAATATGATTTGTCAAGTGTCTATCAATGCAAGAGAGTGGAAATGGAAAGATTCTGACCTTTCTTCACCCAGATGTATCAAATGAAAGCTAGTGCACTAGGTGTGAAGACTGAAGGAACTGCACATAACACTTGGAACATACAAGGAGTACTTTACCAGGGTATTGATTTTGAACTAAAACTTCCCCGACAACGGCGCCATTAGTGTTGGTACCCAAATTGTTTCTCCTTTTCAAGCTAAGAAAAAAACACAAATTCAAGAGGGAGCTTAGAGGCAAATAGATCATAAATATATGTCGTTTTGTAGCCAGGGAGAAATCTAGTTTTCCCTTTGTTACTTGGATTTGTGGAGAGTTGGATAACACCTCAAAAGGATATGATCTTATCCTAACTATTTTAGGTTGTGCCTTTCAACCAAGGTAAGAGAACCTATTATGTAACCTCTATCATTTGAAAGGGGATACAGACACCTTTATTTTGTATAAAATTTGTAAAGAAGACCTTGGTGAAAATATGATCAACACACCAGATCTTACTTTCATGAGTTGTCACTTCCGGATCATGGAGATATCTTCACAACAAGGCAAAGGTTACTAAATACATTTGAGATCCCGATCTATTCTCGCATACTTTAGTAAAAGGATTTTTTTCTTGGGTGGGTATATGGAGTAAAAATAGGGGTAGTATGCATAGGATTAGTTGTTTATTAAATGAATTTTAGTGGGATGGGAGACAGGATGGATTTGACTCACCACATCCTTGAGAGCTTATGTAAAATGGAAAGATTCAATCAACAAAATGCTACAAAAAGTGAAACTGTTTCCTCAACTAGAATATGTGCTTCAATGAAGTCCCAGATTAGCACTCTTTCTCACAACCTATGGGATTCTGTCATGAAAGCTCGAGTTAGAGGACCCAATAAATCACCAAATTTTTAAACCAAGTCATGCCCGAGGTACACCCGCAGGCTTGTAGAAAATCTATATCAACAAAATGAAAGAAACGTGATTTTAAATCATTTATCCCATTCCCAAATGAAGGCTCTTCGAGAAATGAAATTCCAAATGCCACTAAACTATCAAAAGGATTGAAACCTATACGATTGGACTATATTTTGGTACACGATTGCAATAGAAATAATAAAAACTACTTGTATGTATTTAGAAATGCAATAAATACACTTTACTCAAGATTGACACAAGATAACTCAAAGTTTGATCAAATTTATCAAAGCAAGGAAAGTTTCTAGAACAATCTCAAAGTTTTCCGATGACCGTACACTTGCAACCACCTTGACACGATGAAATTTGACACAAAGAGAGATATACAGGCTTCTTTGGATGGTTTCTCAAAATGGATGGGCTCTATCAAGCTTTTTCTACTAGAGAAGATCAGTCCTGATCTTTCCAAAAACTCCAAACCATTTGCACAATTTTTTTTTGCCATTTATAACATTTCCAATAGAGCCCCTTCCTCTCAAAAGAAAAAAACTTTAAATGCACCAGTGCTCGCCATGATTCTTTCGTGATTTGTAGAATCTGATCTGTAAAAAGTCATGCAAGTGCTTGAGGTCAAATCTCTTCGATTTCTTCCCGCATTTAACTCCTTTCATAGGAAAAACATGCCTCAATCCATTTTCCAACCACTTCCACCCCATATCAATCAAATCTGACCCCTTGCGTGCTCAGGAGAAGAAAAATGGAAAACAAGATTGGGCTTGAGAGTTAGACTATTTTAATGGCGAAAGACATCTCCAGATCTCTCCCACCAAACTCTAGATATCAAAATTAACTCGATCCTCTATTTTGCATGTAGAAAATAACAAGAAATCAAGAAGACTCACACTCGCAGGAGCTTTACAAAAAAAATGGGGGGAAAATCAAATTTAGATGCTCAACAGTTGTTGATCTTTGATTTTGAATGTGAGTCATCCATGTGGAAGATCCAAAAATGGGCTCAGGGGCTTCCATTGAACTTTTTTGACCCTTTGAAAAAATGGAAAAAAATCCCAATTTGCTCCGCACCTTTGCTTCTAAAAATGGGCCTGACACGTGTCCTGAGGTGGGCCCTAAAATAAATGTGAAGAAATTCTTCCATTTGACTCTCTTTTGGAAAAAGGAAAATTTTCCAAGTTTTCCCCATTGCTCCACCCTTGAGAAATACTTTTGACACGTGTCCCAATGTGGGTCCTCTGGATCTATGCTTCCCCTTCCGATTTTAACTCTTTTTCTCATAAGGAAAGTTTTCCAATTTTCCTCCTCGGGTTTGCACCTCTGCTGACTATTGACCGAGACAAAACATTGACTATTTCCCATCGGGCTTGCGAGGCCATTTTTGATATTTTAACCTTTATGAGGAAAAGAGGCAAAAGTTTAAGTTTCCTTTGATGGTCCGCTTCCCCTGCCCCTTATGACTTTTCAAATTGCCACATGTCACAATGGCGCACCTTGAGGCGGCCCCAAAAATTTGATACCTTGAACAATGCGGGCTCACCACGTGTCCTGCTCTGGACAAAATTTGTTTGAAGGCTTGAAGCTCTATGGAGGGCACCACGTGTCAAGCTCTGAGGTAGTCTCCTTTTGGCCATTGAAAATTCTAAGTAAAATGCAAAGTGAGCGGAGTGCCCCACGTGTCCTCATGGCGCTTCTCTTAGATGGTGCCCAAGTTGAAGACCCTGAACAAGCGCGGGCTCACCACGTGTCCTTGTTCCGCCAAACTGTATCCATTTGCATAAAATTTGTCTAAGTTCGGGCCAAGCAGTGGAAGCCTCCATGTGTCCTCCTGGCGCTACTCCAAGGCAAAGCCCAAAAGTAGATCTTCAAATGAGCGTCGTTCCTCCACGTGTCCTGGACTTCCCGAAAACCTTTTGAAATTTGTCTAAGTATGGGAAACCTAGTAGAAGCCTCCACATGTCTCTTTCCTGCCAACCCTCCATGTGTCCTCTTGGTGCTACTTCAAAGCCAAACCAAAAGTTGATTCTCAAATGAGTGTCATTCCTCCACGTGGACACATTTTAAAGTTGAGGCTTTTTATAGGATTTCCAAAGTATTAAGTTGATCTACATCCAACCAAGAGGTGCCACATTTCCTTGTCGACTGAATGATGTAAATTTGACCAGAGAATGCCCGTCAAACCGCAAAACATAGAGAAACGTCCATTCTAGTCGAAAATGAGGTTTTCTTCAATGACATAGGATTTAGACTTTTTGAGGCTCAAACATGATCCTTAGGGACACATCAACTCATTTCTCTTTGAGTATTTAGGGCAAAAATGGTAGGGACAACAGATCTTGACTATGGAAAATGGAGGAAACGGGAAAATGTGAGTTTTGAAGGAACAGAGCACGGGAGACTCAAAATACAAAACTTTTCAGAGGAACAAAGGAACCATGAGATAAATATAGACCCACACATGATCCTCGACCAGTAGATTAAAAATGGCAATAAGACCAACCAAGCACCATATGGGGAAGGAGAAAATGATAGAGGCCGTAAATCAATAAATTTTCAAGGGCACAAATGGGGCGAGACAATTTTGAGCACCAATAGGATTGATTAAGGCCTCGTTGGCGTGTATATGCCATCCTATTTTGAAACACGGTCGAGCTTGCAATAATATGGGGTTCCATATCATGTTCTTAATAAGATGTAGTTGGAGCAACAACAGCATACAATTACAAATGTTATGTTAATCATTTTGAGGTTTTTCACAAAGGTCTTGAAAATGGTTTATGCCCTCAAGCAAAGCATGTAAGGGTTGTATATGAAGCTTTAAATGACGATTCATTTACAGGCCTCAAGTGGGATTTATGAATAGCCAAAGAACCTCTCCATGTTTATCAGAATAGAATTGTCTCTCTACATTTTTTATTTACAGTATGTTCTTGAAAAAAAACGCTAGGCTTTAAGACATAAAATTGTTTCACTCCTTCCCTAGCAGGTTTCACCCAAAAGCCTTTCCCACTTACAAAATTCGGACTACCCAAGCCTAAAAGCTCTTAATGATGATCATGAACACACAAAATGGTTTGATTTCTTTGGGAAAATCTGTAATATTAGCTTGATGACTCTAGCTCATTGTTCATTGCAAATACAGTGTGAGGAGCAACAAAAGTTGGTTGTACTCTCTAATGAAGTCGAGATGGTTCCTCCTCTATCTTTTTACATTCTGGAAATCCATCCCCAACCGGAAGCCTAGTCTTGGCCATACACCCAAAGTTGATGACAATTTGGTATAGAAATCTGGAAATAAGTTTTCTGACATAATACCTACCCTAAAAGTCTATTTCGATGAAAGCCTGGGAACTGTTTGCCTATAGGGGTTGTGTGCCAGGATTTTCGGCCACTGTAAATTGTACACAATAATTTTTATTGTATGAAATGATCTTATAATGGAACGAAATAAAAATCTCACTTTGTCTTGAATAAATATTATAGATTTTGACGCAAAAGTTGTATCTATTACCATTTTTGTAAAGAATCCGGGTAGAAATAAAAAAAAAAGATTCCCAGATTACAAAATCTTAACTATTAGTTATCATTTGTATTTTTCTCCTGTGCACCAGAATATCTAGACCTGGTAAGCGCCATTTTTTTCAGAGTTTCTTCCGAAAAATTCTAACACATTAAGTCCCACAATCAAATCACGGCCTAACAAGTCCAAATATTTTTAATAGCACTGTGAAAAAATGGGTCACCAAGAGAGACAGATGGCTGGAAATCCATCCCCAATCGGAAGCCGAGTCTTGGCCATACACCCGCAACTGTTGACATTTTGGGATAGAAATCGGGAAATAAGTTTTTTGACATAATATCACCCTTAAAGTCCATTTCGATGAAAGCCTGGGAACTATTTACCTACAACATCTATCCTTTAAAAATGTAATCAAAATCTAGCATTTTTAAGAATAAAATATTAAAATTAAAATCAGTTATAAATATCAGCAAATCATTCTAGAGAATTCATTGAAGTTTTGAATTTTATGTTAGGTAGAGATTACATCACGCAAGGGCTTGAAAAATACCATGGTAGATCTAAAAATATCTTCGAAACACGTATTCTTTTCCTTCTGATTTCAAATATAGTTGCGCAATTAGGGAAATAATAATTCGAAGAGAGAAATCAAAAGAGGACTCGAAGTGGAGATCGCAAATCTGACCCACAAGCAGGAAGGACCGTAATAATAATAATGGAGGTGAGGATTGTGACGGTAATGAAGTCTCCTTCCTTACAAAAATAGGCAACTGATGTTGATCACTCATTTTGGAGTAGAGGCCCTCCTACAGGTCAGACCATAACATCTTTCTGTCTTCAAGCTCCGTACATCTGCTGGTCTCAGATTTCGAGGTAAAAGCAGGGAATTCATTCTAGAGTTTTACTGATATGCCTATAAGTGGAGATGACCCTATAACTGAGCAGGGACCAAAACATGTACATCTCTTTTCACCATAGGTTGTTAACAAAAGCACCAATAGTTGTTCACCTTTTGGTTAACTATACTTTTTAAGAGTCGATGAGAATGTGACACATGGGGTGCTCGGTCATTGGTCCCTCTTTCAAATGCTTTATATTGATTTTCTTCATATTAAATCAATTCAAAAACTACTTTTCCCTCGAAATAAATACACGAAACGAAAATGTTGATACGGCACGATCATACGCTACACAAATCTAACTCGATTGACATTATGGCCAAGATTTAACTAACAAACAACTCTTTGGAAGTCCAAGAAAACAGAGCATGCACTTCTAAGGTACACTCCCTGACATAGGCCTTAGGACACCCATTTATTTTGTTTCTAAGGTACAATGGGTAATATGCCGATAGACTCAATTATAAATTATAGGTCATCTTTATGTCAAACCTTATGATTTCAGGAAGTAAATTTGGTCGTAGCTATCCCATTTTAGTTTTTTACTACCATACAACTACATTTTTGCAGGGGAGTAGTAATCTGTTATCAAATATTATATGCTACAAAACCATCACAAATACAAACGCCTCCATACAATAATTACCAGGAATTTTAGAATACAAACAGAAAAACAAAAATCTACAATAGCAAACAAGAATACACTTTGTGGAAGGGAAAACAGAGCCAAAGACAAACTTATACACTATTGGGAACGCAACATGGTAGTAGAAAAAAACATAAAAACCCGCATACAACAAATAGAGACCATATTTAAGGCATTGTCGGGGACCAACAGGAGATGTGGAGCCGAAGGCAACCACCAATAATAGAGCGGAAGAACACGTGGCCATTGGTGGACAGCAGGCGGGTCAAGTAGGAGGGCATCTTGACAACCACCAAGCAAACATTAAGCAAACATTAAGCACGCCTCATACGTAATTACATTCACCAAAAAGAATCGGGTAATAATTGAATAAGGCGAAAAAAATATCGTCATGCATTTTTAAAAAAAAACACAAGTTGTCATCACATATTTTAATAGATATAATAATAAAGAATAATTTTTGAAATATTCAAAAGTATGTAGAATATTTACAAGTCAATAATTATGTTGATAGATGTTCCTCTTTTAGATGAATGGTTATATAATAAATGTAAAAATTTGATGTCGATTATAGAAATGAGCATGTAGATGTGTGTAGTTGTATGATGTCATCGAATATTTAAATCAAAATCAAGAATGAAAGTTACTATCACTAAAAATTAATAATCTTCTCTGTCATTGTTCTTGGTCAAGAATAAATGCATGTTCATGGTTGTTTAACTTTCAATGATACACAAGTAATGACACTTCAAGGTTTAACCAATACTATGACAATGTTGTGAGTAGGTCATTGCGGAAATGGTTTTGAATGCTATATGCTATAGGAAGGTACATCACAAATCTGAAGGACTGTGTGGGAACATGTAAAAAGTGTGAGGGATTAAAACATGTGCAAGTTTCCCATTCTATAAGAAGTGGACAAATTTGTAGTCAATCGGTTTCATATCCAAATAGATTTTGTATGAAAGTAGTCAATGGGTTTCATACCCAATTTTTTTTTATCACTCCCTTTTGTGAGCACTTCTTCTGCTAAATTTTGATTCCATTTAGGTTTTGAGATTTCTCCTTATTGTGTGTTAGCTTATAGGAAAATATGATCCTATTTTAAATTAAAGAAAATTATAAATATTAATGTGTCATTTAAAATAAGTAAAAGGATAACTACTTTCACATAAGAATACTATTAAAGTGATTTAACTAAAAACTAATAAGAGGTGCAAGGTTTTAGGATACTTATTCACTTTTTATTAGGGTTAGATATAAGAGATATATTCAGATTAATTAATGTAATACGTTGCTTGGATCATAATATACCTATTTAGCAATATGTAAGATATTGAAACAAGTGTCAAATATGACAAGGGGAAAGAAGGAGATTTAATTAGTTGATTTTATGTTCAAGAGATTGATATGGATGTGTAGGGTTGATGAAAAAACTATAAATGGTATGAAACATCTCCTTTTTTTGCACAAGGCTACATGTTCATGTATTGGTCTTTCCTCTACTTCTTTTGCACGATGTTGAACTCAACCATGTGATCCATAACTTCTATATAGAAATTCCATTTACCTTGGTCACTCCTCTTATCAACAAGAAAATTTAACTTCCATGTTCAATAAAAATAATAGGATTCCTCTACACCTATTAATCTAATCATATTGAACTCAACTTGAATAGAAAAATAAGCATTATAATACCTTGAAAAAATTTCTCTGTCATCTTCCATTTTTTTTTTCATGACCTAATATGATTACAAGATTATAAAACTCTATTGTGTAATTTATTACATTCATCTAATATTTGATGAACTTTTTGTAACTTATTAATAAAATTTTACTTGGCAATCATTGATATTCATGAACTTGTCCTTTTTCGAGAAATCGTCTACTCCAATTCTTTATTCCCTCCAATTCTTGACACACACTTTCAATGGTCACTTGTTAACATCATCAAGGGGTATTTCCTTCAATGCGAACATGAAAATATTACTTTCTTGTGGTCTTATACAACTTCACACTCAAATTAATTATCCTTTTCTACAAGACCTTGTCAAAGAGCTCCTCTGGATATATAATTATTTGATAGCATGTAATTTCCATATAGATTTTATTCCCAATTCTTGTTATGACACATAACAATTGGTCTTCTCGTTAACACCGTGCTTTTCTTTAACATTCCAATCCCTGCTTTTTCTATTTGTACTTTCATCATCACTTGCATCTCTATCAATATGCATTCCTCTAGATGTTGAAAGGTTTCCATATGATCCAAACAACTCATATTCCTATCATAATCTCTATTCAATATGGTAATATAGACACTCGAGTTTGAATATATGCTTGATGTTCAAATTAAAAGTCCTCACAATCACTCAAATAAATGAGATTCTCTCAACAAGAATCTTTGTCACTCAAATTTCAACTGAAATTATAAATGTGATAATATTTTTGCAACTATTTTATACAATTAAAATTTCCCACCTTACAAGTCCTTATATCTACTATCTCCGAATCACAACACCCTCTAATTTGCACAAGTGTGTGTGCTTGATCTCACGGTGTGACTGGGTAACATGGGTACTATCTCCAAGTTTTGGGACTTGCTACTTGAGATATACCTCAAGAGAAAGTTGATTCTTGCTCCTAAACTACCTACCACAATTTACTCTAATGCACTCAAGACTATCTTATCCTAATCTAACTTTCCAAGGGACCACAAAGAGAGAGTACATGAAAAATAATCCTATACTAAAGCAGTGATAGATAAGAAAAGGAGTGTATGAGAATAGCTTTCCAATGTGTGCAAAATCGAAGCAAAGTACATACCGGAGAGGGTGATAACAGTTATCCACAGTCTCACAACCGTATTTCACAACAATATTTCATACACACACAATGATAATGAATCCCTACAAGAGCATAAAATAGACACAATATATTTACAATGAGGTTAAAGAGGAAAGAAGAATGCAAATAAACACAACAAGGGAAGATACATCCACAAACTTGCATCTATTGCTTCATGATATGTACAGTTCAATCTATTACAAAATAAAGGCTTGGATCACCATGCAAGGAGTCCACTACAAGGGCCTACAACACATTGGCTTCACAAAACAAAAATGATAGAGTTTTTCTACTCAAAACTATGTCCTTTTGCAATGATTACAACAAATCTAATTTATAGAATTTTGATAGGAGAGAGAGAGAGAGAGAGAATGCAAATCCCGAAATCCACTTTCCTACCAATTACAATTCATGAAAAATGAGTTTGGTTGGTGATTTTGGACCTGCAGAAGCAATCTCAAGGTACCCCATAACTTGCAGCAGTGAAAGAGTGATTTCCCATGCTTATTGAATGCTCTTCCAACCACTTTCAAACCACCAAATAGAACGAGATATTTTTCCTTAAAATAATCATCAAAACTTCATCAATTTCTATAATTATGGATTTTTTGTGTCATGCTCAAAGTCACAAGTTTCAATGAAACCAATTTTTTAAAAATTCGTTGAGAATTACAAAAATATGGCCTTCGAGTGTGAGAAGCTATTTTGAGTTTGTCGGGGATTTTCTTGCATTTTACGGGACTAGGAATTTAATTTCTTAGAGATGGATATGATTCTTTCTTTGTGGTGTAGAGGATGTTAATCTCTTTCTAAAAAGTCGAATTTTGTGAAAATCAAATCTCCCAATAAAAATTTATGACTATTTAAAGATCGTAATCGGGATGTTCCATGCGGGCTCTCACATTCCACAATACACTATCTTTTTACTTTTACATGTGAGTATTGTGGGTTTTCGGGAACTCACGTCCCCATGATACTTGGAGCTTCTGGGCCTCCTTTCTCCACATTGCCTAATTCGTACTCTTCTTTCCTCATGTGTCCATTGTTGACCAGGTTGTGAGGGCTATTGACCTCCACTCCACCCGCTTTGCTTTTGTGTCGGTGAAATCACAAATTTTTGTCTTAGCTCATGCGTGGGCTCTATGGGACAATTTTTTCGCCTTTTCCGCAATGCTTCACATTGCCACCTAAGTTGGTGAATGCGGGTTTCGGGGCCCGAATGTACCATGTTGACCCCCGCCTTATCCGCAACATACTTTTATACTACAGAACTTCAGCATTTTGGTGCACATGTTTCCCATGAGCCACTTGGTCCTCTTTCATCTCGCATCACCTATAACTCGTGCTTCCAACCTCCATTTGATCACAGCTGAGGGTCGTTGACCCTTGACTTTGGTGCAAATGTCTATGAATCACTTGATGGCTCAACTTCCGACTCACTCAGTCAATGGCCATTCGAGCTCACTTGCAATTTTAATGCCTGCATCCATTAAACTTGACCTAACATGTTAGATTCTAAGCGAGTCGTCTCTTTCTCAAAGCTCATTTTACCATGTACTTGAGTTCTTGGGTCGAGTTTCAACTTGATATATCAGTGCATAATGTAACCTAATCTCATACCCCTCACATGTCATTGGAATGAATCAGTGCACAATGGAAATAACTCGGTGCTAGGAGGTAGCTCGCTTGTGAGCTCATTGAGTTGCATCCAAGGCTAAAGACTATTCCCTTGAAGTCTACACACTCACTTGAACATTTTGTGTTATTTCTTGGATTCTCCAACTGTGCCAAGGCTGAGTGGGATGTATGAAGGTGTCTGGGGGTTGTGCATTGGATTTTCCATTTCTTACCAAGTGTCCCTTCTAACTGATTGTGATAAGGAAATCCCACCCATTGTCCAATTTTTCTAGGGTAGTGAAAATCCGATAACAATATCCATGAGGTTTCGTACTTTACTTTTTATTTCCTATCAATTAGGTTTACTCTTGTATGGTAATAAAGGAAGCCTTTTACTTGTGAAATTTCTAACATTAAATTAATCGACTAGTGAAGATTTACATATATAGGATTTTTGAATTCAAATTAGGCATATTATCGGCATGCAAACCAGCTCAAAATAGGTGTGAAAACTATCAAAGAAGGAAAAAAAAAGCTGTGGAGAAATGAATATTAGGGTCTAAAGTTTGCAATAAAGGTAACTAACTATGGGGTATCACATGTTTCTCCCTAAGTTACAACACATATTCCTACATAACCCATGGCTTCAACTTTAGTGCCTCGAACTACACATTATGTTACAAATCATCTTTTTATTTTTTACGCCCAATAGCTACAATAAAGGAATAATTACAAATACCTTCTTACACAAGTTAAATCCAAAATCTTTTCAATTTATTTTGGTTTACTCAATAATTCATTACCCCTATTGTCCTTAGTTATCTTTTATCACCGACGTTTTCTCCACTAAAATCATCCTTATATAGTGGAAAAAATGATCCATGTAACACCCATAATTACATGCACCAAAAACATGTAATATTTTATTTTGTGAGAAACTACGAAGCTTAGAAAAAAACGCTATATACACATTATAATGTCATGACAAGTGCTCTATAGCATTTTATTTCTCATGAGAATGTAATATACCATATAACAACAATATTATTTAAATAATGTCTTACCGTACAATTACAAGCATTATCAAATGAAATGTAGAGGCCCTTATAGTACTTCACCCCATGATATATTGAAAACATAGTTTTTTTAATTAATGGTGAAAAAGGGTTAAGGGACCCTAATTGCACAACCGAGAGGAGGAAAAGATAGATTATTGAGGAACAAGATAATACAAAGTCTACCGCGACACCAAAGCCTAAAATAACAACAAAAACAAACAAACAACAAAAACCATCAACAATCTCAACAAAGCCCCTTCCCTTTGGATCTTAGCTACATTTTAAGGGGGGAGATTGTGCCTTTCTTTTTCTGATTGACAACTTTCCAACCCTCTTCCATATTTGGATTTACATTTTCATTATTATGGATTGGAATCAAAACTTCAATGTGTTTTGTAGAGCCAAGGGATCTAGATAAGTGATTTGATACATGCTTACATACTTGTTGTGCTTCCACCTCTTCTCGGTCATCTATTTCCTCATGAATCAACTCATAATCAAACTTCAATGGATCAATCACAACCAGATCATTAGAATTAGAATTCTTCCACCACTATCTTCTACCTTCGGTATGTTCTTGAATCAAGTTACAATCTGCCACTAAATGGCCCAGAGAAAAGCATGTTCTACATCTAAAGGGAAATCCTTCATAATCCAAGGTTTTGAATCCAAATTATGTCTTCAACTTTTAATTTAATAATGATAGGAAGTCCATCGAGGCTTCCATATTAACCAAGATTCAAACATTGGTTATGTGCTCAAAATCTTTGGTTTTAGGATCAATAGCTAAACATTTCCCTAAAGTGTTTCCAATAGAAATTAGACAACTCTCCAACAAGAATATCCAACCTACCTTCCAAACAAGCGCCCCACTGGATCAAAATTTAGGCATGAAGCGCAGGAAGACCTGGGCATAAATTGTTAAATCTGCAAATCAGGCCATTTCTCTTGAAAGCAGCTTCGAAATGAACCACATCTTTTCCAAAACTCAGAGATGAGGTATATTTAGCATAAGCCATACGCTTATTAGGAATTTCTTCTAGCAAGCCCCTGTTCCTATTAACACACCTTATCACATCCTTGAAATTTTGAGAAGGGAATTTTATATGGTTCTGCATAGTCATAGCCCCAGCCGCAGGAAACACCTCATACATCGATGTACATCCACGAACTGGGGTGCCCTGTCTCAGATCCAAATTCTAAAATGTACAGTGTGCTCTTAAACAGAGCCTCCATGATCAGTTTGCGTATTGAGTTGGGTTAAAACATCCAAAGGATCTACAGAGCTCTAAGTATCATTTACGCCTCCATTTCTAGGATCCGTAGTCATGCAGGAAGTTCGATCAAAACTAGGTTTGCTAAAATGATGCACCCACAAACAACAACCAAATGACACTCTTCCCTGTCCGCTACTAAAACCAGGGAAGCGAGGTCTATATGGCTCAGATGAGGCACACGAATCCGCATCAACAGAAGCATCCTCCAAAGAAAGGTTTTCAATAGAGCGAGCAGGGTCAACATCATCGTCGGAGAGCCCAATAATAGTCCCAAATCTGCCGCCGCCCATCCCAAATTGACAACATATTTTACTAATGTATTATTTTGTAATTAATATAAAATTTCCTACTCCAATATTCATCCATTATGTTATATATTAGGATAATGGTCAAAAGCTATACAATAGACGAATATATACACAGGTTGGTCCTCTATTACACTGTGATATCTATTGGAGAGTTAGTTTATTCATAGTAAGGTGATGAATTAACCATAAGGTGATGATACCATATAACAAACATGATATTATGTATTATCATTAAAATATATATATCCCGAAACTATCTCTATCATATTGTCCAACTAAATACACATTATACAATGGTTAGAATATGTTGGTACCCAAATAGGTTCTCCTTCAAAGTTTGAGCAGCATCACAGGTTTATCATGAAGCTTAGATACAAATAGATCATGATGAGTCATTTTGTATATGGGGATCGGATCTAACTGGCCCTTAGTCACTCGGATGTGGAGAAATGGATAGCACCCTCAAGAGGATTTGATCTATCGTCAATATTTTAGGTTGTGCCTTTCAACCAACATAAGAGAACCCTTTTATAGCATGTTGTTTATGGAGGGGGTGGAAATATCCTTCCTAATAAATCATTAAGGAGACCTTGGAGAGAATATGATCAATGCAACAAAATATAACTCTCACGAGTTGTCACTCTAGATAGTGGAGATATTCTCTAGGCAAGGTTCAGGCTACTAAAGACATTTGGAATCTGATTGTTTCTGCATGTTTTGGTAGTAAAAATTATGCATTTGTATACACACATGACAAACAGGGGTAGTATGGGTATGATTAATTGTTTTGAATGAATTTTGGTGGGAGGTGAAGTAGGATAAAGTTGATTATACCAAATCTTTGAGAGCTTTTACAAAAATGGAAGGCTCAAGTAACATAATGTTTTCAGAGTAGTTAGGGTGTTCCTTTAACTAGAATATGTGCTTCAATGGAGGCCCAGATTAGCACTTTTTCATACAATATATGAGACTCTAACACGAAGGCTCGAGTTGGAAAGACCCAACAAAGCATCAAGATCTGAGCCAAACCATGCCTGAGGTACACCTAGAGGCTTACAAACAATCTCTGTCAAACAGATGAAAGAAAAGTGATTTTAAATCATTTATTTCACTCCCAGATGAATGCTCTTCCGAGAAATGAAATTGCAGATGCCACTAAACTATCACAAGGATTGAGACCTGTGTGATTGGAATAGATTTTAATACAAGATTGCAACAGGAACAAGAAAACTATTTGCATACATTCAGAAGTAAAACAAACACATTTTGCATAAGATCCACACGAATAACTTGAGTTTGATTAAATTTATCAGTAGGGGAAAGTTTCTTAGAACAATCTCAGAGCTTGTCAATGGTTGTACACTTGCAACCACCTTGACACGATCAAACTTAATACGTAAGAGATATACAGTGGTTTTCGATGGCTACTCAATGGACTAGCTTTGTCAAATTTTCCTCTTGGGAAATTTCTTTAACCTCTAACACTCCCAACCTCCAACCATTTGCACAAAAAATTTGTGCCATTTATAATATTTACAACAAATCCCCTTCTTCTCCAAAAGACAAAAACATTACATGTACCAAAGGTTTTCGCCATGATTTTGATCGCGATTCCCAGAATCAGATCTATAAAAGTTGTCAGTGCTCATGGGGCAGATCTCTTCAAAAATCTCAGCATTCAACTCCTTCATTTGGTATACCATTCCTCTTTCAACTCGCTAACCACTTCCGCCCCTAATTTGTCAAATCTGGTTCTTTGCGTGCTCTAGAGAAGAAAAACGGAGAAACAAATTGAGCTCGAGAGTCGACCATTTCAATGGCAAAATATGTCTCCAAATCTCTCCCACCAAACTTAGATATCAAAATTAACTTCCCTCTCTGTTTGGCGTGTAGGAAATACCAAGAAATCATGAAGACTCTCACTTCTAGCGTGTTTCAATAAAAATGGGGGAAAATCATATTTCGAGACTCACAAATGCCGCGTTGATCTTTACTTTGAATTTGGGTCATTCACGTGGAAGATTCAACTTTGAAATAGGCTTGGGGCTTCCTTTGACTTTGTGCAACCTTTTGGAAAAATGCAAAAAAATTCTATTTTCCTCCACACTTATTCCCTTGAAAATGGGCCTCGACACGTGTCCCAATGTGGGTCCCAGTGGAACCGTGCTTTGTTTTCATTTTTAAATTTTTTCTCTCAAAAGGAAATTTTTCCAAATTTCTACCGGAGTTCGCACCTCTGCCATTGACTTGAGCAAGCTTTGACTTTTCCCTTATTGGGCTTGCCATGGGCCATTTTGGGATTTTAATCCTTTTGATATTAACAGAAAAAAATCTAATTTGCCTTCGATGGTTCGCTTCCTCGCCTCTTTTGACTTTTCAAATTTCCATGCATCGAATGGCGCATCTTGAGATGGATCTTAAAATTTGAGACCTTGAAAGAGCGTGGGCTCGCCACGTGTCTTGTCCGGCAAGATTTTTCTCAAGGCTTGAAGCTTAGCGGAAGGCGCCATATGTCGAGTCTCGAGGCCATCTCCTTTGGTCGTTGAAAAGTCCAAGCAAAATGCAAATTCAGTGGAGGCCTCCAAGTGTCCTCCTGGCAGTTCCTTAAAATGGAACTCAAGGGCCGGTCCCCAAACATGCACGACTCTTCCACGTTTCCCAAGCCCGCAAAACTTTTTTTGAAAAAAGACTAAGTATGGGAAGACCCAGCGGAACCCTCGATGTGTCTCCATGGTGCAATTTCAAAATGGTGCCCAAGTTTGAGACCCTAAATGAGCGTGGGATTACCACATGTTGTTATGGCGCAACCTCAAAAACCTCAAGGCTTCTAGAATTATTTGGCAGGGCCGCGTGTCCATTTTAGAATTTTACCCCATTGCAAAAATGGAAAAATATCCATATTGCCTCCGAAGGCCCGCATCTTAGCCACTAGCTTTGCCACGTGTCCTCATGTGGGGTCAAAGTCGACATTTTCCTCGCTCTCTTAAATTTTCTCCAATCAGAATTGAGTAGAGCCACGGGACCAAATTTGCCTTTTCGCTAAAAAAGGTAAAAAACAATAAGTTAAAGCATTTTCTTGCCGTCCTGTCCTAACCAAAAGAAGCCACGTGATCGCCGAACGCCGAGGACTAAACTTGATAGGAAAACGATGCCCGTTAGATCGACCAAATAAATAAAATCATCATTCACTCCGAAAACCCGATTTTTTGCTAAAGATGAAAATTCTTTTGAAACAAAAACAAGTGAATCATGGTTTTGAGCATCTTTCCGGCCATGGATTTTGATTTTCAAAGGCATAAAAATATGGATTAACCATTCTCGAGCTTCCATGGTCGAGGAAAAATAGGAAAACGGCAAGGCCCGCAGATTTTGAAGAAACTGGGTAAAAACAAGGCAAACTCGGAGAATTTTTCAAGGAGGGACATGACAATGGATTTTGCAAACAACTCAAAGCATCTCAAATGGAAATAAAATATTTCAGAAAACCCACATCGAGAGACAGAGAATTTCACAATACGCAGATCAGAGGAAAATAATGGCAAATGGGGTGAGACAGATCTGAGCACCAACATAATAGATCGTAATACTTATATGATAGAACTTTATGGTATAATTCCTTTTATTATTATCTATTTTAAGTGTGCCGATAATTAGTATAAGTGCAATGCAAATTTTATATTACCAAATCATTACATCTATTATAGATTATTTACACGTACTTTCCCAATATGTAGATCTTGATCACTCCTATCTTCTAGGTTATTTTACTTATAGCATAATTTGTACAATACTTCTATTACTTAGTTGTTTCATCTACCTTGTTATATTAAGTAGTTACAAATTATTTTATTTGTTATAAACATTATGCAATATGATTTTATTATCTATAATGATCATATTATATAGATAATACCTTGTTACTATAACTATAATAAAACGGGATATCAATTTAGCATTGAAATATGATGTTATACTAGTTATGTATATATAATAGCCTAATTAAGACAACATAAATTTTACGTAATATACATAACAATAAAATTATCCGAGTGTAGAATGACTAACTTAATTCTTATATTATTAATTAGAAAAATTATCTAAACATATGTATCTCATTAAAACTAAACCCAATTCTTATTATATATTATAATTATTCATTATATTCTCGATATTATATAAGTTATATTGCATTACATTTAATATATATACCAGCCGTTTCATTAAATTTCAATAATTATTATAATGAATTTTATTATATTATATATACCTAATATAATTTGTGGTATGTTATCATACGCAACTGACACCATTTTAATTTATATAAATAAGTTGACAGTAATTTATGTGATGTAAGTATATCTCCTACTTTATAATCAATTTTCCACTCCTTTACAATATATTCTAATTTAAACAAAAATCGTACCATTTTAGTAAGCTGTTTGCATAGCAAACTAAATGTTGCGTAGGAAAGTAGACCCATGTCAACCAAACCCACCAACCCAGTTAAAAGCTCTTCGAACCCCGTGCATTACATGGGCAACACATCCTTTCAGACCTGTCATTTCTCTTGCATAATAATACAAACAGTTTATTTGAGATTAAGATGTGTGGGCCAGTGGCCACTTGAAGCCCGACTTAACATTGTAAATTTCTCCTTTTTTTTTTTATTAAATCTTGTGCGGGTGGGATAGGCCGAGCCCTCCAACCTCCAAAATTATTATTATATAGTGTTCTTTTTTCTGTTTTATCGACAAATAAATAATTGTAAAGTATCTTATATTATTATTATTGTTGTTAAATATTACATACTAGCAATTGCATGTGTACAATGCAATGTGAATGCTGAATGGTATATGTTATTTGATTTAGAGGGATAATCATTACTTTTGTAGTTGATGTTGATAAGGGGTTTGATTGATTTTGTAAGTGTAGATATCACTTCATTTAAAGGTTCCATCTCTACATTTCAAACTTGTTACAAATTCGTACATATACATTTGCAAATCTTATATCATGAGTGGTTGCGTTATGTGGGGTAGTTTATTTGAACTAAACATGAATACATGAAGTCTTCCGTACACTCAATAAGGCATGGTTTTGACAGTGGTAGTGTAGGAATATAACTGAAACATTACATTGAAATGTTGTATGTTTACATTTTAATTTGCTACAGATTCGTACATACTCAATTGTAAATCTTATATCGCAACATCTGAACTAAACATGTTTACATAAAGACCGTACATTTGCAAAATTTATATCATGAATGGTAGCCTTTTCTGGGCAATTTTATTTCTAGTAAACATGAATACATTTGATACCCCTTGAATGAAATGCCGCTTTGGATACAAGAAATGCTGAGTAAAGTATTAGTAGAGATGCTATTAAAGTAGAGGGTAGTATTTTCAAGGGTTGAGGGATAGTAGTCTTGACTCCTCCTTTCTTCTTTGCTCTAAGTGTTGGCGAGTGCGCCATTTTTTGAATGAAAAAGGAGGTGAAATGCGCAGATTTGCAAACAATATTTCGATAACAAGGAACAATACACTAATTATGTGAGAAACACAACAAACCAATTAAAAGCTACAATTGAAAGGAAAAAAATTAGAAGGCTATCTCCAATATTCTTAGTCTCCTCACTACCTTCACGAGGACTTATAGCCTTCGATTACCCATCCCCTCTCTATCTTAACTGCAGGAATGAACCAATATGGTTTAGAGCAAAGATGTTATGTTACATCTCTCTCCCCATGTGACCACACAATTGAACAATTAAGGTCTTGTGTGCTTTCAAGACCGAAAACCCTAACAATGTCAAGGGGAAGAACCTAGGTGGGAATTTATAATTCTTGGGGTATCGATTTGAACAATATTTCAATCAAGGTATGATGCTAATATGATATGATTTTCACATATTTCAGCCTTGTTAATTTTTTAAAGAAACTGTACAAAATCAAAATGCACACCTACAGTCATGCGGTTGCATAGTCCCCTAGATTTAGCATGCGACCAACTACGAAAATGACACCAATGAATAACAAAACTAGAAAGCAACATCGTAAAAAACTAATTTATTGACACATTTATTTCTTACATTTAGGTTCTCCAAGGTTGGTCATATTGCACATGGACATGGCTCTTGACATGTACGATGACACAATGAGAATCACAGAAAATCTAAATGAGAAATATATATTACAAAATTGCATAATTAAATTCTGGTATTATGAAAAATCACAGGACTTACCATGGAATTTTATCCCCTATACACTAATGAAATCATATTTTGTTTCCATCTTAGGAATTGATACCATTCTGCAATCAATGTTAGTGCCTATACTTCTTCCTTCATGTAAGCTCATGTAACCCAATGTCATAATTGGCTTCGGTCTAAGTTTTGTGTGAGATTAAGATGATCATGATAGCCTTAGTCGTAAGAATCAAAACAATAGGTATCTTGTGTGCCGGTGTTTAGTATTGTCACCTTTCATGGTTGTTTGGTTATGTCCTCGACTAACTCTTTATAGTGGAACAAGTCCCAAGTAACATACATCTTGAAGCAACCCGAGGCCATAGTGACTATCAACATCCACTTTTGTGACAACTATTATCGGTAACAAACCAAGACAAAATAGCTAAAATAATATCATCTTCAACCATTGCCTCAATTCTAATATTAAGTCTCAGACAACCACAATGACGCATGCAATGCATGACTTTCATTTATTAAAGTAGTCATGAAATGATATTCATCATAGGTAAATATTCAATGTTGAGTACAAAAGAATATTACAATAAGTCAAAGCTTAGATAAATTTCTTCTTTTGGAGATGTATTAATTTTTGTCGATTCAACTTCTCGACTGTGTGCTCTATCAGAAGTAACAAGAGTATTCTTCTATTCAAAGTGTCTTATTTCACGTAAAATTAGAACTATTAATTTTGAAAGTGTACTATGCAACCTTGTGAAACATGATATCATTTGTCAATCTCTATATTCATGTTGACGCATTGATATCCACCAATTGCTCATTACTTAAACTATGATATCAATCACTAATTAGATAGTTTAATAAACACCCTCTTTAGGCCATTTCTTCCTGTCTTTATTTTATAGAAAAGTGGGACTATCAAATCTTGTCAAACAAAGTTATTTGCAAACATTTCTTATCAGCCAAAATAAAGAAAGAAGCTATTTCTTTTGCAACAAAGAAATTAGGCTTGCAATCAAATTAAGCAACAACTTTGCCAAAACAGAGGCCAAAGGGTAATTTTAAGGTTTGTTGCTTGGTGTTTATAAAAGTGTTCTAAAGAATTGTAAGCTTATGTAGGTTGTTTATAAAATTGTTATATAGAATTCTAATCCAATTGCTATAAAGAGTCTTTACGACACTACCCATAAAGTGTGCATGTACCTTCGTAATATCTAGAAAATTTTGTAAAACCTACCACATAATCAAGCGTAGATAACTATGTTGACATTCTCTTAAATGAATCATCATGGAATAGGAATAAGAGAACTCAAACAATGTATACGCTGTAGAACTGGTCATAAGAGGAGGCTAAGAAATATAGTTGTACTCCTACATACAAGTATAATCAAAATTTAAATGCATACCGCAAAATTCAATTTAACGCAAGGTATTGAATACGACTTTCATTTATTAAAGTAGTCATGAAATTATATTCATCATAGGTAAATATTCCATGCTTTGAGTACATAAGAATATTATAACAAGTTGAATCTTAGAGAAATTTATTCTTTTGGACTTGTATTAATTTTTGTCTATTCAACTTCGACCTATGCTCTCATTGTAACTAATAAGAGTCTTCTTCTATTCACTATCTTATTTTACGAGAAAAGTAGAACTATTATTTTTGAAAGCATACTATGCAACCTTGTGAAACATGATATCTATTGTCAATCTCTATATTTATGTTGATGCATTGGTAACCAACAATTTCTCATTACTTAAATTGTGATATCATATACTAATAAGATAATTTAATAAACACCCTCTTTAGGCTATTTGTTCCTATCTTTATTTTAAAGAAAAGTGGGAATGTCTAATCTTGTCAAAAATTTATCTCGCAACCATTTCTTATCATCCAAAATAAATAAATAACTTATTTCTTTTCGCAACAAATAAATTAGGCTTCAACGCAATCAAATTAAGTAGACTTTGCAAAAACAGAGGCCAAAGGGTAACTTTAAGGTTTGATGCCCGGTGTTTATAAAAGTATTCTAAATAATTGTAATCCTATGTAGGTTGTTTATAAAAGTGTTCTACTTGAATTCGAAGCTAGTTGTTGTAAAGAGTCTTTACGTAAACTACCCACAAAGCTTGTGTGTACCGCTATAATAGCTAGAAAATTTTGCAAAACCTACCACCTAATCGAGTAGATAACTATGTTGGAATTACCTAAAATTAATCATCATGATATAGAAATAAAAACTCAACCAATGCATACGTTGTAGAATTGGTCATAAGAGGAGGCTAAGAAATATAGTTGTCTTTGCTACATACAAATATAAACATAATTTAAATGCATACCGCAAAATTCAATTTAATGCAAGGGATTAGTTTGGAACTTGAGAGCCTCAAGAATGAAATTATAGTGTTATTGACAATTATTTAAAGGTTAATGCATGCAAAATCTATAAAATAAAATTTAAAAATAGTAAAGCCAAAGCAACATGCAAAATCAGAAAAGCAAAATTGTTAAAAATAGAAAAAATAAAATTGTTAAAAATAGAAAAACTGTCATTTAAGCCGTCAAATTTGACATAGTCCCATGAATGTATGCAAAGCCTTTTCCCATAGGGGTAATGCCTTCGGTGTAATAATATCTAATATAAATAAATAGATATTATATATTACATATACATATACAATATTGATTATATAGTTTGTCTATTTGAAATATTTTTTTGATTTAACATTACACAATTTAATCATATATATCATATATATATATATATATATATATATATATATATGTACCTCATTCAACTACAAAAATAGAAGCACATTTACAATTAATTATATATATAAAACATGTACACAATTTATTATACAATTATTTTTCACGACTTACAATGACGAATTTCAATGTTGAACTTATAATTTCAAGATAATGTTTAAACCATTTCATTTACATGTGTTACTATGGCATTCACTTGTATAAGTAACTCTTTTAAGAGATTAAATGATACATGATCATTCAACATTCCAAACAACCTTTTTATTACCATTTAAGTAAAAATGAAAGAATGCAATCAGTACACAATAATCATACATTCTCTTCTACATTGAAATAAAATAGCATTACCTTGGTTCACACCGAGTATACCAATAGGTCTTTTTGTTTACAATAATGGGAAATAATACAAAAATCTAAATGTTTTAATTAAATAAATAATTTCTATCTTGCAAGCCTACAACATTCCATTTCAAGAAGATACAACTTACAACTCCATCCCATAGAATCAAACTTGTAACTCCTCTTTTATTCACCATCTTCAACACAACAACAAGGAAGGGAACATAGGCAATGCTAACCTCCCAACCTTATTCCAATGACAAGGTGAAGTCATCCTTCTCATTGGCCATCTATCCCCAACAATATAGAAATAAGGGATGTAATAAAACCATCAACACTTCACAAAATGCTTCCATAAAACATATAACACATAAACTTACAAAAGACATTAAAAAAACAATAACAATATTTACACTTTCCAATAAACACATAGACTTGAAAGTAAGGCAAAGGAGACAAGAACATGGATTTATCTCCTTATATCTACCAAGTGGGAAGAAGGTCCACTTAAAGACCTCTAAGTGCACTATAATAACCACACACAACTCCTAATCCCTCCATTGAACAATTCAAAATAATATAAATCCCTTTTACCTCCACATAGGTGGAACACCTCTCCCACACTCCCTCCAAAAAAATCTTCACATACTCCCTTTTACCTCCATAAGAATGACTCCACTTCCCTCTCCTAACACCATTTTTAAGGCCAAAATCTAACCAACCCATACAAATCAACCACATGCACCCAATTTACGAACAATGCACAATATAACAAGAATACAATGGTATAGACCCTACCTTGCCATTATAGCTTCCAAAATCTTCAAGTAGCCACTTCAATATCTTCTAACTCAAGCTAAATCCCAAATTCAATCTTCAAAATCTCCCAAGAAAGAACTCCAAGGCCATTTCCGAAATATGAAAGTGTGTAATAATACCAAGTAACACCCAAAACTCAGAAATATCCCAAATAAATAGAAAAAGAGGAGAGGATGGTGTGGTGGCTCCATGTAGGATGTTACATCACTCCTCCTCCAATCCAACTCACAAGTCAAACACAAACACCAAGATTTATAAATGGGTACGGCGAGGTTATGAAAAACTTCACTTACACACAAACCTCCATTCCATGCTTCCAAGGATACAATTAAGAAGGTAACTAAAAGGTGACATTAATTGCCCCTTTTTTCTTCAAAAACACATCATGAGGGATAAATTTGGCCACTTACATCATAAGTATGGTTGGTAGGGAATTTTAAGAGGTATGGGATAAGTTTAACTTGTCCCACAAACCTTCAAAAGTGGCTCCAAAGTCAAAATTCGAGATTTGAAAAGTGGGGATGAGTACACAACTCAAAATCAATTAAATCCATCTAAAATCAATAAGGTAACAAGGACTATCTAACCCATTTAATGCCCACATAGTCACATCCCAACTTAGCATAATCAACATGATTAATTAACTAAATAAGAGAACATTAATAAGCAATAATAAAGTGAGAATAATTTACAATTAAGAAATCACATACACAAAAAAATAAATAAAATAAAAGAGGAAAAAACAATAAACAACCCCACGACCACATATGAGGCCCCTGTAAGGGGACCTCTTAACAAACTCAACTATGAAAAACAATACGCACGAACACAAAGTTTCCAAGGTAGCCTTTTTCCAACGATATTCCTCCATGGTTCGTATCATAACCCCTTCTTGTTTAGTGTGAGATAATTTCCTGAAGACAAGTAAAACAATACCCCTTCAGCCTCTAGGGCATATCAATAACATCAACAAATAAAACATATACATATCCATCAATTAACATCATCATATAATGTAGCTAAACCATCATCAAAGTTAAGCAATTCTATCAATTGTTTACAATTTCTAAACATTTCAATTCTACCATTTTCACCAACATCAATGAGATCGAAAGACTAGCCACGTCATCTAAACATAATCAAGTACATAAAAGAACAAAACAAATAAATCACATATAAATTATTTACAATTACAATTATGCCCTATCCACAAACATTTACCAGTTATAACAATTCATGTTTTTATAACAACCATTGAATTGTGTATGTCTATTATAACTCATATCTATTGGATGCACTCAACAACATATCACTGATCCCTAATATCCTCACATCATTAACAACTCTCAACATCAATGAAATCATAGGGTTAGTTCAATAATCTAAATATAATCGTTAGAACATAATAATAATCATAATGTCCATTGTGTCTATCTATAAGCTATCCAAAATATAATAATAATTTCCATGTCTCAACCAACAATAATCAAAATCATAGTAAAATAAGTGTCAAAGAGGAGTGGGAATTACAATTAACAACAGAATATTCATGAATTTCCTACATTATGTATGTAATATATCGATAATGATATTTTTGATGCAAAATCACAGCACCCCCGAATGGCCTCAGATCTAAGTGGGGAAATCGGTGTGATCTGTATAACATTGGACTATCTCTCAAGTTGTGGTACTTGCGGACTTGAGATGGCCCTATGGAGAAATTTGGCTTCTTCTTCCTAAACTACCTACCACAAGCCTATTTAGTGCAGGAAAACTATCTAATCCTAATCTAAACTTCCAAGGAGAGAGGGAGAGAAAGAAATACATAAAAATAGAACCTACACTAGGTGGTGATACACCAGAAAAGGAAGTGGCTGATCAAAATCCAACTACCTAAAATGGAGAGAGGTGAGAAATGGAGAGGATGGACAAATGCATAACATACCAAAGATAGAGTCACACAAAACACCACTTCAAACCCATTAAACACAACTCCTAGAAATTGCAATAGACATCGAGAGATAGCCCAATATACCCCGTAATGACAAGAGGCAAGAAGAGAAAATGAAATAAGCAAAGGATGGACAAAATGCATCACAAAACAACTTTTATTTCTCCATGAGTTCACACAGTACATCATCAGTGGGCAAGAGGAAAGAAAATTCCATTACAGAGCCAAGAGAGGAGGCTTAAACTCCACATTCTACCCTAAGGAAGAAAGAGAGAGGGGGGTAGGAGAGAAAATATGACCAAAATTTTAAAATAAATCCATCCTTTACAATATATAGAAGAAAGAGAGGAGGAGAGAGGGAATATTTCGAATCCTTCTTTAACCATCTTGGGAAGAGAATTGAATTCCACCTACACTAACCACTCCGAAAGCATTAAACTCTTCCCGCAAAATGATAGGCTTTACTTTGCAAGACCAATGCCTCCATGTGTTGTTACTTTCTAGGAAAGGAAGAAGGCCCTTTCTTCATCATGGCGGAAGGTGGGAGACTTGAAAGCCTCAAAAATGGCGAGAGGAAACATTAATGGTGGCAGGTGTTGAGAGTTTTCTAACAAGTCCTCTCCCACTCAATTCTGAGCTTCTAGTCGAAATATATGGCCGTATGAAAACGATTTGAGTTTGGGGTCTATTTGCACAAGGTCCATGTGGAAACCCCACACATATTAACGTTTCACCCTCCTCCTTTCACTTTTGAAGTTACGCTGAGGAGACATGTGGCACCTTCTACTGGGCCTACTCTATTTCCTTTGTGTTCTACCTGAGTCCCTCTTGTTTGCGAGACCCTGTGCCTAACCCACGAAATGTGGAGGCTTCATGCTCATTTGGAAACTACCCCAAGATTTTATCTTTGAGGTTACATGGATGAGGCCCATGGTGAGTTGGCGCATGTTTGGGGACCACCTCTGGATTTTAACTTTGAAGATGCGCCGAGCTGAAATGTGGAGGATTCCACTGATCCTCTTATACTTAGTTGATTAAATGTTTGGCTTTTTCCCTTTTTCAAACCTGGGACATGTGGAACCTCCGTGTACATTTGGGTACCTGCCTATTTCTTTGACCCTTGAAGGTGCACCGATGAGACACGTGGCTCCTTCTGCAACTTTGCGTTGTTTCTTTTATAATTAGCCGATTCGTGCTCTCGCCTTTCTCGGTCCCGACTACGTGGTGAGCTAGCGCTCAATTGGGAACTACGCTTGGACCTAAACTTTGTAGGTGTGCTATTTGGACACGTGCGGGCTTTCTGGGTTCTTCTATACTTAGTCGATTCAACGACCGAATCTTCCCCCTTTTGACTATTCACCACGTGGCAAGCCTATGTTTGTTTGGGGTCCGCTCGGATTTTACCTTTAGAATTATGCTGATGAGGCATGTGGTTCCTTCTCTTGGTCCTTTTATACTTATCCAATTTGGGCTCACTACCCATTTGACTTCATGGACCCTAGACACATGGAAGCATGTGCTTGTTTGGAGACTGCCCTTTGGGTCTCACTTTTGAAGTTAAGCCATTGAGGCATGTGGTACCTTCCGAGGGTCCACAAATTTACATTTGGTGAAAATACTTCTTTAGGCCTACAACTTCGCAACTTCTCATTTCCCAAAATTCATCCCTGGCCCACCGGCCCGCATTTTCCACTTAGCAAAAGAAATCCTTCCCGGCTCACGGGCTGCAATTATAACTTGTTCCTTTTGCAAAAGTGCAAAAACCAAATTATCTCCTGCTGCCACACTATTTTGCAATCTTCTCATTTGGAAAAAGTCTTCCCCAGGCCGACTAGCCCGCATTTGGCACAATATCCTTCCTAGGCCCACCCACCTGCCATTTTCAAAATATGAAGAGTTAGAAGGACTTATTTAAATTTATGGAAAGGGGAAGAAATTCCTATCTGATGGAAATACTTTCAGGGGACCTTAACTACTTAAAACATATAAAAACTCATATTGAAGCACCAAAATGGGGAAAATGGTGTTAGTTGACCAAAAATAAGTGTGAGCTTATTTTGGTTAGCAATTTGGTGACTCGTGAGGATCACCTGCTTGCTAGGTGAATTGATAAGTTTCCTTCAAGTGTCCATTGGACATGGAGTCATGAATGATAGTATGATAAACAAAAATCTGAACATTATCTCTAAAATATGATTCCCGAGGCACTTGGAACACCACTGGAACTGGAGATGATCTCACCAAATGCTACTTCCAATGTAATATGCACGAGCAACAAAACACCACAACACACTATGTAGAAAACTAGAAATCATACATGCTCCAAGTGGAGCATGCAGAGTGTGCAAAAGCACTTCTTTTGCTGAAATAAAACCTACCTATTCTAAGCTAACTAGGAAAAAGAAAACTCAAACAAATCCTAATCGGGCAGGCGGGAGAAGGAACTTCCTTTCTCAAAAAAGGAAGCCATTTATATGATTTGGCACTGAACATGGCTCTTATTATGAGTGAGAAACCATCAAGAGGTCAATCTTCCACCCAAATCATCAAGTTATCAACATCAATGAAAAATACCTCCTTAAGTTGATTGGCATTAGATTCCTGGAGGTGCTAATGGTGACCCTTGGTGCTTTGATACTCATCCTCATGCCCTTGAGTGGGCATGACTAGGTTCGGCTTCTCCCTTGGCTCCAATGAAGTCAAGTACCTGATTGGGCATAGTTTGGTATTTTGAATGTGCCCATGGTTCTGAATTTCAACTCCATGAATGGAGTATTCCTACGGACCTTCTTGGGTGAATGATTTGGGAGGGATGGGGTCTTTGTTGTTTCCTTCCTCCTCATGATAAGAACATGGAAGATTAAGATCCTCCAACCTTGGTTCTAGAGGTTTGTTATGATATGCAGCTGATGTCCTTGGATGCTATCCTCAATGGTAGTGGAATCATGTGCTTAGAAGGTGGATGATGAAGGAGAAAATGATGTGATATCCTTAGGATCCTCGACCATTGAAACAATCCTCCAATTCGATGACAATCTGCATCCTCATTGTCCTACTACAAGAGCTCAACCTCCTCTATGGCGTCCTCCCGATCTAGAATTTGTTCACCATGGTTTCCCTCATCTTAAAACATGAAGTTTGAAAGCTCAAAATATTCTTCGACATCAGAGCTTAAAGGGGATGAAGTGGTAGGAAGAACTGAAGGTTCTTCTATGGCTTGCTCTCCACTAGTTGTCTCTCGAAACCATATGGTTCTCCTCCATAGCCAGCCAAAATGTACTCCACTTCTTTTGGATTTGGAGTAGCTCCTTCTTCCCATGCTTGTGCTGCAGATGAAGCTTCCACCATTTGTGGCTTGACCCCATCCTTCTCTATGGGCTTATTCAACAATGGAATATTTGTAATTCTAAATCTAAGAGCCAAGCTTACCAACCTTTTGATCTTTTCTTGGCTCTTCTTCTTGTTGTTCTCCTTGACTAGTTTTTGAAGTCTCTCCTTGACATTGACTTAGGAGAGTAGGAGGAGTGGTGGGTGGGGTCTCCACTAGTTGTTTGTTTATCTGTGGTGGAGGGGAAGGTATTTCCTTTAGCTCTTGTGGAAGTGACTTGGGTTTGGAAGGGAAAAGGTAAGAGGAAATGAGATGAGATGGAAGATTAGAATATGGACAAGGGAAATCAAAACTTGGGGCAACAAATGGGAAGCTTGGAAATTGAAGCTCCAGTTGAGATGGTGCTGATTAAGAAAGAGGAAAAGAAAAGATATGAGATAGTGGACTCACCACTTGACAAGGTTTTCCTGTGCACAAATCTCATAGGACTCTATCTCCTCACCCACTGCGCAATCATAGGCAACATCTCAACCATAAAGTCAAGCTTCTCTTGGGGCAGTAATGTCTTGGAAAAGGGTCGACCCATGGACAAGGTTCTTTCTAACCAATCCTAAATGCCTTCATTTGAGCTATAACCCCGTAATAAGCCATACGTGCCTCCAATTTTTTAATCGTATCCTGCAAATCAACATTCTCTATGTATTTTATTTCACTGCATGCATATCCCTCTTAGTAGGTTCCATAGCCAAACCGATCCTGGTACTTGCTCATAGGAGTAGGCATAGTGATTCTAAATCTGACCGTAATGCTAATCTAGAGGAGTCTTGAAATACATTAGACGAGTACTACACCGTGGTTGATGTAAGTGTCAATTCCAAGAGGGAAATGAAGTCATGGTTGCACAACTTCATGGAATGGGAGAAAATGAAAGATATGAAAAGAATAATAGATGAAAATGGATGGGAGAAGGTCTAAAACTTAGAAGATGGGTTGTTGACCAGATGGAGATGCCAAATGTGTTTTGCATGTGCCTCAAAAGGCTGAATCTCACCAAGAACACATAAAATTGATGAAATGAAGTTGTAAGGTGCTTCGACCTATCCTAGTAGGCATGCCAAACTATTGAGTGTGGTCACATGATATGGCTTAATATTTTATACTTGAAAACGAGACACCTTTGGAAGATGGAACTCTAACTTGTGTGATGTCCCACTAGGCATTCTAAAAATATTGACAAAAAATCAAAACAGCCCTAAATGGCCTCAAATCTGAGTGGGGCATTCAGTGTGATCTGCATAACATTGGACCATCTCTCAAGTTGTGGGACTTGCGGACTTGAGATGACCATCCGGAGAAAGCCGGCTTCTTCTTCCTAAACTACCTGCCACAAGCTACTCTAGTGTAGGAAAACTATCTAATCCTAATCTAACCTTCCAAGGAGACATGGAGAGAGAAAATACATAAAAATAAATCCTACACTAAGTGGTGATACACCAGAAAAGGAAGTGGATGTTCACAAATCCAACTTCTTGAAATGGAGAGAAGTGAGAAATGAATAGGATGGACGGATGCATCACGGAAAAACATAGAGTCACATAAAAAACCACTTCAAACCCATTAAACACAGCTCCCAGAACCTACAATAGACATCAGAGATAGCACAATATACCTTGCAATGACGAGAGGCAAGAAGAAGCCAATAAAATAAGCAAAGGATGGACAATATGCATCAAAAATAGATTGTATTGCTCCATAAATTTACACAAAGATACATAATCATAGGAAAAAAGGCAAGAAAATGCCATTATAGAGCCAAGAGAGGAGGCTTAAACTCCACATTCTACCCTAAGGAAGAAAGAGAGAGGGGGAAAGGAGAGAAAAGATGACCAACCTTTTGAAATATGCCCCTCCTTTACAATATATAGAAGAAAGAGAGAAGGAGAGAGGGAAGAATTTGAATCCTGCTTCAACCACCCTAGAAAGAGAATTGAATTCCGCCTGCACTAACCACTCTAGAAAGCATTAAAATCTAACTGTAAAAATGATGGGATTTACTGCAAGATCCATGCCTCCATGTGTTGTTCCTTGCTGGGCAAGAAAGGATGCCCATTCTTCATCATGGTAGCAAGTGGGAGACTTGATAGCCTTGAAAATGGTGGACAGAGAAATTAATGGTGACAGGTGAGTAGCAGGCATCAAGAGCTTTCCAAAAATTCCTCTCCTTCTCAATTTTGAGCTTCCAATCAAAATGTATGGCCGTCTAAAGGTGCTTTGGGTTTGGGGTATCTTTTTACAAGGTCTACCTGGCATCCCCTCACGTCTTAAGGTTTCACCCCCTCCTTTCACTCTTAATTTGCACCGAGGAGACACGTGGAAACTTCCATAGGCCTTCTCTATTTCCTTCATGTTCTACCTAATTCGCTCTTGTTGGTGGAGACCCTATGCCTGACCCAAGACACATGGAGGCTTTGTGCTCATTTTGAAACTACCCCTATATTTTACCTTTGAAGTTATATAGATGAGGCACGTGGCAAGCTAGTGCATGTTTGGGGACCGCCTCTAGATTTTAACTTTGAAGATGCACCTAGGCGACGCATGGAGGATTCCCCGACCCTCATATACTTAGTCTATTTAATAGCCAACTCTATCCCTTTTCTAGACCTGGGACACGTGGAAGATCATGTGCACATTTGGGAACCCGTGCATTTTCTTTGACCCTTGAAGGTGCGCCGATGAGACATGTGGCTCCTTCCGCAGATTTGGTTTTTTTCTTTTATAATTAGTCAATTCGAGCTTGCTTCCTTTCTCAGATCCCGACTATGTGGTGGGAGGGTGCTCATTTTGGAACCGCACTTGGACCTAATCTTTGGAGGTGTGACATTTGGACATGTGGAGGCTTCATTGGCTCTTCTATATTTAGGCTGATTCAATGGTCGACTCGCCCCTTTTTGAATTTTGGACACATGGAAAGCCTATGCTTGTTCGGGGTCTTCCTCCAGATTTTTCCTTTAGAATTGACTCGATGAGGCATGATGCTCCTTCCAATAGTCCATTATACTAATCCAATTTATTCCCGCTGCTGCTGTTTGACTTCATTGGACCCTACACACATGGAAGCCTGCACTTGTTTGGAGACTGCCCTTTGGGCCTAACTTCTGAACTTATGTTATTGAGGCATGTGGCACCTTACTAGGGTCCCCAACTTTACATTTGGTGAAAAAAATTCTATATAATCACGGCTTTGTAACTTCTCATTTCCCAAAAGTCATCCCTAGGCCCGTCGCCCACATTTTCCACTTAGCAAAATCCTTCCTGGGCTCGCGGGACCACAATTATAACTTGTGCCTTTTGTAAAATATCCAAAATATCACCCACCACCCCAATGGTCTGTAATCTTCCCATTTGGCAAAAATTCTTCCAAAGGCTCGTCGGCCCGTATTTAGAAAAATGTCCTTCTCGAGTTCGCCGCCCGCCATTTTCAAAATATGAGTTAGAAGGACTTCTTTATATTTATGGAAAGGGGAAGAAATTTCCTATATAATGGAAATGCTTTCAGGGGACCTTAAGTGCTTAAAATATATAAAAATTCAGATTGAAGCACCAAAAGGGGGAAATGGTGTTAGTTGACAAAAATAAGTGTGATCTTATTTTGGTCAACAAATACCTTATTAGCCATGTTATTTCTATGTAGTATTACAAATATGTCTGATATCAGTTATATATCATCATTCAAAGTTTGGTGTGCTCTATCAAATCTTTAACCTATCATCATCTATACAACCTGCAAAGAAAATATGGACCAATGTACTTAAAACTCCTCATAACATCTTCAAAAATTTCATATAATGCAACCTAATTAACGTATCTATACCTATTAGTACAATTAACATGTATAGTCCTTAAATATGAAAATTTGATAGTAGGTTGTATTGTAATTAGGAAAGGGGTCTAGCCATGCCCAAAAAGAGTTTTTCATACACCTATAAATATAAGTGAAAATAACATTATTTATATAAAATTCTTTGGCACACCTATAAATATAAGGATTACCCAACCTATATATAAATTAAAGATGTTTATTTGTCCATTTATATAGGAAATCTATATCGTTACCTATAGTGCCCACTTCTCTTTGACACCTTTTGATATTGATCATGATACTGTTGATTATATTATAGACATGATTATGGACTTTATTATAGTATGATGTTAGATATTAGATCATGGATTATTGTTGACCTTGATTCAGGTATGATGTATGATGATTATTAGAGACTTTTTTATATATTGATGATGATATACTGTTTGACATGGTTATATTATGCACGTTGTTCAGACATGTGATTTTGGATGTTGTGGGTAGACCTAGAAATGTAAATTATTTGATGATGATATAGTTGTTGAGTAAAATTACAAATTATCTTGTCGGTTGCTTGGATGTTGTTGTGATTGAGATATCTAGAGGACCTTGAAATTATATTTATATTCATTTGGATGTTCTAATATGGCCACGAGGCCGAAGAAGGTATTCATATTTTATAGGTTTAACATAACACAACAAACATCATGGGGATTAGACACCAACCACATTGGAATTATAGATGACTTCAACAAGCTCACCATGGCAACTTGTTTGTTTGGTGTTTGGTTGTGTTAGGATTCCCATGGGGGATCACCTTTAAAGGTGACCAACGGTTATGTGTATTTTTTTATTTGGTTCCTTTTATTGATGTTTGTATGTGTTTATTAAGTGATGTGTTTATCCTTTTATTTAAATAAATTGTGGTATATAATGTGAGTAATCATGTTGTTAAAATAGATTAATCAAATTGGGTCATAAGAAAGTAATTATTGGAGTGGTTGAATCTTGTATTAAATGTTGTAAGATATGTGTAAGCTGATGTGTAAGAGATATGTAAGTAAAATTTGGAGTATTAAACACTTCATCTTCTTTGGAATTCGAAATTTTCCTTGGAGACTGATTTTGGAGGCTTGTGGGACAAGTTAAACTTGTCCCATACCTCTTAAATTCACATACCAACCTTACCTATGGTTGGAGAGTTTAAATCTAGCCTTCATTATGCATTTTTTAAGTCTAGTTGATTGATTTAATTGCACTTATTTCTTAAAATTAATTTTAGTCATTTGGGATTTGGGCTTGATTTGAGTGTGTAAGTAAAATTGTCGTATTATTCACCTACTTATTTATTGTGCCTTGGAGATTGAAGTTGACTTGTGAGTTAGAGTTGAGGATGTGTGATGTGGCATCCTACAAAGATCCACCTCATCCTCCTCTCTTCCCCTTCTATTTATTCGAATTCATTTTATTGTTTGGGGTTACACTCTTTTGGTTGCTTTACTTGAGAAGACTTCTCTTGGGGTGAGTTCTTTTGCTATTTGGAGCTCTTGATTTTAGAGAAAAGTTGCAGACTTTTTCCATACCTGTTTCGTTGATCTTGGGCTATTTTGTATTGGAAAGCTTGCGGTTGGGAACTTGAAACAAACTCCATTATGGAGAGGTAAGAGCTTGGCTCTTGAAATGCTCTTATTTTATTGTGCAAATGTTATTGTTGTGAATGTTTTGACTTGTGTGTGGGTTTTTTGGGTAGATGGCCTAGGGATGGTGTAGGAGAAGACTATGGGGTATTTTTGTGGGAGGCATAAGTGTTTTGGGGAGGTATAAGTGTGGAGGGAGTTGAGATTTGGGTTCCACCTTAAAAAAAATAACTTGCATTTCTTTACTCGTTATGGGGTGCCATAATAGGTTGGGGAAGCATAAGGAAATGTGAGGAATAAGGGGTACTTGGGGGAGGCATAAGGGCATGTCAAGGATTTGAAATGATATATATATATATATATATATATATATATATATATATATATATATATATATATTGGCAATTGTTTGCAGTGGTGATATCCATTGCCCCTTGGGAGGCATAAGCAGCATCCCCCATAGTTTCTTGCTCCTTTGGCTTGCATGAGGAATCCTAAGTGTTGTTTGTTGTCTTTTATCTATGGTTGCAAACTGCAATTTTGTTTTGGACTGTGTTTTTAAATGTGAAATTACATGTGTGTTGTGGAAGCCTACTGTTGCCATGAGATGAAACACATTTCTTATTGCATTGTGGTTAGGGCTTGGGGGCCAATGATGAAGGATGGCTTCTCATTTTCATTTGATGTCTTGGTTGGGTGGAGAGCGTTACCTTTCCCCTACTCTATTGTGATCAAATGGAAATAAAGAAAATGGAGGATATTCATGTTGTTGTTCTGGAACAAAAAAAAAAAGTTTGACAGTCCTTGTTGAGAATATTTTGTATTGTAACCTTTTCCCACTTTGAGGTGGAGGACCTTGTACATTATTTTTGATGGAAAGATGTTTTTTATTGGCTATGAAAGTTGTAATTCGAAATGTGAAAGAAATGTACTCTGTATTCTGCTTTTGAAAGAATGTGAAAGAAATTGTAATTTTGGTTGTTGTATTCGAGGAATGAAAGAAGAAGTGTAAAGGTATCTTTCTTGAATCAATAAAATATTGTATTAATTTTCTCAAATGACATTATTAGGTATTGAAATCAGATTGTTGAATGTATTTTGAAATTCTGATTGGAAAGATGAAAAAGGTGAATACGTATGGAGAAATGTCATAATGCTCTGTTCTTTAGAAATGAATGTTTTAGAAATCAGAATCATAATCGGCATTTGAATACTTTGATTTGAATCAACTTAAGGTGTTAGATTAGATCTGAAATAAATTCTAATACTTAGAAGATGATAAATGGAAATTAGATCTTTCTTAATTTGATCTCTGTTAGATGCTTTCAAAGCTACAAAATATTAATAAGAAAATGTACAAGATGACTCTGCCAACTATAGAAGACAAATGAAATGACAAATTGAACCTAATATGATCGAAATGATCCCAATTAGACCTTAACACTTATGAAATTATTATAGAATCTTTCAAATTAGGCAAAGGAAAAATTGTAGACATCTTCCTGTATAAAAAAAAATGGTAAGTAGGAATTGAAAATCAATCAAACAAGTTAACCCTCACAATCCAACCTAAATTACTCTATGTACAATCCTCCATGTCTGTTGATATGTTGAGAAAGAAAGAATGTCGAATTGAACAAAAGTTTGTAAGTCAAAAATACCAATTCACATTTTAGAATCACGTAACATTTTCTCAAAATTGACCTTTCAAACTTCATCAAAATTAAAACTTTATGACTTCTAAGGAAAGAGGCCTTGAGATATTTCCAAAATTCATTGTTTTCCAAGAACCAAGTCCCAGTCAAAAGTTATGGCCTTCTGAAGTTTTACTTCATTTGGCTTCAAAAAAAAAAAATCTAACCATCAAATTTAAGTGAATAAAATATTCTTGGGCGGACCCATGGGATAAAACTTTCCTTTTTTATTTTTACCAAAAAGCACAAATTCATGAAGTTTCCCACCACTCCACTGAACCACAAGCCTTCATTTTATCTAAAATGATCTAAGTCCAAAAGAATTATTTGGAAATTTTTCCTCATGCATTAGCCCTCTGCCATAGCCAATCTTCAATTGACACGTGGCTTTGTTGGGAATTGATGGATGCTCGGATCAATTTTAACCTTTCACATTTTCAAAAATAAATTTGGAAAAATTTATAAGTTTTCCCCACACCCCACTCGCGACCCGACCAATCGGGTGTTGCTAGGTGGATTCATGAGGCATCGAAAGAGGAGTGGATCTTTTAGTCTTAACGCTTTCAATAAAAAAATGGCAAAAATTCCTACTTTTCTCCATGGCCCCGCATCCCCGCCCTTGCCTTGGGAAAATAGCACTTCCGTGCGCGCAGGGTGTGCATTCTAAAACTTAGCTTTTAAAACATTCAGGAAAATTTCTATAAGTTTCTTTGTCACCTACCTCCCCACGAAACCAATGATTGGTGACACATGTCATCATCTTAGATCGGTGGAGGTGCAGATTAATCCTAGCCTTTGCGTTTTTTATCACAAAGGTGTTTATTTCTTAAGTTTCCCCGCAAGTCCATTTCTCTGCACGAATCTAGGCTTGACACGTGGCACCTTCGGCGATGGAGGAGGCATGAATCATTTTGATCCCTTCACGCTTTGGCAAAAAAACTTCATGTCTTAAGTCCTTTCGGTGGCCTAACTTCCCACCGAGGCTTGGAAATGTTGAAACATGTCCCTTATGGGCTCGTGGGCGCATGGGGTAGTGCTAAAATTCTTCCCCACCCGCTGGGTCACACATGGGAAAAAATTTCATCCCCACCCCAAAGGAACACGGGCATGTGGAAGTGAAATACACTTTTCACCCAAGGGTGCTAAGGGAAAAATTTCTTCCCCAGGCCCGCAGCCCGCCCTTGGGAAAATTTTCTTCCCAAGGCCCGCCGACCCATAACTTGAGAATTATAGGGAGTTAGAAGGACTTCTTTATATCATTGGAAAGGGGAAGAAATTTCCTATCTAATGGTTTTGTTTTTAGGAAAAGTTTAATGCATTAAATATGTGAAAAATCAGGTTAAAGTGCAAGGTAAACCTAAGAGTGGGTAAGTGGGAAATAACTCCCCATTAAATTAAAATGTTAATTCTAAAATATGGGTTGACCCTTTTAGGGGTCATGTCATGGGGTAAGTGAATGTTTTCCTAACCCCATGTAAATGAGAACTGTGTCTATTTTTAGACCTAGTGGAATTAAATACCTTGGGTATTTAATTGTTTTGACCCCTTTAACCCTCTGAATTTTATTAGGGAATGTTTAATCTTAGTGTTAATCTAATTAATTGATAAATCAGCACCTAAAGGAAATTTAATCTCTACTTGGCTATTTTTACTCATTAATTGTATTGTGATCTTTAATGTTTGTTATAATGGAAAAATTTATCTTCTTAACATAATTGACCTTGATATATTTCTTTGTGACAATTGTTGCTTTGAGGCTTGTTTGTAGTCTCACCTTAAAAAAATTATCCCATAATTTTTCTGACTAATCCTAGGTTGTTCTTGGGTCTCAAGTGGGTTGTTTTAGTGGGCATCACACTTGGTATCGAGCCATGGGTTCAAGAGCTTGGACCCTTGGGCACACTAGAGAACTTGAGACATGAACCTTAACCTAACACATTTTTGAATCTAGAAAACAACTTTGCATAGAAATTACATATTTTAGTAAACATGGAAACTTAATAAAACTTAGAAATATTAACTAACTCTCACCTTGGTCTATGCGTAGGAGGCGTAGCTGAGATGAGGGGTCCTTCCACATAGAATTAGACTTGCCACCACAAAATCATGTTGTAGCAACCATCTTAGCACAAATTTTACAAACACTCGAGGACGTTAATGCTGCTTTACGGAGGGTCCGTGGGAGCATGTACTACTAGACATGATAGAGAGCCATCAGATGAGGCTTAGGAACCTTCTCGACACAATGATGATCATAGAGTATAGAAATCCCATGTGGAGTCAGCCAGAGTAGAGTCACCACAAAGGGGATAGGGAGACTGAGTTTTAGGACACAGAGATAGGTCTCGGAGCCCTAGGCTTAGAGAGGAGCATGCAGAGAGGCCTAGGTGCCACCGGATTACAACTATAGATCACATCAGGGAGATCCTAAAGCTACAACCAACTCATTATTCTTGTTACATAGGTGGATTTAAGGAAGAGGTCTGGTTGGTGACTTGAACAGATGCTCAAGCTCGCCTTGTTCTAGCAACATGAAATCTCGTGTTCGATCCATATTCTAAGGGTGGAAAAGGCATATGGTGGAGGATGGAGGAGAAAAGCTCCATGTTGATTATGAGATAGTTACCTGGGATCTCTTTGAGGAGTGGTTCAGGAGTAGATATTTATCTCGAAGGTTCATATAATAGAGGATTGATGAGTTTCATGACCTCTGACAGGCATCTCTTATAGTGGTTGAGTATGAGAGTAGATTTATGGATTTACTCCAGTATGTTGATTACATGCAAGATGAGTGGGTGCAGATCCACAGGTTCATCTGGGCTTGAATCTAGACATTGGAGGTGTAGTGTGAATCCATTGTCCATAGACATTGGCTGAGGCCATTGAGAAGGCCTATATAGCAGAGGAGACTCAGGGAAAGACCCAACAGGCTAGAGACCGAGTCTGGAGCCGTATACAGCAGATGTAGGACAATAGATTGAGGGGGTTAGTACCCCTCCTCATGGTGGATAGGGTTCAACATAGTCATCTTTTAGACCATAGCAACATCAGCAGTAGTCTTACCCACCATATAGACCTCCATAGAGATTTGATGCACAGAGAGGTCAGAGTATGGGGCCTCCTCCTAAGGGTCCCATTAGGACACAAGAAGCACCTAGAGCTCAGTCAATAGGAGCTATCCAACAGAGACCTCAAAAGTCCACAACAGGGTCATCAGGGTCCACAACACACCCCTCTAGGGCGCCGACTAGAGCTGCTACTCAAGGGAGAGGATCAGGTGGTTATTTTGGGTGTGGCATTACTAGACATTTTTGGAGAGACTACCCATAGAACCCTAATAACAAGGGTAAGGCACAAATATTAGAGCCTACTATTGGTGACATGGGGCATAGTCATAGGATGTATGCAGTGGTTGAGAACCACTAGGCAGAGCATCAGAGTACAATTATTGAGACTACAGGTAACATTGGTGGTATTCCTACCTCCATTTTGTTTGATTTTGGTTCTTCTGATTCTTTTATTACACCATCTTTAGTAGAGTGATGTAGGATGGTGGCAGTTAGGTAGGGTCATAGTTGGGATGTTGAGATGGCTTCGGAACCAAGATCTCTGTAGACTCCTTAGTTAAGGAGTGTGTAGTGGATTTGGGACATTTCACCACTACCTCGGATCTTCGTATCCTTTCGTTGGGCTCTTATGGAGTCATCTTGGGCATGGACTGGTTATCTACACATAGGACTCGGTGGATTTTTAACAAAATATCATATCTTATACGAAGATCTAGGAGTTGAGGCGAAATAGCGGGGGTTAGAAGAATCATTTCTATTTGCACCATCTCTACTATGCAACTTAAGTGGTGTGTGCGATGGGGTTGTGAGATGTTTGTTGTCATAGTTAGTGACCGATCAGAGGATGGGTCTAGTGGACCATCGCTAGATGACCATCCCATTTTTAGAGAGTTTTCTGATGTATTTCCACAGGAGCTACTAGGGTTTCCTCCCCCTGTGAGATAGATTTTCATATAGATCTTATTCCAGGAGAAGATCCTATCTCACAAGTACCTTATCAGATGACTACCACGGAGCTCTACGAGCTCAAGTTACAGCTTGAGGGCCTTCGAGATAAGAGCCTAATTCATCCTAGTGTATCCCCTTAGGGTACACTAGTGATCTTTGTAAAAAGAAGGACAGGATCCTTGTGGTTGTGTATTGATTACCACCAAGTAGGAAAAAGTAATGATCAAGAATCATTATCCCCTTCCTTGCATTAATGATTTATTTGACTAGATGAAGGGAGCCACAACATTCTCTAAGATAGACCTTAATTTAGGCTACCATTAGCTGAGGATTTTGGAGGTGGACATTCATAATACCACCTTCCATGCAGATATGGCCACTATGAGTTCACAGTGGTACCTTTTGGTTTGATGAATGCTTGGTGCAATGTTTATGAGTTTGATGAATGGGGTATTTAGGAACTTCTTAGATTGCTTCGTGCTCATATTTCTTGATGAAATTTTTATTTACTCATGTACACGTGAGGAACACAAGGGGCATCTTCAGTCAGGTCCTTCATGTCTTTGGAAGTAGCAACTTTACGAGAACCTCGGAGAAGTGTGCATTCTTTCAGACGGAGGTGCGGTATTTGGGTCATATCATTTCTAGGAAAGGTATCACCATCAATCCTTTCAAGATTAGAGCTATCATGGATTGGCCAGCACCCACTAGTATGACTGAGGTGCGCAGCTTCATGGGATTAGCATGTTACTATAGGAGATTCATTTAGGACTTCTCTTTGATTGCACACCCCATCACTTCCCTTCAGTGGAAAGGGAAGAAGTTTTTTAGTCGAGACAGTGCAAGTAGGCCTTCAAGACACTAAAAGAATTTCTCACTATAACACCTATCCTTGCAGTGCCGGATCCACAGGGTGAGTTTTTCATTTGCATGGATGCTTCCTTAGTAGGGCTTGGAGGTGTGTTGATGTAGGAGGGCAGAGTAGTGGATTTTGAGTCTCGTAAACTCAAAGATTATGAGATTAATTATCTGACTCATGATCTTGAGCTTGCGGAAGTTATTCATGCTTTGGTTTGATGGAGGCACTTTTTGCTTGGTCAGAGATTCACACTCAGGACAAATCACCTGAGTCTTCGCCATCTCTTCACGCAAAGTAAAATCTTAATGCTCACCAACGGTGTTGGATGGATCTTCTTTTTGAGTATGATATAGAGATCGAGCATGTAAAAGGGAATAAAAATGTGGTTGTAGACACTCTTAAAAGATGGAGACATGTGGCTATGGTCACCTTAGTGAGCACGGATTTGTGAAGCAGGATTCTACAGCAGCTTCCTCATGATAGCTTCTACACTTTGCCACCCAAGTAGAGATCGAGTCTCGTATACCCCTTTAGGGGAAGTTCGATGGTTTTTATTTAGAGGAAGATGGTCTTCTCAAGCATAGAGGCTGGATTTATGTTCCCAAAGATGAAGGCTTGAGGTAGGACATATTGATAGAGGCACATCATCCACCCTATTCAGCCCATCCTCGGGGTGAAGAAGATGCATGCCATCTTGAGACAAAGTGGTATCATTGGGGAGGAATTCATAAAGACGTGGCACGATTCATGTTGTTGGTGCTCATAATTTTCTCACCCCATTTGTGCCCTTGAAGATTTATTGATTCATGGCCTCTATTATTATCTCATTCCCGTATTGAGCTTAGTTGGTCTTATTGTCATTTTTCAATTTGTTCTGGGTCAAGTACCATGTGTGGGTCTCAGTATTGGTCTCATGGTTTCTTTGTTCCTCTGAAAAATTTCTATATTTTGAGTCTCCCATGCTTTGTTCCTTCAAAACTCACGTTTTCCCATTTCCTCCATTTTCCACTATCAATATCTCGTTGTCCCTGACGTTCTTTCCCTAAATACTCGAGGAGAAATGAGTTAATGTGTCCCTAAGGATCATGTTTGATCCTTGTAATAGTCTAAATTCTTTGTCCTTAAAGAAAACCTGATTTTCTAGCTCGAATGGACATTTCTCTGTGTTTTACATTTTGACGGGTGTTTCTACAAATCAAATTTACATCATTCAGTTGAGAGGGAAACATGGCACCTCTTGGTTGGATGCAGATCAGCTTAATACTTTGAAAATCCTATAAAAATCCTCAACTTTAAAATGTGTCCACGTGGAGAAACGTTGGTCGCTTTTAGAATAAAATTTTTGGTTTGGCTTTTAAGTAGCGCCGGGAGGACAAGTGGAGGGTTGGTAGGAAAGAGACACGTAGAGACTTCCGCTGGGTTTCCTATACTTACACAAATTTTAAAAGGTTTTTGGGAAGTCTAGGACACGTGGAGGAACGACGCTCATTTTAAAATATGATTTTGGGATTTTCCTAGGAGTAGCGCCGAGAGGACATGTGAAGGCTTCCACCGCTTTCCCATACTTAGAATTTTTTTATGCAGATGGAAATAATTTGGCAGAACAAGGCACGTGGCGAGCTTGTGCTCATTTAGGGTCTCTGATTTGGGCACCATCTTGAAGTTGTGCCATGGCGACACGTGGAGGCCTCCACTCACTTTGCATTTTACTTAGACTTTTCAATAGCCAAAAGTAGACTACCTCGGTTCTTCACAAGTGGCACCTTCTGCTGAACTTCAAGCCTTCAAACAATTTTTTCCAGAACAGGGCATGTGGCGAGCCCTCACTCATTCAAGGTATAAAATTTCGGGACCGCCTCAAGGTGCTCTGTGGTGACACGTGGCAATTTTAAAAAGTCATAGGGGCGGGAGGTTGACCATCAAAGGTAATTCAAACTATTCACGTCTTTTCTTCATAAAGGTTAAAATGGAAAAAATGGCCCGCGAGATTGATGGGAAATAGTCAATGTTTTTCCCCGGTTAATGGCGGAGGTGTGGACCCATGGAGGAAAATTGTAAAAAATTGATTTTGAGAAAAAAGAGTTAAAATTAAAAGGGGAAGCGTAGTTCCATTGGGACCCACATTGGGAAATGTGTCAAAAGTATTTCTCAATGGCGGAGTTGCGGGGGAAACTTGGAAAATTTTCCTTTTTTCAAAAGAAAGTCAAATGGCAGAATTTCTTTGCGTTTCCTTTGGGACCCACCTCACGACACGTTCCGGGCCCATTTTCAGAAGCAGAGGTGTGGAGAAAAATGGAAAATTTCCCATTTTTTCAAAAGGGTCAGAAAATTTCAAAGGAAGCCCTCGAGCCTATTTTTGGATCTTCCATGTGGACGACCGACATTCAAAATCAATGATCAACGGCCAGCCGAGCATCTAAATTTTATTTTCCCCCCATTTTTGTTGTAAACCTATTAGAAGTTCGAGTCTTCATGATTTCTTGCTATTTTCTACACGCCAAACAGAGGAGTGAGTTAATTTTGATATCTAGAGTTTGGTGGGAGAGATCTGGAGACTTCTTTCACCATTAAAATGGTCTAACTCTCAAGCCCAATCTGGTTTTCTTTTTCTTCTCCTGAGCATGCAAGGGGTCAGATTTGATTGATATGGGGCAGAAGTGGTTGGTGAATGGATGGAGGCATGTTTTTCCCAAGAAAGGAGTTGAATGTGGGAAGAAATTGAAGAGATTTTCCCTCAAGAACATGGTGACTTTTTGTAGATCTGATTCTATGAATCACGAAAGAATCATGGCAAGCACTAGTGCATTTAAATTTTTTTGTCTTTTGGGAGGAAGGGGCTCTATTGGAAATGCTATAAAGGGCATGAATTCATCATGTAAATGGTTGGGAGTTTTTGGAAAGATCAGGACTGATTTTCTCTAGCAGAAAAATCTTGACAAAGCCCATCCATTTTGAGAAGCCATCTAGAGAAGCATGTATATCTCTCTTTGTGTAAAATTTGATCATGTCAAGGTGGTTGCAAGTGTACAACCATTGACAAGCTTTGAGATTGTTCTGAAACATTACCTTGCTGATAAATTTTATCAAAATTTGAGTTATATTATTTCAATATTGAGTACAATGTATTTATTTCATTTCGAATACATACGGTAGTTCTTCTTGTTTTTATTACATTTTGTACCAAAATATAGTCCAATCACATAGGTTTCAGTCCTTGTGATGGTTTAGTGGCATCTTTAATTTCATTTCTTAGAAGATCCTTCATCTGGGAGTGGGATAAATGGTTTAAAATCACTTTTCTTTCATTTTGTTGATAGAGTTTTTCTCTAAGCCTCCGTGTGTACCTCGGGCATGACTTGGTTTAAAAATATTGGTGCTTTATTGGGTCCTATAACTTGAGCCTTCATGATAGAAGCCTACAGGTTGTGTGAAAGAGTGTTGATCTAGGCCTCCATTGAAGCACATATTCTAGTTGAGGAAATAATTTAACTTTTTGTGGCATTTTGTTGATTGAATCTTTCCATTTTGCATAAGCTCTCAAGGATCTAGTGAGTCAAGTCCATCTTGTCTCCCCTCCCACCAAAATTCATTTAACAACAACCAATCCTACCCATACTACCCTTGTTTTTTCTCTGTATACCCACACTAGACCAAAATCCTTTTACTAAAGTATGCAAAACAAATCAGGTTTCCAAATGTCTTTAGTAACCTTTTCCTTGTGAGAATATCTCCATAATCTGGAGGTGACAAATTGTGAGAGTCATATTTGGTGTGTTGATCATATTTTCCCCAAGGCCTTCTCTATAAAATTTATGCAAAAGAAAGGTACTTGTATCTCCTTTCAAATAACAAAGGTTACACAATAGGTTCTCTTACCTTGGTTGAAAGGCACAACCTAAAATAATTAGGATACGATCACATAATTTTGAGGTGCTATCCATTTCTCCACAAATCCAAGTAACAAAGGGATAGCTAGATTTCTCCGTAGCTATAAAATGACACACACTTATGATCTATCTACCTCTAAGCTCCCTGTTCAATCTATGTTGCTGCTTGGCTTGAAAAGGAGAACAAATTTGGGTACCAACACATGTGGCACCATTATTGGGGATCTGATTTACATTTCCGGGAACTTAGTTCAATTTAATCCACATGCATACATATTTGAAGCCATATCTATTTGACCCGTCAACAACACCAACACTTGTGGTGCCATTACCGGGACTGTTTGGAACTTGTGGGAAATAATTTGCATTGCTGAGACTAATTTACTATTTCATTTCCAATCCATATCTATTTAGCCTATCAAAAACACCAACACTTGTGATGCCATTACCAGGGAATCTCATTTCAAGATCAAGAACCTGGTAAAACATTTCTTGTATGCTCCAAGTGCTTTGTGTGTAATTATTTTAGTTCCCACACTTAGTGCACTAGGCTTTCATTTGATAAATTTGGGTGAAGAAAGGTCAGAAACTTTCCATTTCTAGTTTCTTGCATTGACAGACCTTTGACAAATCATATTTAGTGCATCTACACAACTAAGGTGAAATTCCTTAGTGGCGACTCCCTGTTGATCTAATTCTTAAAAAGTAATACTATCTTAAACCTTTGTAAAATTCAGATTTGTTATTAATATTTGTAAAGTGGAGGGAAGAAGATATTTATTGGCTAGGATCTTGCTAGGATATTGTTTCAAGATCTAGGAAAAGAAAAATCGAAGCAAGAAAATCCTAGAGAGTTGTGGGAGAACAACGAGACATGAAGAGGGATCTCCATTGATGAAAGTGAACAGCCCTATCATTGAAGACTTCCTTTCAAGTGACTCATAATTAGGCAGCCTCTTTGTGAAACTAAACTCTCAAGCCGGAGAATGGCCTTTATTTGATTTTGAAATATTTGCTTCCCATTCTGCACCTATCTTTTCAAGTAGATGGGGATTTCAAGAAGCAAGGCCTTTGAGGGATCTTCATTTTGAAAACTACACTCCTATGTTTCAAGGACCCTCTACCCCTCATCAATTTGTCACCCCTCCAAGATTACCTACTTGAATCAATATGGCTCAACCCAGACCCCATTTTTTTGTAAATACTTTTGGACCTATAAATTTTGTAAGGATGGTTGGTTATCCAAATGCAGACCTTAAGATGTGAGGAAAAAACTTCCAAAGTTCTAGGGAAACAATGCTATTACTGGTGACCAACATCTAAAGCTCTTCCTCAATATGATGGAAGATTTTTAGATTGAGCATGAAGATGTATACATCAAATTTTTTGTTCACACTCTAGAGGAGGATGTTAGGGACTAGTATAAAGCATTGCCAGATAATTTTGTTGATTCTTGGGATGAGATGAACAATGCATTCAGATTACGAATGGTGATAGGACCGACCCTAGGTTTCTTCCTGCGAAATTTGAAAACATCAAGAAGAATCTCAATGAGTCAGTACATGACTTCAATACAAGGTTCAATAAGACCTTGGGAAGATTGCCTGTTAGGATAATGCCATGTGATGAATCATGCTTAATCAAATATACTGATGCATTCGATAAAAAGGCTGCATATTACTTAAGAGACAAGAACCCTACCAACTTGAGGCAAGCATTCACTATGGCCCTACAAATAGAGAATAATATCAAGGCAATAGGAAAACCTCCTAAGAGGGATGGTGTGAAGCTGATTAACCCAGAAAAACCTCAGACAAGCAAGGCTACTGATTTGGAAGAAGTGGTGAAAACTTTGGTAGGGGTTGTCAAGGAGATCTCCTATAAGCTAGCCCGAGCTGAGAAAGGAGTTGGGAAGAGTTCACAAGGACAACACAAGCAACAAGGCCAAGACAAATTTACAAATCATCAAAGAATTGATGATAGAGGCAAAGGACCTATTGGATTTGGAAACAGTTGTCGGGGGAAGAGAAAATAGAATGGTGCCTAATCCTTTGGTCTTAGAGTTGTTGTTGTGGAAGAAACAAAGGTCATTGATTGGTGTGACAGATGTTTCATGCCCCATGCTCCTTGTGAAGAAGATCAACAAGAAGAAGAAGCAGCTGATGATGATAATGATGATGATGCCTACATGATGGAGATCCCTGTGAGTTCGCCAAGGGAAGCAACTTCAACTGAGGTAATAAGTGCTAGAACTGCTGCCACTTTTTGGGATTGCATCCACCAGGTACCTCTTCTTCCCCCTCTCATACTTTAGAAGTAGACATTGTACAAGCTTTTGAATTTCCCACTAATGATTTTGAATACTTGAGGGCATTAATGATTGAAAAGTATGATGGAGGAGTTCCCTTAGAAGAAGATAGGAAGCTATTAATGAATGTTGTAGTTGCCCAAGAAAAGGAGCACAATACCAGAAGTAAAGTTGCCAAGGGGCCACAAGCCAAGTCAAAATTTCCAGTGCTTACCAAAGAAACCCCAAAGAAAAATGCATCTAGCAGAGAGCTTGTTTCCCCAAGAAAAACTTGTGTTCCTCCCCATGCCCAAAATGAAAAGAATCCCATTCCATCTAATGAATTTTCCAATCTTTCCCCTAGTGTTGCTCTACCCAAATTTTCTCCATATGACATAGCCAAAATTTTGAGTCAAATCAAAATTCTTGTCCCAATTGTTGAGCTGCTTAGGATCCCTGAGCACAAGAAGAGGGCTTTTGAATATTTGGGATTTAAAGGGGAGAGATCATACAAGGCAGAGATGTAAACAAGGTTGAGGTTCCCCTTACCATTGCAGAGTTGGAAAAGCCACAAGTATTGGAAGAGCTAGGGGAACCACCAGAGGTTTATTTAGGAACTTCTTTGGTTAAATCCCAGCTGAATGTGGATCCATTTTTCACTACCTTGGTTATCAAAGACAAGTTGTTACATAACTGTATGTTTGATTCTAGAGCTTCATGTAATGTCATGCCTCTTGATCTCATGAATGAATTAGGTATCAAAGTAACAAAAACATATGGGAAGTGCATTTCCATTGACTCTAGAGAGGTGCCAGCACGGTGGGGTATGTCAAAGATCTAACAGTGCAACTTGCATCTTATCTTGGAAGGAACTTAAAGCTTGATGTAGTCATTGTTGACTGCCCTGCCAAGTGGGGGATGTTGTTGTCAAGAAAGTGGGCAGCAAGTGTTGGTGGTAGTGTGCAAATGGACATGTCTTATGCCACTATCCCCATTGAAGGCAACTTGGTGAAATTGTATGGAGAGAAGAAGATGATGTACTTGATTGAAGACCTAAACAATGCATCTTATGAAGTTTTGCAAGCAGATGTTGATCTTAACAATTTTGTGAGCTTTGTGGATTTCAGGGAGTATGAGAGTGTTGAAAACAGAGCTCCTAAGTATGTTGCTTTTTCTGGGAATTTGGTCTGTGTTTCAGCCTTGAAGAATGTCAAAGAATTTGACTTAAACACAATGGAGGAGCTTCAGAGAAGATGGGTGGTTTACAAACAGAACAAAGAAGAAAAAGAGGTCTACTTCCAGTTGATGAAAACATATCAGAACCTCTTGGCATGGTCATATCTAGGATGGCAGGTGCTTGAATTGTTTCCTTGATTATTTTCTTTAAATCAGGAAAAATTCTTTTGTACAGTGTATAGTTTGTTGTTTGTTCCCTGTTTTTGTGTTTTTGCTCATTCTGGTCCTCGGTGACCTGTTTTTGCTAGTTTCTCTATTTGTTTTTATGATGGCTCTGTTGCTCTGCCCTGTAAAGATGACTCCACTTCCCAATGGATATTTTGGCACTTGATCTACTATTGTTCTTGTGGCACTCACAGGGAGTGCCCATCCCAGTCGGAGCCAATTTTGGTGCTCAAAATTATCTCAACCCATTTGTGCCCTTGAAGATTTATTGATTCATGACCTTTTTCATTATCTCCTTCCCCGTATTGAGCTTGGTTGGTCTTATTGCCATTTTTCAATCTGTTCATGGCTCGAGGATCATGTGTGGGTCTGTATTTGTCTCATAGTTCCTTTGTTCCTCTAAAAAAGCTTTGTATTTTGAGTCTCTCGTGCTCTGTTCCTTCAAAAATCATGTTTTCCTGTTGCCTCCATTTTCCATAGTCAAGATTTTTTGTCCCTACCATTTTTTCCCTAAATACTCAAGGATAAACGAGTTAATATGTCCCTAAGGATCATGTTTGAGAATCGCAATAGTGTAAATTCTCTATCCTTGAAGAAAACCTCATTTTCTGGCTCGAATGGATGTTTCTCTGTGTTTTACAGTTTGACGAGAATTTCTCTAGGTCAAATTTACATCATCCAGTCGAGAGGGAAATGTGGCACCTCTTCGTTGGATGCGAGATCAGCTTAAAACTTAGAAAATCCTATTAAAAGCCCCAACTTTAAAATGTGTCCACATGGAGGAATGACGATGATTGAGAATCAAGTTTTTGTTTGGCTTTGAAGTAGCGCCGAGAGCACACATGGAGGGTTGGCGGGGAAAGAGACATATGGAGACTTCCGTTGGGTTTCTCATACTTACACAAGTTTCAAAAGGTTTTCAAGAAGTCTAAGACACATGGAGGAATGACACTCCTTTGAATATCTACCTTTGGGATTTTCCTTGGAGTAGTCTAGAAGGACATGTGGAGGCTTCCGCTGCTTTCCCATAATTAGACAAATTTTAAGCGGATGGAAACAATTTGGTGGAATAGGACACATGGTGAGCTTGTACTCATTCAGGGTCTCTACTTTGGGAACCATCTTGAAGTTGCACCATAGAGACATGTGGAGGCCTCTGCTCACTTTACATTTTATTTAGATTTTTCAATGGCCAAAAGGAGGCTGCCTCGGATCTTGACAAGTAGCACCTTCTGCTGAACTTCAAGCCTTCACACAAATGTTTTAGGGGCGGGACATATGGAGAGCCCACCCTCATTCAAGGTATCAAATTTTTGGGACCACCTCAAGGTGTGCCGTGGTGACACGTGGAAATTTGTAAAAGTCATAGGGGGTGGGGAGGAGGACCATCGAGGCAATTTATACTTTTCACCTCTTTGCTTCATAAAGATTAAAATGACAAAAATGGCCCGCGAGCCCGATGGGAAATAGTCAATGTTTTGCCTCATTCAACGATGGAGGTGTGGACCCGTGGAGGAAAATTGGAAAATTTTTGTTTTGAGAAAAAAGAGTTAAAAGTAACAGGGGAATCGTAGTTCCACCGGGACCCACATTGGGAAACGTGTTAAAAGTATTTCTCAAGGGCGGAGTTGCGGGAAAACTTGGAAACTTTTCCTTTTTCAAAATAGAGTCAAATGGCAGAATTTCTCCACATTTCCTTTGGGACCCACCTTAGGATACATGTCAGGCCAATTTTAAGAAGTAGAGGTGTGGAGCAAAATGGGAATTTTTTTCATTTTTTCAAAAGGGTCAGAAAAGGTCAAAGGAAGCCCCTGAGCCCATTTTGGGATCTTCCACGTGGACTTTAACACATTCACAATCAAAGATCAATGATTACTGAGCATCTATATCTAATTTTACCCCCATTTGTTCAGTAAAGCTCTTGGGAGAGTGATTTTCATGATTTCGGCTATTTTCTACATTCCAAATAGAGGAGCAAGTTAATTTTTATATCTAGAGTTTGGTGGGAGGGATCTAGAGTTGTCTCTCACCATTAAAATGGTCGACTCTCAAGCCCGATCTAATTTTCATTTTTCTTCTCCTAAGCATGTAAGGGATCAGATTTGATTGATATGGGGCTAAAGCGGTTGGTGAATGGATGGAGGTGTGTTTTACCCGAGAAAGGATTTGAATGCGGGAAGAAATCGAAGAGATTTTCCCTCAAGCACCTAGTGAATTTTTACAGATTTGATTCTATGAATCATGAAAGAATGATCACAAACACTAGTGCATTTGAATTTTTTGTCTTTTAGGAGGAAGGGGCTCTGTTGGAAATGCTATAAAGGGCATGAATTCATCATGAAAATTGTTGGGAGTTTTTGGAAAGATCAAGACTGATTTTCTCCAGCAGAAAAATCTTGATAGATCCTATTCATTTTGAGAAGTCGTCTAGAGAAGCCTATATATCTCTCTTTCTGTCAAATTTGATCTTTTAAAGGTGGTTGCAAGTGTACAACCATTTACAATCTTTGAGATTATTCTGGAAACTTTCCCTTCCTGATAAATTTGATGAAACTTTGAGTTATCTTGTGTCAATCTTGAGTAAAGTGTATTTATTTCATTTTTGAATGCATACAGGTAGTTTTTCTTATTTTTATTGCAATCTTGTACCAAAATATAGTCCAATCACACAGGTTTCAGTCCTTGTGATAGTTTAGTGGCATCTACAATTTCATTTCTTAGAAGAGCCCTCATTTGGGAATGGGATAAACATTTTAACATCACTTTTCTTTTATTTTGTTGATAGAGATTTTTTGTAAGCCTCCAGGTGTACCTCAAGCATGACTTGGTTTAAAAATATTGGTGCTTTATTGGGTCCTCTGACTCAAGCCTTTGTGATAGAATCCTACAAGTTCTATGAAAGAGTGTTGATCTAGGCTTCCATTAAAGCACATATTGTAGTTGAGGAAACAATTTAACTTTTTGTGGCATTTTGTTGATTGAATCTTTCCATTTTGCATAGTCTCTCAAGGATCTAGTGAGTCAAGTCCATCCTATCTCCCCTCCCACCAAAATTCATTTAACAACAACTAATCCTACCCATATTACCCCTATTTTTCTCTCGTATACCCACACTAGACCAAAATCCTTTTACTAAAGTATGCAGAATAGATCAGGTTTCCAAATGTCTTTAGTAACCTTTGCCTTGTTGTGAGAATATCTCCATAATCTAGAAGTGACAACTCGTGAGAGTCAGATTTGGTGTGTTGATCATATTTTCCCCAAGGCCTTCTCTATAAAATTTATGCAAAAGAAAGGTACATGTATCTCCTTTCAAATAACAAAGGTTACACAATAGGTTCTCTTACCTTGGTTGAAAGGCACAACCTAAAATAGTTAGGATAAGATCACATCCTTTTGAGGTGCTATCCATCTCTCCACAAATCCAAGTAATAAAGGGACAACTAGATTTCTCCTCGGCTACAAAATGACATACACTTATGATCTATCTGCCTCTAAGATCCCTATTGAATCTGTGTTGCTACTTGGCTTGAAAAGGAGAACAAATTTGGGTACCAACACGTGTCACATTGTTTAGAGTGCTAGAAAGTAAAGGCTGAGCATCAACATCCAACTGGCCTTCTTTATCCTCATGTTATAGCGGAATGTGTTAGGAAATAAGGGATAAAATATGTGGAATAATCCTCACAAAATCACAACAAAGAGAAACTAATATGCGAAATTATTACAGGATCTCAAATAAAAGTGTAGAATAAAATAACACAACAAAAAGAGACAATATTTAACATGGTTCACCTAATTTGGGCTACGTCCACCAAGAACCACTTGCTTAGATTTTATTACAAGCCACTTGCTCTCTCAATACAATACCTAGATCTATTTGGAGCTATGCTCAACAAACTCTAAAGAATTCACACCTGAATTCAAAACACATATGCAATGTTATATTCTACGTACCATATGCACAAAACCGATATAAATAGACAACTACTTAAGTAATTTTACAAAACCGTGGCTATCAAAATTTTCTCGATAAACATATGGGTCAAAAATCCCGCCCATATGAGAAAAGCACGTTCCTCGGTATATCGGCACTTTTTAAGGCCAATTTTTTATTCGGGGCTACACCCAACCCCACTCAAGGCCCACTGGCCCCAAACCCCAACGAGATAACTATGGAAAGTGTATAGTACTCTTAGTGTATAGTCTTCAATACTTCCTCACATGAAAACATGCTCCACAACCTAATAGAATGGAAGTGGGATACCATTTCTATGGACTTCATTGTTGGGCTACCGATGTCGAGATACCACCATGACGCCATCATGGTCACGGTGGATAAATTGACAAAAGTGGCTCATTTTTCTCTGGTAAAGACCACTTATATAGCTAGTGCAGTGGCACGGGTATATCTTGATGAGATTGTCAAGTTACATGGGATTCTATAGAATATCATTTGTGACCGTGATCCTTTGTATACTTCCCATTTTGGACCACCATGCAGTATGCTCTCGGGACGAGATCAACTTCATTACAACATAGCACCACGAGACTAATGACCAGATTTGCGGTGAATCAGATCTTGGAGGACATGCTTAGGATGTATGTTATGGACCATAATCCAAATGGGAGGAGTACTTGTACTTAGTGCAGTTTGCCTATAATAATAGTCTTTAGAGTTCTATAGGCATGGCTCCTTTTCAGGATTTCTATGGTAGAGAGTGTAGGACACCCCTTAGTTGGGACAGTTAGAGGATAGGGTTTCTCTAGGACCATCTTTATTGTAGGACATGGAGCGGTAGGTGGTTATGATCGGCAGTAGAGGCTACAAGAGGCATAGGATAGACAGGCAAAAAAAGTACATGGATCAAAGCATAGGACCGATCATAGTTTTGATGTGGGTATTAAGGTGTTCCTTTGTGTTTGGCCACACAAGATCCCTATCCGTTATGGAAAAGGTTCTAAGTTAGCCCCTAGATTTGTTGGTCCTTTTAAGATATTGGAGCATATCAGCCCTTTGGCCTACCGTCTAGCATTTCCACCTATCTTGTCTCACATACATGATGTGTTTCATGTTTTAGTTCTTAGGAGATATGTTGCATATCCTTCTCATGTGTTAGATTCGACATCATTACAGTGCGGGATTAGGGGCGGTGATGGTGGAGCTCATTCACATATTAGATCATAGGGCCCTAGGCCTTCGAGGTAGAGAGGTTGATCAGGTCCGGGTGCAGTGGGACAGATATGATGAGACTGCAGCTACATGGGAGGATGCTATTTTGTTATGATTTAAGCTCCCACATCTCTTCCATTCACTTTTAGGAGGAAGTCGAGTCTAAGGGGAGGGGATGTAGTGCCCACTTCCTTTGACACCCCTTTGATACTCATCTTGATACTACTGATTATATTATAGAATGATTATGGAATTTATTATAGTATGATGTTAGATGTTAGATCATGGATTATTGTTGACATTGATTCAGTTATGATCCATGATGATTATTAGAGACTTTTTATATATTGATGATGATATGTTGTTTGTGGGGTTATATTATGGAAGTTGTTCGGACATGTGATATTTGGATGTTGTGGGTAGACATAGAAATGGAAATTATTTGATGATGATATAGTTGTTGAGTAAAATTGCAAATGATCTTGTTGGTTGCTTGGATGTTGTTGTGATTCATATATCTAGATGACCTTGAAATTATATTTATATTCATTTGGATGTTCTAATATGGGCACAAGGCCGAAGGAGGTATTCATATTTTTAGGTTTAAAATATCACAACAAAAATTGTGGGGATTATAGACCAAGCACATTGGAATCATAGATGACTTCAACAAGGTCACCATGGCAACTTGTGTTTGTTTGTGTGTTTGGTTGTGTTAAGGATTCCTATGGGGTGGATCACCTTTAAACATTACTAAGGGTTATGTGTATTTTTTTATGTGGTTTCTTTTATTGATGTTTGTATGTGATTATTAAGTGATGTGTTTATCCCTTTTATTTAAATAAATTTTAGTATATAATGTAAGTAATCATGTCGTTAAAATAAATGAATCAAATTGGGTCATAAGAAAGTAATTATTGGAGTGGTTGAATCTTGTATTAAATGTTGTAAGAGATGTGTAAGCAATGTGTAAGTGATGTGTAAGATATTATAGCTATAATTAAACAATGAAAAAAATAAAGCTTACTTTTTTGACAATTTTAATAAAAACTAGAAATTGACACATCTTACATATAATGTCATAGATGAATAATGGAGGACTTGATTATTAACTATGGACCAAATGATGATATTAATGGACTATAAAACAATATAGATACTTAATTATTATATTACTTTTTAAATAAAACTTATCAAGTATATTAGAGAAAACTAACACCCTAAATACTCATAATTTTGACATAGCATAAACTTTAATGAACCATACTAAGTGCACTACAAAATAGACAAATTTATATAAAATTGTGTGTACATGTTCACTACCTTCAAACATGTAATATGAGGGGTGAAATTTTTTTCATGGAAATCCTCCCATAAGCACGTGGAATTTAAAATAATCTATAAATAGAAATGTGAAAACTTAGTCTTCATACTCCAAATAACACTTATTCCGGTAAATTTGGACTCAAGTATTACAAGTTTTGTAAGAAATCTATCAATTTTTTTGTATATTGGATTCTATTTTTACTTATACTCGATTCCATTATATCTATTATTAGATTCCGTTAGTAGTAATATTGGATTCTAATATTCTCATTATTCGACTTGTAGGAGTTCCAATTTTGATACTTTTGGAAAAATCATTTTGGGAGTATGTAAGGTTAGCAACCGCTAACTATTAAAAGACATGAGCCTGTTGTATTAAATAAATAAAAAACTAGCAATAAATCCATGTAAAATAAATTTCAATGTTCAAGCCTTGTACATTTAAAAGGTGAGTTTCACACTTTCCTTGCACTTTGAAAGTGCAAGCCTCAATGTAAGGTTAGTGGCCGCTAAGTATTATAAGGCATGAACCCCTTATATTAAAATTAAAATAAAAAATAACAATAAATTCATGTAAAATAAATTTCAAAGTGTGAGGCTCATACTCTGAAAGTGTGAGCATCATACTTTCAAAGTTCGAGAAAAATACTTTCAAAGTTTAAGCTTCATACTTTCAAAGTCTTAGCCTCACACTTTGAAAATTATGTGCAGCCTTGATATTAGAATTGGCCAAAATTACAATAAAATTTCATCCTCACCCAAAATTGTACCTTATTTTTTATGATTATCTCAAAATATTAATCAAGAACACTAGATAAAAGGACGTTTCATATTTTCGGTTATGGTTTAAGTATAATTTAAAGGATATTAGCTTGAAGTGTAATGTCGAATTCAAATAAATCAAAATTCCTTGAATATTATTTAAGATTCCACTTGTATCCTAGATTATATGAATTAATTCACTTGCCCTATTAACAATTGACATATCACTATTACTGAATAATTTATAGACCTTTTTTGTTTGATATTATAATACTAAAATTATTTAATAAAAATATAGAACTTTTTCTAGTCAGTCATTCTATTTTTGGGATAAAATTGAAAATTACTCAAGATAGGTGGTAGAAGTAATTTTATTTTAGTTTTTTTATCTTACTCATAGCATTGTAAAAACTTAATTATTTTATTCTTAGATTGTACACGACCATAAGTTTATTACTGCTTTTTATTATAAATTATATATCATATTTATCCTTAAAAGTTGACAGTATAGTTGGGAGGTGTGTATATCAAAAATTCAATTACTATGAAAGAAATTATAATTTATGCTTGTAAATTACTCTATTATCCATATAAACAATGGGTCACTTACCTCCATGAGGAATAAAATGAAGTCAATGTAATAATAATGCTTTTGAGAAACACATTTAAATGTCCTTGTAGATATGTTGAACCAATATTGTCTAGTATACATCAATCGAAAGAAACATTGTGCTACAATTATATTCTTTGCAAGTCGGAAATGCCACTACCTTTTTCCCATTGTGGGAAACTATGAACAAGATAAAAAAATTTCACACGCATCTTATTGGAATAATGCTTTACTCCAATCTATTTTCTCAAGTTCCCTTTTAGAGCCAAGTATCATAGCCTTGTATAAGTTGAGTAGATATTCATGGGCTGATTGAATAGATATCTAACTAGTAGGCCATTTTTGTTCTTTAATAATTTAATTGGAACATCATATTCAAAGAGTCTCAATACAAATCATAGAATTTTACTTACTCAATCCAAATCAATGATGCATGTTCCATAAAACAGATTAAAAATATAAATATTTGTAGGTTCAAACAAGAGGTATATAGGTTGCTTCTTGTCTCCTTTCCCTCCAATGAATACATTAGTTGGAATAATGAAGAGAATACCATGCCTAAGAACTCAAATTCTATCTCATCATGCTCTGATTTCTGTGATGATAGATGTAGCTCACAATAACACAATTGATGTGTCATACACAAGTAGAGGAAAGCATTGAGAAAAGTAGGAGAACATGACTGTGGGATAAATGGTATAATCACTAGGTACCATATTTATTTACATATTGAAGTTCCCAAACAAATACGTTCCCTTGGATTGGAATATAGTACCTACACTACCATCAACCAGTGACATCAACCACCACGGAAAACAACAATCTTCATGTCAAAATCTCACATAAAAAAATCTCCAGAATAAAGGAGTACTTAAAAACTAAATAACCTTTATGCATAGTTGGTAGTATGATATATATTAAACTGTTATACACTTAATTTTGATAACATAAATTTAGGGAAATACCAAATTTCAAGATCAAACCTTCAAGAAAGAACAACAAAACAGGCATACAGAACATTATTTTTACAAGAACACTGCATTTTTATGAAAACCATTAAATTATACCAAAAACAATGGATTTTTCATTTTCTAAGATTAAGAATATAAAATAAATATCTATTCAAGAAATAATGAATTTATACGGAAATTCCAAATACAATCATAATAAAAACAAGAGCTCATTCGTGAAGAAATACGAAAAACATTTGAGATAGTTTCCAGTGATATTTGAGATTATTACCTCAACATTTTCAAAGATCTAGCAAGTGAAAAGTTTCACTTTAGGCTATGGTAATGTCGATACCATGGCTACTGATGTTATGTCTTGTACTCTACTCTAATAACCAAAAATTTGATAAATCCTTAAACAAGAAACGTTTATAGGAGAGAAAGGGAGAAAGAGAAATTCATGAGAAAAGAAAGCATGGATTATCCATCAAAAATAGTGCATGAAGGGGTATCCATAAAAAATAATGTACATTTAAGAACTAATTGCCCCATCTCCTCACTCCCATACAAACTCTTGGTATTTAAAATATTTTTTTATGAGAAAACACGTTGAAAACTATAGGGGAGAAGATGGATATGCACCTTCCTTTTGGTCTTCCTATTACAAGCCAAAGTGATATCCATGGCCATGAAAAACATTGGCATGTTGTGTTTGGTGGTTCCATGCCATAGTGAACCCCCATCCGGAGCGTACCCAACACACATGAGATAAATTTAGGGAATTGGGATTGGCAACCGTTGGCTTGTTAATCCATTCCATATAAGAAATTGATGAAAAGATATTTTATGCAACATTTTCAAATGTGCGATAGCATAATTAATATCTAGGCCACACATAAAACATATAGGAACATGGTCAACGAGTAAATTTTTAATACTTTATTCTAGTTTACTTACATGTTCACTAAGTGAATTTTGAATATTTTACCCTCACTTTAGGGTAACATTGAAAATACCTAAAGTGAGAAAAGTTGTGATGTTTAAAGAATTGTTATCCCTTATGCTTCTGACAAGTCAACCAAATAAGAAGGTTAATATTTTCCTTTCCTTTCCTCTATCTACACAAAAAAAATACTTACTTATCCAATTGTTATCTCCTCCAATTTAATTTAGTAGTGGGTGAGAAAACAAGGTGTGGAAATTAGAAATTGGAAGGGCAGTCTACGGAAGTTGGAATCATCTCGTTTTGAATGGGAAGGGTAGTCTACGAAGTTAGAAGCATCCCATGTTGATTGAGAAGATAATTATATGGAATTTGAAAACATCTTATTCCTATTTACCATTATCATATTTGTTTATGTGGGTCACACACTAGGAAAGCATTGCATGGTGCTTGAAGTGGGTGAAAGGGCAAGTTGCCCCCAAATAAAACATGGATTTCCCATCTAAAGAAACACATATCTCGCACAAAAATAGAATTTATATTTCAAAATAAATATAACCATCTTCTCAATCCCCACATATTCTTGCTTCTTTAAAAATTATAGTTGATGAAAAAAGAAGTTAAAAATTGTAGGGAAGTAGACATATTTAGCTTATTAGGAACAATTATAGCTAGGTGTCGAACCCGACCTTCTTCTGGTGCACCTGTAACACAACCAAATTTCTAGCCATGGACACAAAAACATTGGCATGTTGTGTCTTATGGTATCAGAACCACAGATGCACCCCCAATCAAATTGCATACCTCATGCCTGAGATGGATTTATGGAATTGTTAAAAAATATAGCTAGGTGTTCTACCAAGTTTCCTTTTGGTCCTCCCATCACAAGGCCAAAGTTATATCCATGGCCATGGACAACATTGGCATGTTGAGTTTGGAATTTCCATGCCATAGCACATGCCCTACCTATAACACACCCCATTCCTGAGATGTATTTAGGTAAAGGAGATTAGCAACCGCTAGGCTAGTTAATCCATTCCATATAAGACATTGATGAAAAGACATTTATGCAACTCTTTTATATGTCTTAAAATGTAATTAATATCCATCCCCCATGTAAAACATAAACACATGGTCAAAGAGTGAATTTTGAATATTTTATTTTGGTTTAGGTACATGGTTAGTGAGTGAATTTTGAATATTTTACCCTCACTTTAGGGTAACATTGCAAATACCTAAAGTGTAAAATATGTTGCATTTAAAGAATTGTTATCCCTTATGCTTACTACAAGTCAACCAAATCATAAGGTTAATATTTTCCTTTCCTCTCCTTTTTCCACACAGTCAACATACTTATCAAATTGTTATCTCCTCCAATTTAATTTAGCAGTGGGTGAGAAAACAAGGTGTGGAAATTAGAGATTGGAACGGAATTCTACAAACGTTAGAAGCATTTTGTTCCCATTTCCCATTATCATATTAATATATTTTGATCATATTTACAAAAATGTAAATTTTAAAATCAAAACAAAGAATAATCTATCTTCTATATTATTTCATATGGGACACCATACAATTATATAGGGATGCAACTCCTATAATTAAGGAGGCTGCTATAACAAATCACCCCTCAAAATATTCTCGTACGTAATATTGTTATAACCACAACAATATTACAAACAACCCAAATAACAATATAACCATAAGTATAATTTACTCTATGGTAAATATAAAATATCCCTCTAATGTGAACACTAAACAATGATTTCCTAACATTCTCCCCTTAGTGTTTATATGGTAGAAAAATAAGGTTTACACTTCCTCTGCAACTTGTTTCCCATTCTTCCTCGTGATATTGGTACAACACTTTAACTAAAGGTAGAACAAGGAACACATCGACTTATTATCAACCATGAAATCTCGACAAATGACCGACAAGGATGGGAACACGCTAAGGAATCATATTCTTATCAACTAGTCACTTTAGGGATCACATCTAACCTAGCAATGTGGGAACCCAAGTAGAAAAACATTAGAAGAGGATAACCAAAACCTTGGTATGAACAAAAACAAATCTAACTATTTAACCTCTTCAAGACACATGATGTTTCATTTCTCTATGCTTTATGTTCTTCACTTTGTTATTATATTTGGGATTTATGCAGGAATACTCACATACACAAGTGAATAAGAACATATAAAATTTGTTCTTATTTTTCCCACCACGCTGAAATCCACACAAAACTGAAATGTTGAAATCAAACACACTGCATGCTAAAATAAGGAACATAAATCTAAAGAAAAATAACTCATGTGACACCAAATTAGTAAAGTGGCTTCGTCGTTAATGATTAACGAGGGTCATTGGTTGTCCTCCATCCTCTGATGCCTCTGTCCTCTAGTTGATGTGATGCTAACTCAGGAAGATTTGGATATGAAACTCAGCCATTCCCACATTGTTTATAATCCCCCCCATAATGTGAAATCATTTATCTTTTGGACATCGAGTAAAACTGAAAATTTGTTTCTATGGAATTTTTTATTTTATTTTATAGAATTTTGATGACTTCGACTCGAAATGAATGAATTAAACGAGAAAAGAATTATATTTCTTACAAATGACAAAATGTCAATGACAATACAAACTTTGTTGATAGTAGAATCATATATATACATATATATAATGATTTGACTCTTTATGATAAACAATGACGATAATTTTAATGAAAAAAATTAGATGAAAAATTAAATTTTATGAATGCAACTAATGATAATAGAGATATATATTGAATGAGTAGAAATTTAAAACCTTGACAACTTAGTAGAAAAAGAATCCAATAGATTTAACCATATACTTGTAAAAATATTACCACATTAACATATCAACTCATAAATGTAATGTATAGGACTCAAATATGTTAGATTGTTTGAATCAAATGCACAACTGGAAGGAATAAAATTAATATTTGAACTTGAATAGTTGTAAACATGTATAGAATTCACAATATTGAATAAGGTGAATGGTGGAAAGATGCATGTTTATGCAATGGATTGGGAGTAGAATGGATTTTTTGATAACAAAGAAATTTAATTTAGATCTTTGAGTGCAATCAGTGAAGTGACATGAACTCAATCAAAAAATGTCTTTGCATCTAAAATAGATCTTCCACCTCATAATAAAGCTTGGAACATATTTATCAACGAGATCCTTATAGAAGATTTAGAACTACTAGCTTCAATAATAAAAATATATGAAATCAATATGAGACTCGCAACAAAATGCTTGATTGAGATCCGATAGATATAATTTGAGTCATTATCCTGCTTTATATAATTAAATATCTCTATCATAAAGAATGGTGGCACTTTATCAAATATTATTCAACTGAATTCAGGTGGATAGCATTAGGAAACTAAAAACATATAGAAGTCTTCAAATATGGATCACCAAATGCATCACTAAATGCAACAAAAAAATCGGGACATGCCACATTCGAATGTTAAAATATATTGTGTTGAGATCCGAATCAAGGAATGAAAGAAATATTAATTGACAAACATGCTTCTCAAATCCACATATCATGTCGTATGTAGAAGGCATAAGGTATAACAATAAAAAAAAACTAGTCTATTCTAAAATACTAAAACTCCACGAGAAGACATTTTCGATTCTGTTTTACTCTCATGAATGGGGTGATTAGGAAATGAAATTTCCCTTTAGAATTTAACAATGATCCATTATTGAAAACTATCGCTCTGATACCAAATAATATATTTTTATCAAATTTACGAAATGTATAGTAGAAAATCAAACACATAATAATCTATCTTATATATTATTTCATACGGGACACCATACAATTATATAGGGATTGAACTTCTATAATTAAGAAGGATGCTATAAAAAATCACCTCTATAAATATTCCCCTACGTAATATTGTTGTAACCATAACAAATATTACAAACGAGGTCAAAATAATAATATAACCGTAAGTATAATTTACACTACTGTAAATAAAAAATACCCCTCTAATGTGAAAACTAAACAATGATTTCCTAACACATATTTGTCTATGTGGGTCACACATTAGGAAATCATCATATGGTGCAATAAGTAGGTGAAAGGGAGATGTGTGAATAAAGAAAACATGGATTTTTCATTGGAAGTAGTGCACAAAGGGATCTTCACAAAAAAATAAGGTGTATTTTACAACCAAGTACTTGTCCCTCACTCTCTTGCATATTAATTTTTAATTAAATATTGGGATTTTTATAAAAGAAATTGAAAATTATAGGGAGTAGATAGATTTAGGTAATGGGGAACAAATATAGCTAGGTTTTATACCTAGCCTCCTTTTAGTCATCATGTCACAAGGCCAAAGTGATACCCATGGACATAAAAAACTTTTTCCTCATGAGTCTTGTGATACCATGCCATAATAGACGCCCACCACAACGCACCGCTACGCCCGAGAGAAATTTAGGTAATTGGGAACAAATATAGCTCAGTGTTCAACTGAAAGCTTCCTTTTTGTCCTCTTGTCACAAGGCCAAAGTGATATCCATGGCCATGAAAAACATTGGCATGATGATTTTAGTGGTTCCATGACACAACAAAACCCCGGTGATAGCACACCCCCATGCCTAAGACAAATTTAGGGAATGGGAAACAATGAAAGCTATGTGTTTGACCCAACCTCTTTCTTGCTTTCCTATCATAAGGAAAAAGGATAGTCATGGATAGGAACAAAAATTGGTGTGATGAGTCTGGTGGTGCTACTATGCTCAATTCCATGCCACATCGCACTCCCCATGACTGATTTTATAGAAGATGACATCAAATTTTTTTCGCCACTAAAACATATTTAAAAGACCTAGAAGATTCCTTTTTCATGTGGTGGTTTGGGAATAGAAACATAGGATTTATCATCAACTTTTTCAGAATTCAGTGCTAGCACAACGACAATGAAAATGTGTTGAGCATCAAGCTCTCTAAAATGAAGGTGGAAAGAGGATTCCCCAATGGATTTAAGTACTATGGAAGCATGAATTATTTAGATCTCTCTAATAAAACTCTTTTAGGTAGTTACGAGTCATTCAAAATTTAATTTAATGTAGACAACTAGTTGCCTTGCCATTATGACCAAAATCAATCCCCACCTGAGCTTGCCTCATTAGGTAAAGATTTTCATAATCCAACACGATATTCTAATCCTAACGGAAGTGAATCTCAATATATATTTTATTGTGTTGATGCAACATAATGAACATTTGAGATTATCAACCACTAGGCTAGTTATTACATTATCTACCATTATAATTTTTTTATCAATCACCAATCGTTTCTCGGGAGCATAGATTTTCTCAAATACACTTAACATGGAATCCATTTAAAACATAGGTAGCACAGCCCATGACACCGATTCATTGTCATGGATCTTGAGACGAGTAAGGGAAATTGAAAGGAACATCTAAATGTTTGTTGATTCATGAATAAAAATGTAGATGATCCAGATCAAGGGTGCATTAGTTAAGAGTGCTTATTGGTATGTAAAAAGTAAATTGCAAACAAAAATTCTCACATACATAAATGTCTTACATAAATACTTTTAAATGAGGAAATTTATATATGTTATTTTAATGTTATGTATAAAAGGGTCATTAGAACAATATGCGTGCTAGGGTCACTAGAACAATTTTTACTATTAAATGAAAGTTAGAGATTTTCAAAATATTTTGAAAGTTATAGAAAATAGATTCATTTGGCAATATAAATAAAAAAATATGGTTGTTGTGGGGAAGTTTCTGAGTCACTCAACATTTAACAAAATGAAGACAACTAGTCACCTCACCATTACAACCACACTCATTCCGCACACTTTTAATACGCAACTCCATGTTACCATTAAAATTTATTTTCATTGCTTGGGAGCATGGAATCATCCAAAATATTTTTGGGTGAGTTTCTGATTGAATACTACCATCAACATATGTTAAAATTCCACAATATTTTATATCTTTGTGGATTGACATATCCATAATTTATCATTGACTTCCATAGTTTGAAATAGCCATTACACACATATTTCTCATCGATTTATAAATCATAATAATATAGTGATCACTAAGCTATTTTACTATGATTTTTTATTCAATTAATATTTTCAAAATAAGAAACATTAGACCTTAACAGCAACTAAGCCATTCCTTCTAATTATAAATAGAGCATAGCGATTTGTTAAGACATTACTTCTAATCCATAACAAAGCATTTTATCTTTAGAAGAGAAATGAAGGATATGATCATGATCTGAAGGCTTGATCATTCCTACATCATGAAGCAAAGGCTTGAATGTTCCTAATTTTTCATGATGGCCATGTTCATGAGCACCTCCTATTTGGAAATCTATATGCTTTTGGCCATGTTGATGAGCATGCTTATATTTATGATTGTGGTTATGTTATTAGCATGCTTTGATTTATGAATATGGTTATGACTATGGTTATGTTCTTAGTGTTGGCTATGTGATTTAATAAAAATGAATTTAATCTAACTATAAAGGAGCTGATATAGTAAAATATAGTAGAGATCGATGTTAAGAACTCAAGGAATGCAAGAGTATAAGTGAATAGGGAAGATAAATGACTTAGGTGAATCTTGCGCAATATGGAACTAATATAAGAAACAAACATGATTGAAAAAGTATCATGACTTATCTTTAAAAATTCTAGGATCCGAGAATGATGCTGAAAATTTGTGCCTAGTGCTGACGACAGGGGTGCTTAGTGCTAGTGACTATTCCTAGGTGTTGGTAACTACGCGAGAAGATCAAAAACTACTTTATTGTAAGTCTCTATAATTTCTCTTCCACTTTTTTCAATTATCTAATATTTGATCATTACTTGTTGAAGGTACATGTAACCTAGACAACAAACCCTAATACCTTAAAAATCTCACAAACACATCAAATCGAATGAAAAACGTAATATGTGAAGTTAGAATAACCCCGATGATCACCTGATGAGTGAAATTATGATTGATCACTATACTACATTCTATATTCCATGTAGTTCTATGTGCTTGTGTGTGAAATAGTGTCCTTATGTTACCCTCATGCCACCAATTTGATGCCAAGATAACAAATCTTTTATCTAGATAAGATTAAAATGTGTGATATGGAATTGAACACTTCCCTTTTCTATGGAGTGTTTATAGCACAACGATTCAATCCCTTTGATGTCGGTGATAGTATGTAGATGTGATTGCCCCTTAGAATTTCAAGCCATAATAATAGAGTGTATGTTATGTATATATATGGATATCTTGTTTGATTTTCGACACTAGTTTCAAAAAAGGATGAAAATGAAAATGGGATAATTATTAGAAAACTAGAAAGGTGGAAAAAAATGTCAAAATGCGTAAGAAAAATAAGATGACAAAAGCACCCATAATGGACAGGAGATCCTAAGTGTTAATGTCTAGAGTGGGAGATGTTGTCTTGAGATAAATGACAACATATGTGAAAAGATAAACAAATAATGATCCCTATGACCGACAAGAAATGAGTACAAAAATAACATATGTGAGAGAGAAACACAATAGAAATAGTAAAATCTAGTAGATGGACCGAAGATTGTGCTTTGAATACTTTTCTTATTTAAGATCCATGCATATAGTAAAATAGTACTATGTGTTTGATTTTCTATTTACATTTTCCACCCTTTATTCTATTTGAGTGAAATTCAAGAAGCGTAAAGGAAGTAAGTAACATACTTGTGTACATTCCAAAGAATCCATAATATAATGTTTGTGTAGAATGTGGAAACTTGTAGCATGGAAAAACATGGATCAATAATTTGACACATGTGGCGTAATTGGAGATAGAAAACCATCTTAACGAGAACTTTGAAAAATAATTCAAATGATTTTGAGACTTTGGTGCTTTTAATTGTTGTCAAAGGAGATTGAAGATGTAGGGAGTGATCAATTCCTAACCCAATTCTTTTGTAAATGGGAGGATTTTGGCATCCTTCAGCAAGAGGAAGAGTGTTGGGGAGAAAGATATAGTGTTAATCTCCATCCGTGACTACATACCAAAAATTTCCAACTAATGTAGATTTATAGAGACAAAATTTAATTCCCGATTTAGTTTTGACTAGTTCTAATTAGTTTCAATTGAAAAATAGTTTGTTCCAATTGAAGAACCCATATAGGAGCAGCGATAGGAAATTCAATTATGTCTCATAGATCCCACTCCTATAGTAAGGGGTGTTCCGATTTGAATAATTTTTTATGGCTTCCAAGTTAGGTAATGTGGAAGTGATAATATTGTGATGTAGCTCCCAAGTTATGTCATCTGGGACATATAACAAGTGTTCTTTATTATACTAATTGATTGATTTGATTTCAAAGGTGATAGAAGATTATTTGAAATATTATGTATATTTGAGATTACTCATAGAGAGGTTTTGGATTTCCGCTAGATTAGGTCATTTAGACGAATATATTTTCAATTGTAGAAAGTATTGATTTTAATATATAATGATTGTACCTTTATTCGAATGAGATCAATGAAATTTGTGATCTAGTAATACAATAGGAGTGTTGATTGACTATATTATAACTTTGAGAGGGGTTATGGGATGATCTTGATTATATTCCACCCTTTTGATGAAATCTCGAAGGATGATAAATATTGTGAAAAACACGAAGCATGAGGATCATGTAGGATAACAAGAACATTGACCAAGTTAGACTCTAACATCCCGACAAGGTCTCGTGAGGAGAAAACATCAACCGTCAAGTGCATGCAAGTATTCGAAAAGGGGGAAATATCGTTAGGTCCTCATAGATCTAAATGAAGAAAGGTGTACAAATAGAGGGTGTTGTGTAACCCCAAAGTGCCTACAATTATGATATCTCAAGTGGAGAATGGGAGTTACACACCTGCAATGGGAAGTAACTCGATATGACACATATGAGGCACTAATGTCAAATGACGTGTAAGGAATCGGCGAAAAACCCTATGACACATAGACCTATGACCTCATCTAAGTGATATTACTCGCCAAGTGGCATGGAAAATGAATCACACCAAAATATACCCTTCATTGTAACTTAGGATGAGGTAACAAGTGAGAAATGTGTAATGGGTCCCAAAACTAACCCATGATGAGTAAAAAAAAAAACAACAAGGATCTCAAGAAATGGATGAAAACCCACTTGGAAAAACATCCACCACAAGAGATGAAAATAAAACTCACTAATCTAATAAATATGCCAATAATGGGTATCGAAAATTGAAGATATTGATAATATCCCCATGTTAAAAAGGAAATTGCTTAGAAAGAAGAATAAGAAAGGATAAGAGGGAGACAAGAGGAATGTAGAAGATTCCATCGATAGATGTAAATTATATAACTCAAAGAAGTCTCAAAGAAGAGTATAGATGACGTGACCCTTTTCCTTTGGAGTAAAGAAGAGCCACATGCATCAAACTATGTACCTACCCTTAGGAAGGACATAAAAGAGTGATAGAATTCTACCCGCTCCACCAAGGAAATCAAGGCATCAACATGAAGAAATATGATTCTACTCCATGAAAGTGAGAAATAGGTCTAGTAATGGAGTGCCAAGGAACCGAATGTAATGCCTTGAGAGTAGAAATTTCAGAGTATGAATTGGGAACATCGACTTAAAGGATTCCCAAGTGTTGTGAAGGAAATGAAAATACCACGATAACAAAAAGAGGATCCACAAGAAAAGGTGGACCAAAGTGATGATCTCCGAGAAGTTTGAAGTGATAAGATTCCCAGTAGCACTCCTAACGAATTAGATGATGGAATCCTTTGAAAATTTTGTATAAGGATAATGAACCTGTACTACATCAAAACTAGTCACTTTGAAAAGATGATCAAGGTATGGCAGATACTCATGCCAATGAGGGGGCTCGAAAAATATAATAGTGATGGTAGATAGGTAAGAATCTTCACATTAATGTAGAGGAGTGGAGTGGTCCTCACACACTTTGGAAGTAGAAAGGAGGAGGGTGTAGTGACTATCTAAGGATGAGAAGGAGACCGCTTGATATATGATGAGAAGTAGGGAGTGGTGAGATACTTTAGAGCGGTGAGAAATGGATGAGAGGAGTCCTCAATGGTACTCTTGTCATCAAAACTAGAAGTAGAATGCTCATAACTATAAGTAGAACCAAACAAGTTTGTTTGTAAAAATTGAAGTCACATGAATCAAAAGAGGAGATGATTTTATAATTAGCGAAACATTAGCAATATGTGAAGGGTCTCTAAACAAGGAATTAAAGATTATCAAGATGGTGTGAGGAGGACTGAGTCTACCACTTGAATGTGGAGAGTTCGATGACATGCAACATCAAGTGAAGAATGAAAAGGTCACATTAGTCAACAAACTCCTTAAGACGACAATCATCGGTGTGTGCAATAATATGCCCAAGAAGAAAATTTCTAAGACCCTCGTAGGGAAAGTAGAATTTAGGAGAACCGAGGGTATAATGTGTACTTCTCTGCCAAGAATACATGGTGGAGTCTATAAAGTGATATTTTGATGCTCAAGTCTTGAAATAGCATTTTCCATGATGTGGAAGTGAAAGTCAATAAGTGCAAGGTGTAAAAGAGGTGTGTTGATACAAGAAAAGTGGAAAGACATTAGAGTTATCCCATAATGTGTCTACGTGTAATACAACACCCGAGAAATTATTAGTGTGAATCCATATATTATTAGTTAACAATCATAGCCCGGGGTTTGAAAGGTATTTTAACCTCCTTTCGAGTACAAGGGTGATAGCGCCTCTAGCGGGATTACTCAGAGGCCGTGCGCCCTAGCGGTGATTAGGGGATCACCCCTGAAATCCACATTTTATATGTATTTTTACTTGTAAAATATGGGCCATTCATTATTATGTAACAGATCTAACAATATAGGTTAGGGTGGGTTTTCTTTGTTTCCCTAAAAGGGTTATGAGGTGTGGCTCATTTTGTATTCCTATTTTCATTGTAATGGTGATGAGGATACGATAGAGAGAAGATGAAGTTACAAAATACTTTTTGTAGGGTGCATCCTTTCCTATATTTTGTTGGACGACATAAAAGGAATGGTTGTTTTGGTGGATGTAGAGTGGATCTGGGTGAACCATGTTAAATATTGTCTCTGAGTTGTGTTATTTTATTTTCTACTGATTTAATCTTAGATCTATAATATATTATGAATTTTAGTGTATACTATTGTGATTAAGTGGGATTCTATTTCGTAACAATTGGTATCGAGTGAGGTTCATTTGTTGAAGTGTTGAATCGGAGGAAAGTTTGAGATTGAGTGGGAGCTATGGTAGATGAAGGAATATCAAAGGTTGATAAATTCAAAGGGTATAATTTTAGTATTTGGAAGATGTGAATGAAATATACCTTTATTCAAAGGATCTTTATGTCTCGTGACTAGAAAATGGTAGAAACACTCGAGTATTTCACATGTTGATTGGGATTTTCTTGATAGGAAGGAACTTGGGACAATCCGGGTATGTCTTACTTATTTACTATTATTTAATGTTTCAAAGGAGAATACTACATAAAAATCATGGATGCATTAGAGAAGTTATATGAAAATCCCTCTACCTCTAACAAGATATTTTTAATGAAAATTTTGTTTAATATGAAGATGTTGGAGAATGGATCTATAACAAATCATATAAATTATTTTAATACGGTTGTGAATATGCTAGCTTCATCTACAATATAATTTGATTAAGAATTTAGGGATTTATTAATTTGGTGCTTTGCTTGCTTAAGAGTTGGAATACCTAGTAATGGTGGTAAGAAACTCGGTTCCAACTAATTCCATGTTGAAGTTTGTGGATGTTGTAGGATTGATTTTAAGTGAGGAAATGTGAAGAAAAATATCTGGGGAATCTTCCACTTCAGAAATTATTTGATGGTTGAAACTAGAGGAGACAACAAAATAGAGGGAGCCATGGAAAATTGAAATATCGGCCAAGGTCTAAATCCAAAAGAAAGATGGAATGTTGGCACTATGGGAAGGCACGACATATATAGAAGGAATGTTGGGATCTTCGGGAAAAGAAGAAACAACAAGAATAAAACAAGCGGTGAATGTGGCAACAAGTAATGTTTGTTAGGATGATTTAATTATTTCTTTGGATAATATTTTTGAATCTTGGGTTTTAGATTCGGGTTCTTCCATATTTACAGATCATAGAGATTTTTTTCCATATTTACAAAAAAAAAAGTATTTACGTGAGCACTTTGTGTATATGCAAAACAAAAATGGTTAAAGTTTCTCAAGGATGGACCTATGAAGAAAGAAAGTAATCTGGATCTGGTAGGTTATTATTTGTGGGTGGTGGCTCGGGTATCATCTCTTAGGGTTTCAAATTATTATGTCACTTTTATTGATGATGCAACAAGGAAAATTTGGGTATATTGTGTTAGAAATAAATATGATGTATTTAAAACTTTTGTTAAATGGAAAGCCTTGGTAGATAATAAAATAGGTCTTAAGGTCAAATGATTCGGGTAAGATAAGGGAGGGGTGTATTGCAATAATGAGTTTTAAAAGTATTTCTCTAAGAATGGAATCCACAAAAAAATGAAAGTTTCAATAACTATGTAGAGGAATGGGGTGTAAGAAAGGATGAATAGGACAATAATGGAATAATCTAGAAACAATAGGTTATATGAGGAATCCCTTTTAATTTTTTGGCGAAAGCGGTGAGAACAGGATATCTGCTAGATAAATAGAGGACCTTAAATGTGTCTTGGATAGAGGAATACCAAAGGAGGCTTGGTCTAGTAAGAAGGTTGATTATTCATTTCTTAGAATCTTTGGATGTGAGGTGTTTTTCTATATTGACAAGGATTATATGACCAAGGTAGAGGCTAAATTAGATCAATTCACTTTCATTGGTTATGGTGCTAATGAATTTGGATATAAATGCTGGATTATTAGGGATAAAAATCATTTGATCTAGGTATGTGGTATTTAATGAGACAGTTATGTATAAGAAATAGTTGCGGAAAACAAGGAAAATATAGGAAAGACTATGCGGTACTAAAGAATTTTTTAGATGGGATAGTGACATATTAATTAGTTACGGAACCTACTAAATAGGAACCCAAAAATCCTATATTGAGGAAGTCTTACTGGGGTAAGAAGGGCACCTAGACAATTTTCTCCTTCCTTTAATTACTTGTTAATCACTTGACAATGGAGAGCCTAAGATATTTAATGAGGAAATGCGGGTAGATTCCAGGAAATAGTGGGAGAAAGCCGTAGATGAGGAGAATCGAGTCTCTCATGGATAAGAAAACTAAGGATTTAGTGAAGCTACCGAAGGAAAAATATCATTGCAAAACAAGTGGGTGTACAAATTCAAAGATGAAGGAGGAAAGAAAAGATAACATTCTCGTTTGGTTGTCGAGGGTTTTGTAGAGAAGAAAGGTATTTTTTTATGAAATATATTCTCTAGTTGTAAAAATGACTTCTATTAGAAGTATTCTTGGAATAGTGGCAACATAAGACTTGCACCTATAGCAATTTATATGTAAAGGTTGCATTTCTTCATAGTGATTTGGATCGGGATCTATATATATATATTAGGTAGATGTCTATGAGTCTAATGGTCAAGAGTAGATGGTGTGCAAACCGAAGAAGATATTGTATGGCTTAAAACAAGCTCCACGAAAATGGAACAATAAATTTGATAATTTCATGATGGAGCAGGGGTTACTTTAGATGTCATTCGACCATTCCATGTATATAAATAAATTTGAGGATTGTAGTTATATTAGTATTTTCTTGTATGTGAATTACATGTTGGTTGCGGTACAAACATGTAGGAAATAGAAGTACTCAAGAAGAAGTGAAGTGACTCCAATACTATGAAGGATTTGGTGGTAGCTAAGAAAATATTTTGTATAAGGATATCTCAAGATAGGAAAGAGAGGAAGATATATTTATCTCTATAAGAGTAGATCAAAAATGTCTTGGAAAGGTTTAGTATGAAAGATGCTAAACTAGTTCTACTCCATTGGTAGGTCAATTCAAATTATCAAAGGAGAAGATTCCAAAAATGAGGAAGAGAAACATTATATGTTCAAGGTACCTTACTCATTAACAGGTTGGGAGTTATACATATGACATCCTATGCACTATGCCAAATATTTCCCATGTAGTGGGAGTGGTGAGAAGGTTTATAAGTGATCCTGATTAAGAGAACTGATAGACGGTAAAGTGGATCCTTTGATATTTGAGAGGGACCACGGGATTATCTTTGTGCTACACTAGATCAGATACCAATTTGTATGATTAGGTATATTCAAACATGGGAAGCTATATAGACAACATGAGGAGCATGATAGGCTATATTTTCATTGTAGGTGTGATAATTGTGAGTTGAATTTAGCGATTACAAAAGGATGTGGCTTTGACAACAATAAAGGTTGGGTACATGTTGTTGCTACAGAGGAAAATAAGGAGATGATTTATTCAGAGGAGTTACTTGATGAGTTGGGGAAAAAGGAGTTCGGGAAGCTACATAGTGATAGTCAGAGTGCTATACACCTAGCAAAAGAACTCCCAATTCCACTCTAGGATGAAGCATATATAGATACGATACCATTTCATCGGGGAAACTTTTGAGAAAGATAAATTGACGTTGGAGAAGATTCATATTAGTTAGAATCCTATATATATTATTACTAAGGTGATCACAATGGAGAAATTGCAGCTATTTGTAGCTTCAGTTAGTCTTCAAGGATGATTTTGAGGATGAGAAACATGCTAAGTACAAAGAGAAATCACTTTCAATGGCGGGTGCAGTAGTGGTGTTGTTGTGATCAATATCTAAGTGGGAGATTGTTGGTTGTGGAGCCTGATCTTATTAGTTAACACTCATAGCCCAAGGGGTTATAAGGGGTTCACCACTTGCGTAGTCTGGGGTTTGGCCGCCTAGCGGGGTTTCGAGGTCGCGTGCCTTGGTTAGGGTTTAGAGGTAATTCTCCCAAAAGCCACATTTTATATGTATTTATTCATTGTAAAATATGGGCCATTCATTATTAGGTCACAGATCTAACGGTATAGGTTAGGGTGGTTATTTTTTTCCCATAAAAAGGGTTGTGAGGTGTGGCTCATTGGTATTCCTATTTTCATTGTAATTGTGAGGAGGAGACTGTGATAGAGAGAAGAGGAAGTTACATCGATTTTTATAGGCGTATCCCTTCTCGGTATTTTGCTAGAAAGAATAAAAGCAAAGAAATTTTGGTAGATATAACCCAAATCTGGGTGAACCATGTTAAATATTGACTATGGGTTTTGTTATTTAATTTTCTCGCACACTTATTCTCATATCTCGTTATATATTCTCGCATTTTAGTTTCTATTGGGTCAAAACAAATAACTCGTGTCCCACATTTTTGAAGTTTTTATACTTAGAGAAAAATACGTCCAACAACAAAAACTTGACCAAACACTTATTAAATGACCAAACATGTATTTTTAAGATCTTATAAGTACCAGGTGTAAGGCATAAAAATTTAGCTGATATTTTAAAAGTATTTATAGTATTTTTTAATTTTTTTACTAGTTAAATTTTAAAATATTTGTTTCCACCAAGTGGGACACACTTATATGCTTAAACCCTACTATTACGGTTTTGTGGGATTTTATTTCCTAAGAGAAACATTGATAACCCCCTATTGTGAAAGTTTATAAATAGTGTGTGATTTCAATAATGCGTGTATTCATTCCATGTTACACAATTAACCACTCAAATGTATAGTAGGGCAACGAAATGTGTAAGAGTGGACGCGACAAGAAGTCCTAGTCGGAAGAAAAGAAAGGATATGCAATCAAGAACAAAAGGGCGTAAGAAAAACAAGGGTATAAATGCTACTCAATGTGAGAGAATGCATCTCACATCACAAATGAGAAGACACTTTTCCGCAAGGTTGTGGCAGACACACTCAATAGCCAGAGGCGATGAAGAGCACTACAATGCAACGAGCTAGAAAACGTTGCCTAGAAAGCTCAATAACCCTATACAAGGATCCCATAAATAGATAATCCCCTACAGAAATGATCATTTTTTAAATTTTTTCTTTTAAAATATTTATACACGCTGAAAAAAGGAGAAAATTGAGAAAAAAAAAAAAATCCAAGAAAGGGTTTAGGTTGTGTCTCGAGAAAAAATGGCATACAGTCTGGCGACAGCTCGGTGAGCTATATGGCGAGCTAAGGGCGAGCAACTCAGTAAGCTCAAGGGAGCTGAGATGGGCAAGATGAGGGAGCTCTGTAGGGAGGATCTCAACGAATGAGCTGACAGAAATCGACAAGTTGTTCTGTGATAGGTGAGCTATGAAAGAGGAAACGCGTCCAGTCCAAAGGTGAGCTTCTCAGAAAGTTAGACGCCAAGTTAGAGATCGAGCCAGAGGTCTTCATTGAGTCGGTTGTGTAATGCGTCGGGGAACAATGTCCCTTAGGTGGGAGAGTCGGTTGAGCAAGGGCCGACGAGGTGACGTTGATGGCTTAGTTGACATTGACAACGTGTCGTCATTGAGCAAGTGGGCGTCGGGACATGTTAGAGTTGTTAAACGGAAAGTCGAGGGGAAATCAAACAACATGATTTGCGACGATTCGTTAGAAGGTTTGGAAGGGCAAGTCCGAGGATCCACGCGACATCGATATGCTCGGGCTATAAGGAGAGACTGTTGAAACTGGAGTCAATCAAGGAAGAATCCAATGCCGTCTGAAGAGCAGTCATAAGCTGAGCCGAGGACACAATGGAAAAGGAGCACGGTGAACGGACATAACACACACCGAACATTAGAGGATAGGGCATCAAACACGGTGGGAATGTTGAAGACTTGAAAGTAGCAAGGTGGGGAGATGGAGCAAAGATCATACAAAGAGCTAATGTAGAGAACAAGTCGAAGGGAAGCACGAACAAGACATGAGAGAGCAAAGCCACAAGTTGAAGAAGATATAAATCCCAAACAAAGCATGTACGATGAGATCAATAATCGAGGTGCCAAACAGGGAATGAACAAACGGTCAAAGACAACAAATGCAAACCCCATTACAGATATCAGCCAAATTGTGAGCTGAGAATGATGGAAGGAGAGCTAGGGGAGCAAGCTCGGTTCCCAGGTCAGTGAGCTGGGGGCAAGTGGAGCTCAAAAATACTTTTTAAACCCTAGAATAAACCTCAACACCAGCACTAAAAATTAATATAAAACTTGGAACTACAAACCTGAGTTTGTAGTAGACCTCAAAAGCATGCATGTAAAGGGAAGAAAACCATGAATACCAGAAAGCACAAACAAAAATCACGAATGAGATTGAAAACCCAAAATCAGTGAAAGTAGAGCATGGATCGAATATCTATTACAATAGATGCACAAGAAACTAGAAGATCACAAATGGAGAGAAATAGAGAAATGGTAGATGATGAGTAACAAAAATCCCACAACATGTGATCTAATACTAAGATAAATAATGTGAAAAATGAAGCACAACGATCATGGAAGATAACGTGAACATAAACTTAGCATCACTCCAGCTGCATGACGAGGTCTCATGAGGAGTGAGCATCAACCATCAAGTGCATGTAAGGATTTGAAAAGCGAAATCTCATTAACTCAGCGTACATCTTAATGAAACAAGGTATACAAATAGAGGGTGTTGTGTAACCCCGAGGTGCCTCTGCAATTAGAACCTCTCAAGTGGAGAAGGGGAGTTATATTTGCGAGAATGGGAAGTAATTCCTATCTCACACATATGACGCATTGATGTGAAACGACGCATAAGAAATCTATTAAGACCCCTATAACACCTAGACTTATGACCTCCCTAAGTGAGATTACTCGCCACATGGCATGGAAAAATACTCACACTAACAAAGGGTAGAAAATGAGCATTGATTAGAAACCAAGATGTAAGAGATGTTGTAATATTAAAGTAAAAATAGTATGGGATAGTATTGTCAAAGTATGAGTAGATGGGGATTTCTACATGTGCCACATATGAATATGAGATGTTGAAATTTTTATGGTACGGTGCTAGAGGAAAATATGATTTGTATGGCACAAATGACGAGACAAATAGAGTTACGAGACTCAAGATATGAGCGAAACTATGCAACGTTTATTAGTTAGAAAAGTGGTAGAAAATAATGACTATATTATGCGGTAAATAGGAATTATTATATATAGTAATAGTGAAAAGGTGCATTGTAATATCATTTTTCTTGAGAGTAGTCGAGAATGTGAGCTTTAAGCTATGATTATGCCATATGTTAGAATGCAATGAGTTTGACTAGATTTTAAAAAGTAGTGGTGGCCTTGGCTTTGCATACGACCCATGAGTTTGTAAGTGTGAGAAAATGGGACTAGTTATACATTGGAGTGGTGTTTGTAGGCCCACTTGTATCGAGATTTGTATAGATTTAAATAAAGCAAGATCATGGGGTGGACTTGGAGCCACAAATTTTTACATATGGGAATATGAGCATATACCCATATTGAGGAAACTCAGTGGGCCTTGGGGCCATTGGGCTCAACGTGAGATATTTGTAGCAAGGTGGGTAGGCACCCATAGGAGGAAGATGGATAGACCACCTATAGGTCAATGATAGATAAGATGGGCCCTGGGGTCATTATATGGAGACTGTATACAGACTATGGTGGATGGGTATAGGATGGTGTGGATTTTTGGTGCAAATGATGTACCATGTGGTTAAGGATCATTTTTGAGGGGTGACTTAGTTATTCAAGGGTGAAGGAGTATTTAATTAGTTTGGCATGCCTCGGGATGTGCCCGAGGAGCCATATATATGGTTGAAATTTAAAATAGTGGTGAGACAACTAGGAGCGAGGTTGGGCATGACAGGAGAAAAACTAGTACATCCTAGTCAAGACGAGGAAAATGAGGTTATAGATCCTATACATGTTGATGATGTGGGGTGCTACAAGGAATACAATGAGTGGTGGGTGACACATGGATGGGTGTTACTAATTATAGTAGTGATTGATGCGGTTGGTGGGCTAAAAGTTAGAGTACTAGAGGGGCAGGGACATGCCCTCGATATAGATGGTGTAGCAACAACATGATCTGAATGTAAGTATTGTTCATTTTCATTTTTAGTTTTTGTTTGGTTATTAGATATTGAAAAGGTATGTAGTAACTAATGTTGGTTTTTTTGACTGCAAACGATGCCTATTTTTCCGTGATTGTAGATTCATCAATACGCACATTGACACAAAACATTCCTCAAAATGTTCTTTTAGGAGGAGGTATGATACGGTGAGTACGAATGATTGTGGTCGAGCATGCCTCTTTATTCGAGTGAGTGGCTATAGCAGCAACATCTCTACCATGTGATTGAGTGAGTGTGATGAGGCTCATGTAAAGACTGAGTGAGCTAGATAGGTCATAGGAGGAAGAACCCTAGCTCAGGATGTTTTTCATAGATATATTGAGCTACATGGACAATTTATAGAGAAGAAAACTTAGATGGTTGTATTACAGAGTCAATTAGAGATATAGAGATTCGAGATCAATTGTGTAGAGTGAAATTGAAGACTCTAGTTTGACATCTCTCGTAATTATATATAGTATATAGCGAGGATGATGTGTGATGTATTACATATGTTAGACTAATGCATGGGGCTTGCCCCAATTGATTTATTTTGAAACTTTTGATTTTTGATGAGATTCATATAGATGGATGTTCTTTGTGGAATTTGATATTGATGTGTGTTGTATATTATGTGATTATTATGATGTGTACATGGTAGTAATTGTGTAATGTGATAGATTGAATGTGCATTTTTATTTGGCTTTTTGATTATTGAATTTTGGAATGTAGTATGATGTGGAAAGAATAAATAAGTACTAGGGGTTGAGAATATTAGACCTCGATTCATAACCATGCTCTTCATTTCTTATCCCATGCTCGATGTCGTGTATCATTACATAGAGATAGGGTGGTCGTTGCATGCTATCTAATCTCTTTGCTTCAATGGTTAGGTTTCTATGTCTATCTAGTCTGCATCAGATAAATCACATGTGTGTGTTTCACTAATTCACTTCTTATCTGAGAGGCCTTGTAGATATAACCACTCAACCCTCCTCCTTTAAAATAGATAAATAATATATGTGAATAACAATCAACGGTAGATCATAGAAACATATGTATGTGATGTAATGTTGTAAAGAAATAAAAGTGGCAATATAACTTAGATAAGATAAGAGATTAAACTGATGATATGTTGATAATTTGAATAATGATGAGATGTTAATAAGATTCATAATAGCATAGGATGAGAATTTATGGGGAGAATATTGATTCCCACCCAATGTGAGACTCGAGTTTCATTTATAAATGCCCCTTTAGTAGTCAAGAATGAACCATATAACAAGAATGGTTCATTGGGAAATGTGTTTCTTACATGAAAGGAGATGCTTTAGAAAATATACGCTATGAAGTAAACCGCATGACTTGTGAAAGGATAGGTTCGTTGATGTATTATTTCATCAACAGTCAAGTGTGAACCATAGCAAAGAGTGTGTCATAGAGTAATGAAATGGAAACTAGACTTCATCTACTAAAGAATAAAAGGCCTACAAGGTACGAGATGGATCATTTAAAGAAACAACGGTGTGAGAAGAAGGGCCAAATTGGATCTAAAATGGAATGGAACCAAGAATAGAAGGTGTGGTGGGAGGAAGTGCTAAAGCAAGGGACTAGGAAGCCAATGACGTACTATAGAAATTTGTGATGAATGAGAGGATGCAACCATAGGTAGATTATATGAAGGATGTGGATAGATGATGACTGTAGGAGGTAGGCAGATGACTACTTTAGATGGAGGTGAAGGAGACAAAGGAACAATGGTTGAAGCACTCTTATATGGAATAGGAGAAAGAGAGCGCTCATGAGAGCACAAGAAGATATAAATGATAACTTTGTCTTCAAATTTTTGTAAGTGGTCATGGAGAGCATAGAAGTCATTATCATAATGGCCATTGATGCAATGGAAATTTTAGAAGGGACACTCACACTAGAACCGTAATTTGTGAGGTACATAATCCCGAGTAGAAGGTAAATGAAAGATCCACTTATCAAGTAAGGTTCATATAACATCATGTGGCTTTAAATTATGTGATAATCACAATGGTTTATGAGTGAGATAATAAGAAGACTTAGGTGATTTCTGATGTGGTGGAGGAAGGAAGATAATTGCAGATGAAATGAGGTGGAGATGGGGGACCGTGGATGTAACTTAATGGATTGAAGAGGAGAAAATATTTTTAAGTCAATGAATTTTTAGCATAAGTGTGTTAAAGATTCACATGTATCATAGAATAATATTTCTTTCAATGCAAGAATCAAGCCACAAAAAAGATAATTTACTTTTCTAAATTAATGGACATAAATAATAACTAATGTATACAAGACTTGAAGTGTAAAATGTAATCTATAATTGGTTCTTCCTTTCCTTGATGTAAAAATGGAAATTGTTCATATGTGACTTTAGAACCATTATTAGAAATAAATTATCTAAGAAAAACATTTTCCTTTTCATAATAAGTACTAACGGATCCATATGGAAAATGAGTATACCATTTGAGTGCATGATTAAAAAGGCTATATAGAAATTATTTGAGTAAATAGCATCATTAGAATAAGAAGACATAGCTAAATGATAATAATTGAGATGTAAATAAATATTTCCATTTCCATTGAAGCATGAGAAGTTAGGCATGATGAAGTCCTTTGGGAAAGTTATATTGTGAATCTTTTTAGGAATTAGATTGTCATGCAAATAATTATTGTCAATGGAAGAATAATAGGACTTACTTTCAAGGGTGAGTGTATGAAATTGAGATTGCAGAGGTGCCAACAACATGCACATGAGGGATAGAATATCATGTGATGAAATGGTTGGTGAAGTGAGAGGAATATTGGTTGGATCTTACCATGGTGAGTGATCATCGAATGTGAGAATGAGCAAAGGATGTGGAATGAGGAGAAGGAGGTAAAAAGTATTAGAAGAACATCAAGGCTTGATGGGAATTCTAGATGTAGACTTAGGAGATAAAATGAGAGGTGTACTAGAGGTAGGAGTAGAAACATCATGAGAAACAATTTCAGAGTAGAAGAAAGAGGAGTATTATATTCACATTCAGCAGTCTTAAGAGAAGTAACATCATCACTAACATGTTTATGATCAAAAGCATCATCGACATCAATATAAGTCATATTTTAACAAGAAAGTATTTCATTGACTATCATAAAAATACAAAGAAGTGATAGGATTATTAATGTCAGATTTATACTTGCATTAATTAGAAGAACTTTAAGAATTATGAAGAATAGGAGATACAACTTTACATTCATCTTGACTACTAATAGAAACGACGTCATACACGTTTACATTTTCAACAATAGAAGTAGCAGTATTAGTATCCATATTGTCACAAGAAATAACATGATCAAGAAAAGAATCTATAATAGTATTATCATATGCTATAATAGGAGTAGAAGAAGGAATAATAGCATGGGTGACTATAGAATATAAAGGAGAAAATGAAGTGGCTCTTTTGTCGGGAGAGACTATGTAAGTGTTAGGGGTGTCATGGATAATAGGAACAAAATCTTGGAAATAAAATAGTGTTTAAAGAAAGGAATAATCACATTTATGATTGCGATAAAGGTCAATAACTTCATATTCTATATTAATATCATTAAAAAGGGTTGTAGGCATGTATCGGCCATATTATGATTGGGAGATGAGGACCTCTTTTTGCCATGTCGGGTTCACCATATGATTTAACAAAAGCTGAATTATATCTAATTATAGAATTAAATGATAAGGTAAAATATAGTAAAGATATAGATGTTAAGCACTTGTGTAATGTAATACTATAGGTAAATTTGCAAGATAAAGGACTTAGATGAATCCTCTAAAATATGAAACTGATATGGGAAATGTATAGTGTTGAACGAGATTGAAATAGTGTTACAATGCTCTCTAAAAATTTTGACAATTGAGAATGATGTCAAACACGGGCTCCTGGTGTTGGATAAGGGAACTTGAGTAGTGGTGACTTTTTTTGGGTGCGAGTGACTATGCAAAAGCTCGAAATCTAGTTTCTTTTTTGTCACTAGGGTTTCACTACCACTTTCTATTAATTACATTCACTCTTTGATCACCGAGGGTACCAGTAAAGTGCAAAATAAATCCTAAATACCTATATAATCTCACAAAGAAATCAAGACATAATTAAAAATGCAATATGTGAATTCGAATGACCTTGATGCTCACCCGATGAGTGAACATATGACTAAGTGTTGCACTACATTCCAGACTCCATCATATTCTTTACTCTTGTGTTATTTCTTTATTCTTGTTAGTCTCACCAACGAGGCTAAGATAGTGTTTTTTAGCTAGATAAGATGAAAATGTGTGATACGGCTAAAAATAACTCATATCGTGGTTCGTCTATCTCTAAGCATCCTACCGGTTTCGATATCTTTGCTCGGTCCCTGTGGGAGAATCAATTTTGATACCAACACCAAATTAGCACCATTACCGGGGATTATTTGAACTCTAGGACTTATTTGTGTGGCAATAACACCGAATTAGCAATGTTTTCGGGGATTATTTGAACTCTGGGACCTATTTGTGAAGAAACAACATCGAATTGGTGTCATTGATGGGGACTATTTTTACAAAGGTGTACACATACCGACCTTGGTAATATTTCTTGCATGATTCAAGTACAAATATGTTGTTTAAATGTCATCCTTTGTAGAGATCTATAAGATTTTTGGAAGATTACATGTGCATTGTGAATTATTTCCAATTTCTAGTGGTTATTGCACTAAATTTGCATCAATAGTGATAAATTTGGGTAAAGGAAGGTCAGATCTGTTAAGCTTTGCAAAAATTAAGCATTGATAGAAACTTGGTAAGTTACTAATATTGCATCTGCATAACTAAGGTGAAAATCCTTAGTGGCGACTCCATGTTGATTTGAAATTTTAATGATTACCAGTGCCTTAACCTGTGTTAAGTGAGATCTGTCACTAATCTATGCAAATATGGAAGGAAGAAGATCTATCTTCACTAGGGACCCTACTAGAAAGTTATTTCCGAACTAGGGAAAAGCAAATTCAGAAGGAAAACAAGTCTAGAAATTTGTTGGAGATCAAGAATCAAAAAGGAGATATCAGTCCTGAAGGGTGATCGATCTGTGGTTGAATATTACCATACGTCTTCAAGTGATTTTGAATCAGGTAATCTTTATATAAATTTGAATTCTCCAACTAGAGAGGGGCCATCATTTGTATCTGAAAAGTGTGCTTCTCTGTTTTCCCCTGTTTCTTCCAAGGTTGATAGGGTTTTCCAAGAAGCTGAGTCATTAGAGAATATCTATTTTAAAATCTATATTCATGTGCTCCAAAGACCCCTCATTCCCTATCATTTTGTTTCTCCTGTAAATTCACCGCCTCAAGGAAATATGGCCCAACCTCCACCTAGACCTCCATTTGTTGTCAACACTTTTGGACCTATAGATTTCAGAGGTATGGATGGATATCCTAATATAGTGCCACAAGATGTCAGAAATAGGTTGCCAAAATTTCAAGGAAATAATGCCATCACTGGTGACCACCATTTAAAAATATTTTCAATATTGTTGGTATCCAATTTTTCTTCCTTTCAAGCTGAGAAGCCTCACAGGTTTGACATGGAGCTTAGAGATAGATAGATCATAACGTATGTCATTTTGTATCTAGGGATGAGATCTAACTAGCCGTTTATCACTCAGATTGTGGAGAGATGGATAACACCTTCAAGAGGATTGGACCTATCCTCACTAATTTAGGTTGTGCCTATTCAAACAGGGTGAGAGGACCCTTAGTGTAACCTCTGTTTGATAAAGGAGATGGAGATATCCTTCTTTTACAAAAATTTTATGAAGAAAAGCTTGAAAAGTATGATCAATACTCCATAATTTAACTCTCAAGGGTTTTCACTTTTAAAATATGGAGATACTTTCAAAACAAGGCTAAGGTTACTGAAGACATTATGAAATCCTAATTGTTCTACATATTTTAGTAAATAGATTTTGTTCCTTTGTGGATATACAGGGCAAAACAAGGGTAGTATAGAGTAGGATTAGTCGTTTGAATGATTTTTGGTGGGAGATTAAGAAAGATAAATTGGAATTTTCCAGATCTTTGAGAAACTTCACAACAATGGACAACTCAACAACAGAAAGCTTCATGAATAGTTAAGACATTCCTTCAACCAGAAGGTGTGCATCAATGGAGGCCCAAATTTGCACGTTTTCACACAATATTTGAGAATATAGCACAAAGGCTCGAGTTAAAAGACTCAATTAAACACCAAAATCTCTTATCAATCACGCCTAAGGTACACCCAAAGACTTACAAACAATCTCTGTCAACAAATGAAGGTAAAGTGATTTTAAATTGTTTATTTCATTACCAGGTGAAAGATCTTCTGATAAATGAAATTGCAAATGCCACTAAACCATCACAAGGATGAGATATGTGTGATTTCACAAATATTTCAATGTAAGATTGCAATAGGAACAAGAGAAACCATTTACAGACATTCTGAAATAAGCAGACACAAATTTTCCAGAGATTGAACACAAATTAATTTCAAAATTTCTTAGATTCATCAAAGAAGGGAGACCTTCCATAGAAATCTCAAATCTTGTACCCAATGATTATACATCTGCAAAAACATGACATGATAGAAAATCTAACACAGAAGAAATTAACTAGGTATCTCAGATGGGTTTCTCAGAAGACGAATTTTCTCAAATTTTTCTCGTGAAATTTAACCCCTGACCCTTCACATGTCTAAAAACATGCATTATATAACATTCTATTACATCCAATCCTTCTTTCCCAAGAAAATAATATCCTAAGCATCAAGTTTGTTACAAATTTCACTCATGATTTGCAGAAAGGGACGTTTAATAGAAACACGTCCAAAAGTTGTCAGGTGTTTCTAAAAGGTGAATCATTGCAAATATTTCCATCATTTCTTCAATTGGGAGCACATTTTTCATCTTCTATGCATGCGACCCCTTTCCTTCATCATTTCACCTTTTCCCTTTTGAAATTTTTCTCTGTAACTTTGGATCTGGCATTTTGCATTTTACACAAGCCCGAGCAAAAATTCACTTCGAATGCTCAAATTTCGCACCTCAATTTACAAATTGAGCCTCCAAAACTATTTAATTGCACCTTGCAGACCAAAACGACACAAATTCATCAAAATTTGATGAAGAATGATGCAAAAATCACATCTCCAAACATCCTGGAGCTCCAATGGCGGTAAAATCAAATGAAATGCACAACTACTATCGATCTTTCCCTTTCATATTTTAATCTGAGCCATCCACATGGAGAAATTTGATTTGAAACTAGCCTAGGGCCACTTTTACAACTTTTAATTAGATCCAGCCACATGGCAAAATATGATTGGAAATGGGCCTGGGAGCACCTTTTAACATTTTATAACATTTTGGGAAAATGGAAAATTTTGACACTTTTCTCTGCCCCCCTTGACTTTTCAATGGCCACGTGTCGATCTTTGATTCACTGCAGGGTCGTGTTTTACTATCATACTTCATTTCTCAAAAAGGAAAAAAATTCCAATTTTCTTCAAGGTCTCGCACCTCTGCCTCTAACCTTACCACGTGTTTTTCTGTGATTTGTTGTGGGGCCATGATTCTATTTTATACTTTATTCCTTTTACAATGAAGCTAAAAGTTTCAAATATTCCTACCAGCCTGCATCCTTGCTTTGAATTTTCAAAGCTGACACATGCCCTTTTCTTATTGGTTGCAGGTGTGTGGCTCACTTTTTATCTTTACTCCTTAAAATAAAGCTAAAAGCTTCAAAGTTCCCCGCCGACCCACACCTCCACCTTTGAATTTTCAACCCTAACACGTGTCCTCCTCTTATTTTCTACAGAGTTAAAGTTCATTTCTCAACTTTAACTTTTTCCACAAAAGGAAAAATTTCCAAATTTCCTTCGATGCTCTTCTTTCCCAATTGTTGGCCTATCAAACCATGTGTCCTTCGGTGATTTGTTGTAGAGGCATAATTCACTTTATAACCTTAATCCTTTTTCAAAGCCAAAAAACACAAACTATTTTTCTGGTCCACTTCCTTGCCTTTTGACTTTTCAACTATGCCACGTGCCTCTCTTGATTGTCTATAGAGTTAAAATTCTCTTTATAACCCTTTTCACAAAAAGTTAAAAGTTCTAAATTCCTCCGATGGCCCACCCATTCACCTTTTGACTTTTCAAAGGCGACGTGTCCTGTTCTGATTATTACAAGGGCCTTAAGCATTTATTTTACCTTTTACTCTTTTTCCTTAATGCCTTAAGGCATAAAAAGGACCCACCCCCACCCATGACCAATTGGAGATGAACACGTATACACTTTTGGGCCAAAAATAAGAAATTTTCCCCGCCACTTAAATTTTTCTTTAATCGAGCCTGGCAAGTCCATGAGGCGAGTTCAAAATTTTTTCCAATGTAGCCAAAATAACAAGTTCATAAAACAAAGTTGTTGCGCCTCATCCAATTAGAAGAAGCCACGTAAGCACCAAAAGAACCAATCAGAACTTAGCGGAGCCATGGGACCAAATTTTCCCTCTTTCCAAAATAGCAAAAAGTGATAAGTTCAAAACATTTATCCGTCATCCCTCGACCAATCAAAAGAGGCCACGTATCTGCCAAATGCTGAGGTAGAATTTGATGGGTAAAAGACGCCCGTCAGACCATCAAAAACACATAAATTTACCAGTTCACACCTAGGATCTGATTTTTTTGCTAAGGAAGAATTTTTTTGAAACAAAACTAGGTAAATCATGGCTCCAAGCATTTTTGACCATGGGAATGGATTTTCAAAGGCATACAGAAGAAATTTGAACAATTTTCAAGCATCCATGATTAGGAAGACATGAAAAAATGGCAAAGCCCACAAATTGAAAAGATTTAGGGCAAAATTAGGGCACATTTGGGGATTTCTTCAAAATAAGGCATGAAAAGGAAACTTGCAAAAATTCTGGTATACAGACAGAGATAAAAACTTCATTTCATCCATTCGAGAGATAGAAACATTTCAGAACACGCAGATCAAAAGGAAAATTAGGGCAAATGGTGTGAGTTTAAAATGAGTACTAGCAAATATGATGGAAGATTTTGAAATTGAGTTTGAAGACGTGTATGTAAAGTTATTTATCGATACTCTTAAAGAGGATGCACATGATCTGTACAAGTATTTACTAGATAATTCAATGGATTCATGGACTGAGATAGAAAATGCCTTTAGATTTCCATATGGGGATAAGACAAAATCCAGTTTCCTTTTATCTCGAATTTGAAAATATTAATAAAAATACAAATGAATCTGTCCATGATTTCAATACTTAGTTCAATAAGACCTTGTGTAGGCTACCCGTAATCCTAAGGCCAAGTGATGTGTAATGTTTGATAAAATATTCGACATTTTTGATAAAATGGCTCCTTATTACTTGAGAGATAAGAACCCGAGAAAATTGAGGCACGCTTTCACCATGGCCTTAAAATTAGAAAATAACATCAAAGTAGTTGGAAACCCTCCTAAGCGAGAGGGTATCAAGTTGATCAATCCTGAAAAGCCTCAGTCAAGCAAGGCTATGGATCTGGAAGAGGTTATAAAACCTTTGGCTAGAGCAGTTAAAGATATATCCTATAAACTTGCAGAGCTGAAAAAGGGATAAGACAAAGTTCCCGTGGTTAGCATAAGCCACATGGTCGGGAGATATCTGGAAATCATCCCGAGGTGATCACGACTAGATGATAGATGGACAGGGATTGTGGGCTTAGGAAATAGACAGCCTCAACCTAGGGAGAATAGACTGGTTCCTGATCCTTTGACTTCCAGGGTTGTTGCTATGGAGGAGGCCAATGTTATTGAGTGGTGTGATAGGTGTTTCTTACCACACTCCCCATGTGATGTAGATCAAAAATTTTAGGAAGTTGATGATGATGAGACAGATGATGATGTGTGCATGATGGAATGCCCTGCAAACTCATGGCATGGGGAAACCTCAACTGAATTGATAAGTGCAAGAACTGCTGAATATTTCTAGGATTGCGTCCATCGGGTATTACCTCTTCCTCCCATTAATGCTTTTGAAGTTGATATGGTGGAATCATTTGATCTTCCCAATCATGATTTTGCATACTTAAGGGCTTTGATGATTAAAAAGTATGATGGAGGGGTCCCTTCCTAAGAGGACAGAAATTGTTGATGAATTTAGTAGTTTTCGGAGAAATAATATAACACCAGAAGTAAGGTTGTCAAAGGGGTAGGGCCACATGTCAAGCCAAATATCCCAAATCTTACTAGTATCCCTAAGGAGGCCCTTAAGAAAGATAGATTTGGAAAATGCCTAATTACAACAAATAGATCTAGTGGTCCTGCCCATGCCCAGACTCAAAAAATTCTATATTATCATATGAGACTATGAATCTCCCTCCTAACACTCGACCTACCTAAATATGTTCCTTGTGACATGGCCCAGGTCTTAAGTTAGATCGAGGTCATTATTCCCATTGTTGAATTACTCAGGATCCCTGAGTATAAGAAAAGGGCATTCAAGTATTTGGGATTTAAGGAAGAAAATATTAGTCGGGAAAAGTGTTAATAATATAGAGGTTCCTCCCATTATTACAGAATAAGAAATACCATAAGCATTGGAGGAACTAGGTGAATCATCTAAGGTATATTTGGGAACTTCTATGGTTGAGTCTCAACTTAATGTGGATCCATTTTTTATCACTTTGATTATTAAAGATAGGCTGGTACATAATTGCATGTTTGACTTGGGAGCCTCATGTAATGTAATGCCTCTTGAGGTAATGAATGAGTTAGATATCAAGGTAACAACAACTTTTGGGAAATGTACTGCCATGGATTCAAGATAAGTTCCAGTAATTGGGTGTGTCAAAGGGTTAGTAGTGTAACTAATAGCTTTTCTAGGAAAGTTCTTAGCCATGAATATAGTTATTGTGGACTGTCCTGCCAAGTGGGGGATGTTATTATCCAGAAAGTGGGCAGCCTAGTGTGGGTGGAAGTGTGCAAATGGATATGTCTTATGCAACCATACCAATTGAGGGTAACCTTGTGAAGTTATACGGTGAGAAGAAAATGTTATATCTCATTGAGGACCCTAACAATGCTTCTTATGAAGTATTGTATGTAGACGTTGATGTCAACAACTTTGTGGGTTATGTTAATTTTAAGGAGCATAAAATTGATGAGTGCAAGTATCCCAAGTAGATTGGTTCTCCCTAGACTCTAATGTTTGATGGGGTTTGTTCTAGATCTGGTAAAGGCACAAAAGATAAACCTCGGAAAATATGGTGAGGTAGAAACTTGGATAGAGAAGGAAAACAAGCATATATCCAAATAGCAGTTAAAAATGTATCAAGACCTCTTGGCTTGATCATAATAAGAATGGTAGGAACTTGAAACATATCCTTGATTGATTTTTTAGAATCAGGGCATGCATCATTGTATAGTGTATAGTCTTTTTTTTGTTTGATTTTTGATTTTTTCTATTTCGGTTTCTCTTGGTCCTTAGTGACCAGCTTTTGGTGGTTTCTAGGTTTGATCTTTGGGGATTGATTAATTTTTTTCTACTTTGCAAGCTTGTTCTTGACTCCATTTCCCAATGGATTTTTTGGCACATGGTCTATTGTTCTTGTGGCACTCGCAGGGATTTCTCATCCCCGAGTCAGTCCTGATGTTGGTGCTCATTTTAATCTCGCCCTGTTTGTTCAAAATTTATCAGTCCGCATGGTTTGATGTAATTTTTCTCTCCTTGTATGGATACATGAAAATATTTTCCTTAATTAGGGTGATGTTTGTCATTCTTTTCCTTTGGTCATGGATCACGTTGAGCCAGGTTTTCTTTATTGTTTCTCTGTCCATGAGAAAGAATTTGTAATTTGGGTGTGAATTCAAGGTTTCCTCTTCCTTCTATTTTTCCACAATCATGTTTTCCATGTCAAATTTTGTCCCAACATCCATGGAAATGTGGTCCTTTCTTATTGGATGAGGCCCAGTGGGTCTTTTTGGTGAAACTTGTCACTTTTATTACATTTGTAAAAAATGCCAAATTGTCCTGTGGCCCGATAGTTTCTGATTGACTATTCAACAAATATGAAGCGGTAGGGAAAAATTCTTACTTTGACTCAAGATGGACACATGGCTATTTTTCAAGTTAAAAGTAGGCAAGTGGGTCACCGTGGAAATTTTACATATGTTTTCCTTTTTGTACGAAGGAGCAAAGTTATGAAATGATCTACAATTCCGTTGGGGCCCACATCAAAAGTTAGAAGTGGACACATGGGTCGCAGGATGATTTTGAATGTTTTTTCCTTTTTGTGAGAGGGAGAAAAGTCATAAAATGATCCAAAAATTTCACCGACACCCACATCAAAAGTTAGAAGTGGAGAGGTGGGTTGTCGGAACAATTTGAGATTCTCGTGCTTGCTTCAACTCAAATCTTTTCCACGTTAAGGGCCTATGCTCCTTCGAGCTTTCACCTCTCGGTTTGACCTTTGGAGTTATGCTAGGGAGACACATGGAGGTTTCCGCTAGCTCTTCCCATGCTTATAATTTTCAACAACCAGTGTGGCTTTGTCAGACCATGGACACGTGGAGGGCCTATGCTCATTTGAGGATCCACCTTTGGGTCTTACCTTTACAGTTGCACCAAGGAGACACGTGGAGGCTTCCGCTAGCTCCTCTCTATACTTAGACTTATCAAACAACTTTCTAAGGCCTGGGCCCGCGCTTGTTTGGGGACCTACCCCTGAAATTTACTTTTGAAAGAGTTCTAAAGGGACACATGGAAGTTTCCTCTAGATCTTCCCATATTTATACTTTTTTCAAGTTTCTAGTGAAAATTTTTTGGACACTAGACACGTGGAAGGCCCGTGCTTGTTTTAGAGTCCTTATTTTGAGCTTCATACCAAAAAAATCCAATGGGACACATGGAATATTATACTTGGTGCTACCCATACTTATACTTTTCAACGATCGAGGAGAATTTCTTAGACCCTAGGCACATGGCACCTTTCACTGGTCCTTAAACTCTTTCAATAACTATCTCGGGCTAAGACATGTGGTGAGCCCACATTTGTTTAGGGTCTCCACTTTTAGGAACCATATCAAAAGTGTATTGAAGAGACACATGGAGGCTTCCACTAGATCCTCATTTTAATGAGACTTTTTCAAAGGCGGAGGCAACTTTTCTTGGGCCCATGGCATTTAGAGAGCTTGCGCTCATTTGAGGTCCCACCTCTAGACTCCATCTTTAAAGTTGAGCCAAATAGACACATGGAAGCTTCTGTTGGACCTTCCCATACTTTGACTTATCAGAAACCGATGTAACTCTCTAAAGTTCTAAACACGTGGAGGGCCTCGCTCATTTGGAAACTTTCCTCTGGACTTCACCTTTGTAGTTTCACCAAGGATACACGTGGAGGATTCTCTACTACCTCCTCCTGCACTTGGGCTGACTTGGACTCATAGTGCATGAATGTGGTATAATCCATGTGAGGACACTCATTTTTGAGAGGCATGAATGCATGTATCCATGTGAGGGAACTCATTTCTAAAGGTGTATTCTCAAGGGTGAAAAGGATTTCTTGTCAAATCCAGCCATATGGAGCCACCTAAAATGATTAAAAAGGGGATTTCTGCACTACGAGTAAAAGAATGATTTAGAATGACTATCAAAAAATTATGATATGGCATCCCAGTCATAGTTGAGGGTATGGGAAACATGATTAGTTCATGATTTGTCCACTTGGTAGCTTTGGGTGTAAATTTGTTAAACATCACTTTCTGGAACAAACTTGTAACAAACAAAGGATTCCTCGAATATTATTATTTTGGGGGGAAAATTTGGGATGAGTGAGTGAGTGAAATTGTATAAATGCAATGAGAATAATCTTGCAAAGGTTGGAAGTTAACTTTTCTGAGAAATTTTGAGAGAAACCATTTTTCCCGAGAGACTGTGAGAGACCAGTTTGTTTTCCTATGTCTTTGGATTCAATCATGTCAAGGTGGTTGCAAGTGTACAACCATTGATAGGATCTGAGATTGTTGAGGAAACTTTCCCCTGTTGATGAATCTGATGAACCTTGAATGAATCTGTGTTGATCATGTGCATTATTGTGTCTACTTTTCTTTCATAATGTTTTCAAATAGTTTTTCTTGTTCCTATTATAATCTTATGTTAAAATATCTCTGAGTCACACAAGATCTCATCCGTGTGTTAGTATTGTGGAATTTGCAATTTCATTATGAGAAGATCCTTCATCTAGTAATGAAATAAACAATTTAAAATCACTTTACTCTCACTATGTTGATAAAGATTATTTGTAAGCCTATGAGTGTATCTTAGGCATGATGAACCAGTATTTCTAGAATTTAATTGATTCTTTATCACAAGTATTTGTGTTGAATTCTCGAAGAGTGTGAAACCGTGCATCTCGGGGCTCTATTGATGCACACCTTCTGGTTGAAGGAATATTTTAGCTATCCTGAAGCATTATATCTGTGAGTTTTCAATTTTTGTAAAGGCCCTCAAAGATCTGGTATAATCAACTCTATCTTGCTTAACTTCCCACCAATAAATTTCTCAAACTATGAATCCTACACAAACTACCCTTTTTATTGTGTATCCACAAATGAACAAATTTGATTTCCTATGTATGCAGGGACAATCAAGATTCATTTATTGTCTTTAGTAACCCAAACCTTTGTCAGGAAACATCTCCACTCTCTAGTGTGACAACTTATGAGAGTTAGATTGTGTTTTATTGATCATATTTCCTCAAGGTTCTCATTAACATTGTGTAGAGAAGGGTATATCAATGTCTTTCAATGACATGGGTTAAAGAATGGGTCCTCTAACCCTGGTTGAAGGCACAACCTAAAGTAGTGGGGGTAGATCAAACCCTAAGTGAGGTCTTATACACTTCTCCAATGCCCGAGTGATGAAGAATCAGACGAATCCCATCCCCGGCTACAAAATGACTCATATCATGGTTCATCTATCTCTAAGCATCCTACCATTTTTGTGATGCTACTCGTCCCCTCCGAGAGAATCAATTTGGATACCAACACCTAGTTCATCATGCCTAAGATACACTCATAGGCTTACAAAAATATTTATCAACATAGTGATAATAAAGTGATTTTAAATTGTTTATTTCATTACCACATGAAGGCTCTTCTCATACTAAAATTTCAAATACCACAATACTAACACACGGATGAGATCTTGTGTGACTTGGAGAGATTTTAACATAAGATTGCAATACGAACAAGAAAAACTATTTGAAAACATTCTAAAATAAAAGAAAACACAATAATGCACATGATCAACATAGAGTCATTCAAAGTTCATTAGATTCATCAGCAGGGGAAAGTTTCTTAAACAATCTTAGAGCCTGTCAATGGTTGTACACTTGCAACCACCTTGACGCGATTGAATCCAAAGACATAGGAAAATGAATGGGTCTCTCAGATGGTCTCTTGTTAAAATGGTTTCTCTCCAAATTTCTCAGAAAAGTTAACCTCCAACCTTTTGCAAGATTATTCTCATTGCATTTATACAATTTCACTCACTCACTGATCCCAAATTTTCCCCCTCCCAAATAAGAATATTCGAGGAATCCTTTGTTTGTTAAATTTTTTTCCCGAAAGTGATGTTTAACAAATTTACACCCAAAGCCATCAGTGAACAAATCATGAAGGTGCCACATTCCTAGTGGTCCGAGAAAGTGTCCTCGGCCATTGAAAAGTATAAGTATACCATATTTCTCAAACCCTTAACCATGACTAGGATGTCAAATCAAAATTTTTTGATAGTCCTTCTAAATCATTCTTTTACTCTGTCGTGTAGGAAATATCCTTTTTAATCATTTTCAGATGGCTCTATATGGTTGGATCTGATAAGAAATCCTTTTCACCCTCAAGAATACACCTTAAGAAGTGACTTCCCGACATGGATACCTACATTCATGCCTCTCGAAATGAGTGTCCTCACATGGAGTATACCACATTCCTATGTTGTGAGGTTGAGTAAGCTAGGTGTAAAGAGGAGGTAGTGGAAACCTTCACGTGTGTCCTTGGGGCAACTTTAAAGGTGAATTCTAGAGGCAAGTTTTCAAATGAGCATGAGCCCTCCACGTGTTCGGAACTCTAGAGAGTTGCACCAACTTGAAAAGTCGACTATGGGAAGGTCTAGTGGAATCTTCCACATGTTTGTTTAGCGTAACTTTAAAGATGGAGTCTAGAGGTGGGACCTCAAACAAGACATGCTCTCCACATGCACTGGGCCAAAGAAAATTTTCTCGGCCTTTGAAAAATTCTCGAGTATAAAGAGGAGGCCATAGAATCCTCCACGTGTCTCTTCAAAGGCACTTTTTATATGGTGCCCAAATGTGGAGACCCTAAACAAGCGCAGACTCACCACGTGTCTCACTTGGAAAAATTGTTGAAAAGTTTAAGGACCAAAGGAAGGTGCCACGTGCCTAGGGTCCGAGAATCTCCTCGCAAGGTTCTCATGAAAATTCATGATGTACAAACATGTAAGTGGAATTTTCCACAGGTCCCTTTGACTTTTTGGTTTAAGCTCAAAATTGGAATCTCAAATGAGTGTGGGCCTTAAAATTTTTGTTCTTTTTTGTTAACCGAAACTATTTGGTCATTTGAAAAATTCAAAGTACAAGAAGATCCAAAACATTTCACATGTCCCTTCTTCGTACTCTTTAAAAGTAAAGTTCATATAAAATCCCAAATTAGCATGGGCCCTCCATGTGTCCGTAATTAGAAAGTTGCTTGAGAAGTCAAAGTATAAAGAGGAGCCAAAGCCTTCATGTGTCTCCTTACAAATAATGTAAAGGTAAGACCCATAAGGTGGATCCTCAATGAGCATAGGCCCTCCACGTGTCCATGGTCCGAGCCAAATATTTGTGAAAAAATTATGAGCAAGCCACTCTTAAAGGCTCCACGTGTCTCCCGGCACTACTCTTAAGGTCAAAAAAGAGGTGAAACCTCAAATGAGCGTAGACCCTCTCATGGAAAATATATGAGTTGAAGCGACTTTAGAATCTCAAAATCCCTTGATGATGCACCTCTCACTTAAACTATTGATGTGTGCCCTATTGGGACTTACGTTCAATTTATAACTTTTATCTTTCTCATAAAAAGGTAAAAACCTTCAAAATCCATTTGACCCACCTCTACTTGAACTTTTGATGTGAGCCCCAAATTATAGATCATTTTTAACTTTTCTCCTTCACACAAAAAGGAAAAAAATATGCAAAAGTGTCCTACACTCACCCGCATCCCTACTTTTAACTTGAGAAAAAAAATAGCCACGTGTCCATCTTTATCAAAGTAAGAATTTTTCTTAATTTAATATTTTATAAATGAATCACACTATCGGTGTCGTGGGCCATTTGGTATATTAATAATGTAAAAAAGTTTCAAGTTTCACCAAAAAGACCCAAGAGCGTCCAATCGTAAAGGACCACGTTTCCATGGATGTTGGGACAAAATTTTATAGGTAGTAAAAAATGATTGTGGAAAAATGACTCAAAGGGAAACCCCGAATTCATGCCCAAATTAAAATTCTTTCTCATGGACAGAGAAATGGTAAACAAAACCTAGCTCAATGTGATCCATGACCAAAGGAAAAGACTAAAAATGGCACCCTAGTGAAGGCAAAGAGTTTCACGCATCCACATAGGGAGACATAAAATACATCAAACCATGCGGATAATGAAATTTTGAACAAACATCCTGAGATTAATATGAGAACCAAAAGAAACAAATTGATTACTTCCTTTAGCTATGTAGTGTATGTAGGACAAAAATGTAATATCTTTGATGGTATTCATCATATGTAGATGTTATTTCCTTTAGAATTCCTAGCTAGAATAATAGAGTGTATGTTGTGTATATATATGGATCTCTAAAAGTTTGAATTTTGACACTAGTGAGACAAAAGATAAACTATGAACATGAGATAAGGATTAGAAAACTAGAAATGGTGACCATAAATGTCAAATTTTGTAAAAAAATAGAGCACAAAAGCACCTAGAATGGATAGGAGTGCATTGGTCTAGTGTCCAAAGTTGGTGTCACCCACTCCTCGGATAAATGACGAAAGATTTGAAAATACATGAGATAGAAGATCCCTAACACATGATGACCTTACTAGAATTGAGGTTACTAAGAAAGACCAAAAAGAGAGAATGAAACTCAAAATCAAATCAAGTATATGGAAAAAGGATTGTGTCACTAGTAAATACTTTTCTTATTTAAGATCGATGCATATAAAAATCATACATGATGACATAGTAAAATTTTAGTATGTGTGTGATTTTGTGTGTACATTATGAAATTCATTTCATATAATGGGAAAATAAGTATTTCTGGTACTTCAAATCGTCAATCATTTTACATGTAGATTGGTGGTAGAATCAACAAATAATGTTTTTTTACGCGTATTTCATTATTTCATTTGTGTTTTTGTTAAATGTTATTCATGCAGTTTTAAGAGTGGAATATTAATCATATTTTCCATGAGGGTATTAATTAATATTAACCATATTTTCCCTTATAGATGCTGACATGGTCAAGTGAAAATTATTATATTGGGGAAGATCATTAATGTCACTTATTCTTCCTTTTAGTTATTCATGCCTATTCTCACGTGTGTGCTCGAGCATAGAGGGATTTTTATGGTTAACCGTTCTTTCTATTTTCATATTTTTCCTTATGCATTTTCAAAAGTTAAGTTAATCATACTTCCACTTCTTATATTTTCAGATAAGATCATGAGATGAAATTTTATTCTAGTATTTCAAAATGCATAATGAAATATAATCTTTTATGTTGATTCCAAACAACCTATGGAAAATATTGAATAGATTTTGGGAGAGAAATTTTTTTAGATATCTAGTGTCACCTTTAAATTCGAAAATAGATTCTAAGATTATTGGGAACATTTTGATCATTAATCATGATAAGTGTAAGGAAGTGGCTATGATTTAAATTGGATTCATCCAAAACATAAAGTGTATACATACAATTTTTTTCCAGTAAACATTTCTTTCTTTTTGGTCCATGTTCTTAGCTAACTTAGCTCATCATGTGTACTAGGTGCATAGGTCTTCTTTCATGGAATTAGTAAGGAGACTAGAATAATGAATTCCTTAGTGTAGTGGGTGATTAATTTTTATAAGATAACACAACTCAGCACTCCTCGATTCTAGCTTTTCTTGATTTATCAACCCTATAAACTCGATTTCTATGCCTCACCATTTCTAGTTTTAGTTGGCTCATGTTCATATGTATTATCTTTCTTCTTCTAAGGTTTTCAAACTAGATCCATATATATACAAAGTAACACTCTAGATGTTTGAGGTTGGCTCTATAGGGTGGAGTTAATCTGAAATGATGACATATCCTTTGATTCTTAAGCTTGAGTATTAGGTCATTTTATGTTTCTTATCCACATAGATGTAATTAGTATAAGGATGTAATCAATCATATACTATTAGGTTCATTATGCACTTTTTGTAAGATTATAGTGTTCACTGGTTTCAAAAGAAAAATGCTCTCCCTATATAAATGTATTAATCATTCTTGAGCTATTACATATGTGTGTTTAATTAGGTTTCATTCTTTCTTTAAAGTTATCTTTAATTTTAATATTTATTTCCAATTAAGTCATATTTACATAATTTTATTTACTACAAAATAGAAATTTGTATATGATTTTACGAGGTCAATTTTTCACAATCATGTTTTCCTCGAACTATCAAACAACATCCACAAATCTGGTTATTAATAAAAATGCCACATTGGTTCTTTTTTGATGTGATTCTTTTTTCAAAGTTTAAATTACCAAACATTCCATAAGATAAATATGGATTATAAGAATTTTAGTTTTTATTTTATCACTATTTTTAAAATAAAAACACATGGCTATTTTTTTAGTGTAGTTGAAACTAATTTTGCATTTCTTTCAATAAGTAATCTAGCTGTGAAGTCATTAAGAAATATATTTGATACAAATGATGTGTATTACGAAGAACAGATGCATAGGTCTTACCCTAAGTTCTAAGATAAGGAAAGAGTTCTTAAAAATGCAAAATTTAACCGAACTTTTTGAATCCAACCAATAGGATATCAAAAGTGTAATATGACAAGTCTTCTACACGTGATGTTTTATGAGTACCCTACAAATTTGTCTAATGATAATATTTTTCCAGCTGGTGAAACAATCTATAGCCTTTAAGAGTTTAAATCATTTGTTACACAAATATTTCTCACTAAAATATGTAAAGGAAAATGCCTATCGCCCGTAAGATCTACTCTATGATTTGTTATTCAATCGCTTTTTCAAAATATAAAACTTTTGATCCTATGCTCATTTGAGGATCCACCTTTGGGTCTTACGTTTCATTACGTAATGGAGCTTAACAATTGCTAATTTTTATACTTTTATTTTATATGAACTAATGTGTATTACATGGAGGGCCCATGCCTTTTGTAAATGTTTTAAAGCCTAACGTGGAGGTTTCTCAATATGATCTTCTAGTTTTGAACGTTTCAAAAAGAATAAAATTTTAATCCACCCCATAACATAAGGCCCACGTTATTAAAGTCCTTCTTACTTCCTAGAAAAATTAAAGATTACATGTTTGTACATCATGATTCCACTGAGAACTACCCATACTTTTTAGAAACATCCTCTTGGTCGAGGAGATCTTTATCCTTTCATAGTAAAAATGTTCATTACACATAAATTTATCATCAAAAACATAAAGCAAATTTCCTAAAGAACCACTTATATATATTACTATGAAGTTTTATTTTGTAGACACCCTAATTTCACATCTTTCCTAAATCAATTAATTCCCCTTCCTCATTTCCCATAAAAATAAACTTTGAATTAATCAAATATAATTTGATTAATTATCCATTTCAAAATCAAAAAAATAACCCAATCCTCACCACATGTCATTATTCTCCATGTTTTTCTACTATTGAATTAAAAATTCAAATTCAAATCCTCACCCACCCTTCGTGGTCCCCACTCACCTAAAATTCTCCACTTATGAATTAAAATATTATTCAAATCCTCACCTATTCTTCGTGGCCCCCAATCATCTAATCTTGCCCACATTTTCAAACCACCTCACCTAATCAAGCCCATATTTTCAAATCACTCACTTAATCTTGCCCACATTTTCAAACCATGATTACTTAAATTACTTTAAGTTAATCACTCCCCCAGGCTATAAATACAACCTTACCCCTCCCCTCTAAACACATGGAGAATAAAATTGAATGCCATATCTAAGTTCTTGCATCCTTTGAGCAAAGAACATCCTTTTACCTCGTCTTAATGCCCAAATAGCCTCATAATCCTTTTTCCCATCTAGTGCAAAGTAAGAGGATCATTGTTACAGGAAGGTCTTGCTCCGTCTTAAAGAAAAGCACCTACATATCACACAATCAGGGCTCAATCCAAGTTTCCTAGCCCATTCCGAGGTTTGCTATGGAATGTAAAGGAGGAGGTATGATTATTGATATTTTACTTCCTTGTTAGTAGTGTATTTTTCCTAGCTTACATTCTGGCAAGCCCAGCTTACTTTCAACTCGTTACCATTAATTTCCCAATTATGGTTTTATCTGCTTCTTTGTTTATTATTGTTCATTATTATTATTTTTCTCTGCTCCTTATGGCCTTCTCTTGGTTAACCTTCACACTTTGGGTAGTTTTTTTTTGTGTGGTGGTGTCTTGTGGTGTATCTGTAGGTTATAACAATAATGAAACTATGAAGCTCATCCTGTCTTTGATATCCTCGGTGCTTGGTGTTTAGTTCCTAGTTCTGATTTTTCTATTCACTCGTAATCTATAGAAACACATGAACTAGTCATTAGTTTATCATCTTACTATCATGGGACAACCAATCCGGAAAATGCATCTTTTTATTTACTTTTGCTAAAATAACTTCTTCATAGGAAGTTAATCATTTTGTGATCTAACTCTTTATTTCTATTTATTATTCTTTTTTAACCTTGCTGTCAAAATTTTAGCTCCTCGTGAAGTACGAATAAGAAAATAAAAAAAACTATCTCCCGAGACATTTTTCTCACGTTTAAAATTTTCATTCGAGTGCTATCCGTATCCCATCTTCCTAAGCCATAATGTTTGCTCCCCGAACTCGAATGACTTCATTTTTTTAACGGAAAGGTATCAAAAAAATCTATGCAATGAAAAAATAATTTTTTGATTTAGACTTACAAAAAAATTGGTTTCATTTCTTCTAACACCTATCTTTTTAACAAAAAACAACAAAATTATAGTTTTTTTATTTTTTATTTATTTTATTTCACATAACAACCTCACATGTATGCTCTTTCCTCGCACTTCAAAAGTGATCTTGGAAATCAGAAACGTGAGGCCACCCGGCTTTGCAAAACAATTTTTTTAATTTTTAATTTTTTGCCTTACATTTCAATTTTCCACGACAACACTTCTAGGTAATGTTTTCACACTCTTCTTTCATCATTTTTATTTTTTGTGAAAATAATCATTATTGCTATTTCACAATCATGATTAATTGTAATAATTATTAACATTTTAAAAAAATAAAAAAATCTATTTCAATTGTATCTGCGTATGCTCTTTTCTTGTGCCTTCGAGCGATCTGGAAAATCAGAAATGGTCACAATTTTTTAGTTTCTTACTCTAACATCAGTAGGATCCTCGTAGCTTTGATTTCCAACTATCATTTCAATAATTATTTTCCTTTGTCATATTATTAATATTTATTTGCTCGTTGGTTGTGTATGCTCTTTTCCTGCGCCTTCGAGTGATCTGGAAAATAAAAAATAGCCATGATCACGTTTCTAACATTTCATTTGTAGGATAGCTACTAATTTGTTTTCTGTAGAACTGCGTTGCTGGAATATTGTCAAAAACAAAAACAAAAAAACAAAAAAATCCCGCAAAAAAACCACCATTCAAAGAAAATTATTGAAACCAAAAATAAAAAGTACGCCGAGGTATGTAATTATTTTCTCATACATGATTTATTTCAAGTTGGGAAGAACCTTGCATTTAATCACTTTATCATTTTGTTTCTACACGTAGATGAAGTGGATTTCATCACCACCAAAGCTACACCGGTGATGTGGACTGACTACCACGCACCAACAACATTTGCATCTGCATTGCACTTTGAGACCTAATCTCATCACAACGTTCGATATTTACCTCGCCCCTACTCTTCACTTACAGGTAATGTTGTCATGTAGCACATGCGAGTCACACCTAAATAGGTGTAACAACAAAGCCTGGGCATCGTCCCTATAAATCTTCAGGGAGTTATAAGGACACCATACATATTCATCCCTCCATCACCTTCCACCTTTTCACAAAACTTTTTTGACGTGGTGATTCTCTCTAAAACAGTAAGTAAGAATTGGTGAGTCTCCTCCAAAGGTTTCTAAGGACTCTCATACCAATTTTGTCCTCATACTGCAATTAGGTATATTAGGACAAGTGTATATCGGCGACGCATCTTCTTGGAGTAATAAGAGCCTACATCCACCATTTCACAGCATACTTGTATGATTGCATGAAACAATGATCATTCCTGAAGAATTTACCTCATAAGCCAAAATAATTGAATCCACATGATTGCTTGCTATTTGAAAACAAAATAGTTTAGCATTGTTTTATCATAAAACTTGGCTGATATCAATGTGTTCATTGTAAAAGTTCAAACCCTAGTTGTGTTCCACAAAAAAATCAGTTCTCGACCAATTCAATACCAAGTGAAAACATCCAAACAATCCAACAACATAGACCAAAACATCACACTAATTTCATTAGCTTGCTTCATCCAACAATACATTTGTCATAGCTTGTCTTCGGCTATATCCAACTGATATTTAGTGACTAGAATTCACTCCCCATATCATCAATTGTCAAAACATCATTCATAGCTTGTTTCCAGCTATATCAAACTAAAATTGGGTGACTTGTTTGAGTTCACTCATTATTCTTTCCACCATTGTGTTTATCCAAATCACATCCAACACAAATCCTTTCATAACTCATTTTTATTTATATCACAACCATTTCATGATTAACCTATTCTGGTTACTCTCCCCATCAATAGTCCAGAGCTTGTTTAAGCCAAATCTACACAACGTACAACAAATCCTCTAATAACTCGTATCAAGTTACATCATCATCATATTGAGATAACTTGTTTGAGTTACTATCCTTATCACCATCACAATCTTATTCGAGATAAATCCAAAATAATTGAGTTCTCATTTCCTCACACCCGTTAAAAATTCCTACCCACTTTTCATCTTAATCAGACACATTTCATTATGGTATTCACTTGTAGTCACAAACATGAAAATGACGATGAAGAAGTCACACAACCAAAACTCAAAAATGAAGAACAAGAACAAGTCAATAGGGTGATAGAACAAAACAAAAATGAATATCTCATTACGCATCCTAACCATGGGAGCAAAACTACCCCCTCGACTTTAGGACAGAAAATTTAAACAAACTCATCAACAATGGTGAATCAAGTTATCATAATGAAATACCAAACAATCCAAATGGTTCTTCACCGAAGATTTATTCACTAAAATCCAAGACTTAACAAAGAAACTTGAGGAAGCAATGACTAGAGCTAAAATATTAAAAGACCTCAATCTAGATTCCAATACTCACGACATGTTTGATAAACCATCCCCCGCTTCTCCATTCTCACAAGAATGGAAACTTATGAAAGACACCATTCAGGACTACAAAAACAATTGAAACAATTCAACTTTGAAGAATTGTGTCCTTATCCATTTGATACAAAGATGTCACATATTTCCATCATCCTTCAAAATCCCTAAGTAATAAATACAAAAGCAAAGGCGACCCGTGAACATGTCAAGTAATTTTACATGCAATGTCAGGAAGTTACCTATCGATACACATACCTTTTACGATTATTCCCCAAAAGTTTAGGAGGATAGGCTTTAGACTGGTTTTTCCATCTGCCCAAAGGATCACCACAACATTTGCAGACTTATCGGAGAAATTTTTCAAACATTTTTCCTATAGCCTAGACATAGAAAAAACCATGCTTGATCTTTGCAACACTAGGCAAAGGCCAAATTAAAATTTTTCCTCCTTTTTACAACAATGGCATAGAATTACAAGCCGATTTCCCTACTCAGTACCCGAGAGACAACTAGTTAGCATTTTTTCCCTAATCTCAATGCCAAATTATCATTCCACATGTAAATGCATTGTCTGAATAGTTTTGAAGAAGTCATCAAAAAGGGGACATAAATTGAAAAATCTTTCATTTCTAAGGGCTTACAAAGCACCCTTTAGATACCAACCTTATCGAGACACTCCTTAGAACCAAGAAAAATCTAAATTCTTTAACCGGAATCGAAATATCGTCAACGATGGCATTTATGATTCCCACCATGTCCGAAATGTCCTAAACCATTTCCACCAACAAATTAAAATCTAAACAACTAATCATTTTCCCTAGAAAGGAAGTTCCTTCTCGGGATTGATGAAGAGAGTTCACTCCTCTCGGATAAATTCTATCTAGTGTCTTTCATCATTTGAAAAATGCTAATATGATTGCATATCCCATTATTAGACCCTTTGAAGAAGGACAACCCAAACCAAATTGGTATAAAGACAACGAATATTGTGATTACCATCACATAAAAGGGCACTCAACAGATCGATGCATGCAACTCCATCATTACATCCAAGAGCTAATTGAACGTGGAGACATAGAAGTTGAAAATACTTCTGAGACAAAAACACCTAATGAAAAACTTCACATGTTCAAAAATCTGTTCCCTAACCATGATAACAATTCAAAATATAAGGGTCAATCATCAAGTAATTTTGAGTATGACTCAGTCATCTCAACCATAGATTATGACCAAGACTTAGTGGCAACTATAAAGATTAGAACTAACTGTGTGATCACCACTAGACAGAAAAAAGTGTGGGTCCCTATAACAAAAAAATATGCCACTTCATCCCCGGCATCACCTCCTAATCCACCATCTAATTCCTCCGCCAATTCCTCTCCACAACCTACGCCATCATTTAATATTGTCAAACAATTAGATAAGACTACCGCAAAATTTCAATCATGGAACTACTTAGTTCTTCTCCCGCACTACGACGCATCCTTATGCAAACATTGAATAATGCTTGTGTCCCTAAAGACATCAATTCACAACAATTCCAAGCTTTAATTACACATCTTATAGTCACCAATCCTATTTTATATTTTAGTCCCGCTGACCTACTTAATCCCAACATCCTTAATAATCATTATTTATACATCGAGGGTTATGTAACTCATTATAAAATCAAGCACATCTTAATCGACAATGGATCAGCATTAAATATTTGTTCCATAAAATTTTTACGTTGTTTAGGTTACACTGAAAATGATTTACAAAAAAATATCATAATCATTCATGGGTATGATAATAGAAAAGAAAGTCTCAAGGCACAATCACGTTGCCTCTCTAAGTTGGACCCATCACCTTAGACACAACGTCCGTCATGTGGTAGATGTATAAGTTGCATATAACATTCTCGTTGACCACCATGGATTCATGCCATGATAGTATTCTCATCAACATTCCACCAATGCATTAAGTTTCCTCATTTGGACAAGGAATTTACATTACGTGCAGATCCCCAACCTTTTGAGTATTGTAGATTCCTCGAAGGATGGTATCGACATGATCACTATTTTCCATCAATAGATAAATATGCTCCACCTCGCATAATCCCTAATGAAACACGCATTGATCCTGATACACTCCCTAACAATGATCCAAAACCATCATCTCATAACCAAAACACATTTTCCAATCCATTATCATCCGCTAGTCAACTACCTTCCACCAGTCCTCCTCCCACTAATCAATCATCTTCTTCCACTAATCAAGCTTCTTCTTCCAACAATAATTATTCTTCCACCACACCATCTTCTTCCTCACTTAGCCAATCCTCTTCATCCAACCACACCTCCTCTATTAAGATACCTCCTCCCGTGAATAACTAGCTTTCATCCTTTAATCCACCCCCTTCTTCTTATAACCCATTCTCTTCATCTTTTAGACTACCAAACTAACTTCCCACCACATGTGGTACCTATTGGTCTCCCATTTCACACATTTAAAATCATTGAGATGGGATGCGGTGAATATCAATTTAAAAATATGGCAGACTCTTTTTATATCACTAAATCCCCACATAGCTATGGAAAACCTAATGCTCCACATCTGAGAATCCATCCCACTTACCAAATGGGATAGTCAGTTTGGAAAAAGTTTGGTTATCTTGACAACGAACATATTCCAAGTTCTTTAGGATCTTGGTTATATAATGATGACTTTGCTCCATGTTATGAGTCCCCTCAATTTACCAAAGCTCATTGAATAATGAAAAACATGCGATGGAAGGGTAAAGGACTCGGTCCAAATGAACAAGGTCATTTAGACCCGATCAATTGCACACAACATCATGGTAAACATGGTCTAGGTTTCAAGGTGTTTGATGTTGCTCCCATAATAATTTCAAGTGACAATGATGACACCAGCTTCTAATAATGATATCAGGTCTCCATGTAGTCTTTTTGAGGACCTCACTGAAACACATCTTTACTTTGAACATTTATCTATTAATGTCATCAATTTTGAGCCTACACATCCGAATCTCATAGACCATGTCCAACCACATCATGCGCCATGGACATGTTCCAAAATGATGAAGCCATCAAGAATTCCTTTTAATCGCTACAAAATCCCTACTTCACCATAGAAAAGGATTTGAAATCAATCTAAATGAATTGGATTATTTTGGCAAAGAGATAAAATATTTAGATCCTTCACCCTCAGAAAATTTGGATCAAAATGCAAAACAGAGGTTTTCCCATAGTCAAAACCTCACCGCCACCCTATCTAGCAAACATGTCAAAAAAAATTCCAACAAACACCCAACACTGATGAACTACATCAACCATTAGCATCATTATCTAAAAAAGATACATCTAAAATGCTTGTAGAAGAAACAAAAGACATAAACATTAGCACCACCGAACAGCCAAAATTTTACAACTTGGCATTAGTCTATCTCGACCAAGAATGCAGGGAATTCACAACACTCCTTATTCAATTCTAAGATATATTTGCATGGACATATAAGGACATGCTAGGCATGGACCGATCTCTTGTAGTACACCATCTTGTGGTGCATCTAGATGTAAAACATGTAGAGAAAAACTATGCAAAATGCATCGCCAAGTTTCATTGCTTGTCCAAGCTAAACTCGATAAACTCTTGAAGCCGACTTTATCAAACCTATTGATTATTCGGCATGGATATCTAACATAGTTCCCATCACCAAGAAAACTCCCAACATCGAATATGCATGACTTCCACAACATCAACAAGGCTTGTCCCAAAGATGACTTTCCCTTTCCAAATATAGACATGATTGTTGATTCTACGATAGGTCATGAAATGTTCTCATTAATGGATGGATTCTCTAATTACAATAAAATTCGTATTGTTGAAGGGGATTAACATAAAATGGAATTTACTACACCATGGGGCACCTTCGTTATAAGGTCATTCCTTTCGGCTTGAAAAATGATGGTGCCACCTATCAATGAGCAATGATCGTCCTCTTCCATGACATGTTACATGATATCATGGAAGAATATGTTGATGATATATTAGCAAAATCCAAAACACGAATAGGTCATCCAAGTGTGTTGAGATAAATTTTTGATAGATTACGAGTATAAGGTTCGTCTTAACCCAAAGATATGTGTGTTCAAAATAACCTCCGGTAAATTATTAGGTTTATTATCTCACGAAGAGGTATAGAATCGATCCTACCAAAGTCAAAGCCATTATGGAAATTCCTCCTCCTCAAAACCTAAAATAATTATGTAGTTTTTAGGGAAAGATACAATCTATTCAACGATTTCATATCACATTTGGCTAACAAGTGCCATCACTTTAATCGCCACTCAAGAAAGATGCACACTTTCACTAGAACCATGATTACCAATACTCTTTTGCTATGTTAAAAGAATACCTCTCTAGTCCACCTATTCTTATGTCACCAATTGCCACCCAATAACCCATGTTGCTTTATACATCTTCTTTTGAACATGACATAGGAGCTCTACTAGCACAACGTAATGATCAAGGAAAAGAATAGGCTGTATATTACCTTAGTAGAACACTTATTGAGCACGAAGTACATTATTCCCAAATCAAAAAAGTATGCTTAGTGGTCACCTTTGCCTTCCAAAAGTTATGTCATTAATTTCTCATTCACACAACTAAGTTGATTGCTAAAATTGATCCTCTCAAGTATTTTTTGTCTAGACCCATTCTCACGGGAAGAATGTCTAGTTGGGTTGTATTACTTAGTGAATTTGATGTCAAATTTGTTCCATAGAAAGTAATCAAAGGACAAGCCCTTGCAGACCAACTTGTCAAGGCACCCCTTCCTAGCATAGAACCACTTCAGTTCTCTTTTCCTGATGAAGATATTCTACACATAGACATTGCACCAGCTTGGACTCTATTTTTTTAAGGATCTTGTAATCTCCATGGCTCATGGGCTGGTATTTTGCTTATCAAACCCAATGGACATGTTATCCCCAAATCATTTTTCTTAGCATTCCCATGTACCAATAATATCATAGAATATGAAGCTCTCATCATAGGCTTAAACGCTATATCTTGAAATCTTATAGAATTAGCCGTATTTGGTGATTCTTTACTTATCATCAAACAAGTCACCAATGAATACCAGGTCAAAGATGAAAAATTATCCCATATAAATGCATGGTGGATAGTATTCGAAGCTATTTTTGATTAATTAGCTTTGATCAAATTCCCAGAATTCATAATAAATCTATAGACACACTATGGCAACCATCGGATCCCTATTAGAAATCACATCTAGTCAACCCCAGGCACATTTTCTCATTGAACATCTCTTAATGTCCTGCCTATGATCTTCCTGAAAACACTATGGTATGTGAGATCGTGGGTCTAAATAACCCTTGGTACCATGATCTTTATACCTTCATTCGTGATAAAACATTTCCTGCCGACATGAAACCAATGCATAAACGTGCTTTAGCACAATGTGCTTCTCGTTACACCATTTTAGTAGAAACTCTTTATAAATGAGGATATGATGGCACCTTGCTCCGATGTCTTAATTAGGAGGAATCCTCGAGTGTCTTAGCTGAAGTCCATTATGGTATCTGTGGAGCACACACGAATGGTATTACCTTAGCCAAGAAAATCCTGCGAGTTGGATATTATTAGTCCACCATGGAAAGTGACGCATGTCGTTTTGTCAAAGTTGTCAATCATGTCAAAAGTATGGAAATCTTATCCACACGCCTTCCCAAGCATTACAATAGATAACCACACTATGGCCCTTCTCTCAATGGGGACTTGACCTCATCGGTAAAATCAGACCAACATCATCCGATGGACATAAGTTCATCATTACCTCTACCGAATTACTTCACTACATGGGTAGAAGCTATGCATCTCACTTATGTTATCGGTATCCAAATATCAAAATTAATTTTTAATAATCTCATCTATCGATTTCGTATTCCATCCACTCTCGTGCAGATAATGGCAAATCATTTAAAAACTAGGATGTAAAAACATAGCCAAATGTTTTCACATCAAACTTAAATGGTCAACTCCATACTACCCTTAGGGAAACGTTCAAGCGAAGAAACCAATAAGACCTTAAAATCCATCATGGAAAATATTGTCAACACCCATGGACGTAATTGTAAAACTCAAATTTACCACTCTTTGGGCTTACCATACATCTTACCACATCCCTACCGGAGCCACCCCATTTTCCCTTATTTATGGTTGTGAAGCCATTTTACCTATTGAGATAGAACTCCCATCCTTGAGGTTCTCCCTTAAATATGTCATTTATGAGGATGAATACCAATAGTCACAACTTCAAGAGCTTGAGCTTCTTGAAAAATGACTTAATGCTCTCAATCATCTTTAAGTCTATCAAAACCAATTGCAACATAGTTATCATAAAAAGGTAACACCCAGAGAATTTGAAATTGGTGACCTCATTTTAAAATAATATCAAAAGAATACCACTAAAGAAAGAGAAAAAAGGAAAATTTGAGCCTAATTGGTTAGGACCCTATGTAATCATAGCAAAATTTGGCTTTGGAACCTATAAATTGGTAATCGAAGATTTTCAAGATCTTGATGAACCAATGAATGCAGTTCATTTAAAGAAATTTTATCCTTGAGATGTTCACTATTCTAGGAAACAACGTGTACATTGTTCCTTCTATCTTGCTTATCTCCGAATAAATTTATTCATTTCCATTGGAAGACATTTTCTTTATCAAAATCACATCTTCATATTTATCATCATGAGACAAGTGCTAATATAAATCCTATTAAGTTTGTGAGCATCATACTTCTTCCATTTTCAGTCGCTTTCATCTATGGTCATACCTAGAAGCTTACTGATGGTAATATATTCCCTTCAAAGACATTCTCTCTTTCATAACAAAGCTCTAAACTTCGTTACCCAGTTTGTTTGGTCATCCATCTTAGTCTTCGATGTTGAACCCCCACGTCTTACTAGTCTTGTGGGGCTAAGATCGGGGGTAGATGTTTCTTCCCAAATAAAAGCACTATTGTAAAAATCCATCAATTCAATAACTTATGAATAATTCATCGTCACATCTTTCATCCTTCATAGTCTTTGGTGTTGAGCCCACACTTCTTACTAGTAGTGTGAGATTGGGAATGGAGGAAGGTGCCCTTACTCGTCTACATGTTGTCTTCGGTGATTAACCCTTGCCTCTTATAAGTGGCATGGGGAAAAGCGTAGAGGGTTATTCTCATAAAAGCGTAAAAATAATTATTAACATTAAAAAAAAAAAAAAAGACAAAAAGGTAATTCACTCACCTATATTTTACCTTTGGTGATGAGCCCTTGCTTCTCACTAGTAGCATGGGGTAAGGCATAGGGAGTCATTTCAAGAATACAAAATCTTACAAAGGTTTGCAAATTATAAAATCCCCAAAGAAGTAATTTAGATGCCTAAGTGAAGAGAGAACTATCCCTTCACCTCATATCTTACCAATCAATAGGCCACATAATTGTCTAAGTCTAGTACATGACTCATAAAGTGAAAGCCATTTTTGAAACTAGTTCAGTACTATTATGAAGAATTGAGTCACAATTTCCCAAAGGGATTGTTATTAGCACTTGTCTCTATATTCATTATCTACATCCTGCATCCTTCTTGATTCTCAGTGATGAGCCCTTGCATCTTACTAGTTATGTGGAGTCAAGAATAGAGTTGGAATTCTTTTCATCATATCATCACCATCATATCTTGCTAATGGAAAGAGAATATGTGTTATTCTAAGCATAAGTTAAAACACGGAACATGGTACATACTGATAATATCTTGGTTTATCACCTCTCAAAAATAAGTTTGCATTCTCGTCCATAAATTGCCAATCATAGCGTAAAAATCAAAAAACATTTAAAAATCGTCAAAATACCAAAAATAGTGTAAAATCCAAAAATCTAAAAACATTTGAAAATCATCAAAAAAATCAAAAACATTTGAAAATCGTTAAAAATCCCAAAAACATTAGAAATATATGTATATATATATAAATAAACAAAACAAATTAAAAAAATCCACAAAATTGCAAAACTTTAAAATAACCAACACAATTTAACCTTTGAACTATTATCCTTAATGAATGATCCAATCACATTATGACTACCAAATTCAAATACTTCTCCTCGTGAATCCTCACTTCGGGAAAATCCGGCTCTCATTGCTTCCTTGTTTGAGAAAAATGACCCAATCTTTTACTATGTCCTCGTACCCCCTTCTCTTAGGGGCACATTTGATCAATCCTCACTATGGAACACGTTACGGATATGTTTATTGGTTCTTGTGTTGCATTATTAGTTATAAATTATTAATTACTTTCTTGTATCTTGATATATTATAGGGAATCTTGATTTTATGTATCCTGGTGTTCTCTCTAATATTATTATGTTATCTTATTACATGTCATACTAGGGCATCATACTTTCTTGATGGCCTCGTTCTATTCTCTCTTCCATTTTCATATCGTACTGGGGCATCAACCTTTTTGATGGCCCCTATCTATGCTATCATGCATATTACAGTCTAGTCATCTTGATCTTTTATATCACGATGCATCCTGTTATGTGCTATATTAAAATTAAGATGCTTTTCGTCACGTGAGTATCTTCCTGCATGATCAACATCTTACTTTGCACCCCATCCATTCACCCATACTAATACATTCCCCAGTTTGGGAATCCTACTTGACGATCTTTCTCAAGTAGCATTCACTATCCAACATCTCCTTCTCCCCACCATGATCACCATGTATTTGATCCATTCATCTTCACTCCTCATTTTTTCTCCGCCACTTATACCCATATTACCCTTCTCACCATTCCCCGTCCCCTCTCACCCATTTGTATTCTTTCCTTTCCCCTTTCACTTCCCTCTTCACAATCATACTTAATAACCCCTTCTATATGGGATCCTCCGTGAGGTTTACTCTCTTCCTAAGATCTTCCCGCTATAGAAGCTTCTTCACCACCTCCCATCTCATCAAAAACAATCACCACAAAACATATCTTCCCATTCCACCTCTTCTACTTCTCATTCTCGCATCATTACTCTCACCACGCGGCATCCCAATTAAGGATTCCCTTCACACTCTCCGCCTCCACTACATATATTCCTTCATCCATTCATGTTACACTCTTTTGTTTCCTTTATTTCTTATTATCACCTCATCTCATATCATATACCACTCAGGCATACCTCACTCACTCTTTTCTCATCCTTCCCCAAATCCATCTTATGCCTGGTCATCCTACTTACACACTCTCGTAGTATGGAAAATTCACTTGAGGGTTCCCCTTCAATCCATTTTTGTCATACCCTATTCCCACCAACTCTATCATCATCCTTCTCCTTCAGCTTGGCAATCTTACTTAACCATTCTGGCCACATGAAAATCTTACTTAAGACTTCCACTTAAGGTTGATCTACCCTATGGCCTTCCCCCATCCCATCATATTTCCCCCATCTTATTTCTCCCGCCTCTCGTCATGATCATCTTCTTCAACCTACCATTCCACCCCTATCCCCAATATCATCTTGTCTTTCTCCTTGCATATCATCCTTGTCGGTTAGGTGATCCTACAAAACCCCTCCAGTAGCATGATGATCTTACTTAAGAGATTCTCTTAAGCATGACATGTCATCTTACACTCACCCATCACTCTACAATCTCACCATCCATCTTTCCTCTTCATTCCCCATCATCACATCTTTTTACCACCACTATCACCCTCCTCTACTTGGCAATCTTACTTAACCACTCACCCGGCATGACGATCTCACTTAAGAGTCCCTCTTAAGGATGATCTATCTCCTTACCTTTCCCCATCACCACACACCCTTCACCCTTCACTTTTTCTCAGAATTCCCCATTATCACATCCTTTCACCTCCTTTTTGATTCTCGAAACACCACTTCTCTCTTGACCATTTGTCATCTCTAGTTTTGATCACTTGGCAATCTTAGCTAACCACTTCGCCACATGACAATCTTATCTCGTGGTCCTCCCTACACTTAACTTGTCATCGTGAACTTCCCCCACCTCATTCTTTGTTAACTTTGTTGATCACTTCTTCCACCTGGTATCTCCTACTACCCACTTTTTCCTCCTACTATTATCCTTTCTTCACATATCCTCTTACAACATACATCTAATCTCTTCCGCCTACAATCACGTTCTTTTCCCCATTTTCCCCTTCTTAATCCATCATCCTTCATACCATTTCTTCCCATTATTTTCATGTCTTGGTTCTTCATCCTCACCTCATTCATCCTCATCACCCACATCCTCTCCTCGCTTTTCAGCTTAGTCCCAAATCATCCCTCCCATTTTCTTTACTCTTTCCACTTCATCTTCTCAAATTCCCCACATTTCTACCCACACACGCATTCACCATTGTTTTCATTCCTCTACCATTCTTTTATCATCATCTTCTATTCCCACGCTAATAATTGTAAATAGGATTTCCCTAAAATCATCAATCCTCATTCCGCACGACCTCATTCACTCCCTTGAACCTTCTAGAGTTTCCTTTATTTCTTCCCTCTTCTAAGCCCACCACTCATTGTAAAAGGGATTTCCCTAACGGACCTTTCTTGGCATTACTCTTTCCAATCCTCATTAGCTTTCTCCTTTTCTTCATTTTTTCTCTCACCCTTCCCCACCACTCATTCTAAAGGGGATTTCCTAACATCCCCTTATTGGCATTGCCTCTTCTATCCCCCATTCTCTTTTCTCTTCTATTATTTTCCCTCAATCCCACCCTTTCTTGTCACTTCTTACCCATCTCTCCATCTTCTCTTCACCCTCTTCAATATCCTTACTATCTTCATCATACATCCTTTATCTATTTTCTAGTCATCCTAGTATCCTCATTTCATGCATCTCTCGCATAGTTTCCAATCGATGTCATTCCTCCCATCTTTCTTCTTTGAACATTCCTTATAATTGTTCCTTTCCACTTATTACCCCCTTTCTATATTCCCTTCCTTCTACATCATTTTATTTTTTATCCTCTTCTCTCTCCCACCCCTCGTCTTATTTCCCTTCCCCTGTATCATCTTCTTCCCCTTTTTCCATCACGTTTCCTCCTTAATTCCCCATCGATAACCTAGTTGTTCAAGATTGTCCTATCTTTTTATCATACCACCCTCCACACGCATCTCCATATGGTTTGTTCCATATTCTTTTCCTTGTTCTTCCTCGCAATGACATGATTCCTTCAATATTCTCCTTCTATTCGCTCTATCTTCCTTTCCTCTCCCTAATTTTCACGTTTCTTCCGACTATTTCTCCTTTTCTCTACCACCCCTACCTTTTCGTTCATTCTGTATCTATTTCTCTTCTTTTCTCTCCTCTTTTTCACACTTTCCTTGCCCCTCATAGTTTCTTTTTTTTTTCTCCATTCTACTTCTTCTTTCGTCCTCTTTCCATTTTCATCCATTTCACCCCCTACTCCCACCTCGTTTTCTCCTTCTTATTTATCCTTTCCCATTTCCTTCTTTTCTCAGCTCTATCATTTCTTTCACTTTCACGCATCCCTCTTTACTATCTCTGTTGCTTCCTTCATTTTGCACATCTCTCTATTTTATCCCTTCACCCTCTACTCTGTCATTTTCCTATTTTTTCCTTGTTTTTCCTTCATCATTCCCTTCTTCCCCTATCATCCCTCTCTCTTATTTCTACCTCTTTCATTCTTTTTTTTTCCCTCCCTATCTCCCTTACTCTTCTCGTAATCAACCCCCAATCCTATCCATTCCATTTTCTCTTTCCCACACACCCTCACACCTAGCATTCAAGGCCAATTGAATCCTTTCTCCATTTGTGTCATGCGGTCATTCCAGTCTCTTCCACTCCATTATCGTCCTCTTCTCCCCAGAATTTATTTCTCTTATTTTTGAGAGTTCTATCGTATATTCCATTCTCGTCAGTCCTCTCGAGGGGGCATCACCACATCTATCCATAATCACATCTTCTTGTGACATTTTTGTCTTGGAGGATACTATGACATCCGTCACTCACCACTTTCTATTCTCCCCAACAAATATTCGCTCTACCTTTTGCTTTAAAAAAGTAGATTGAATTCTTCCCCCATACCATCTACTTTCTTTGAAAGGACACTACTTTCATAGTAACCTTCCAAAGAGGGGAAAATGTAGTCACCCTAATTTCACATCTATCCTAAATCAATTAATTCCCCTTCCTCATTTCCCACAAAATACACTTCAATTAATCAAATATAATTTCATTAATTATCCATTTCAAAATCCAAAAATAACCCAATCCTCACCACATGTCATTATTCTCCATATTTTTCTACTATTGAATTAAAAATTCAAATTCAAATCCTCACCCACCCTTCGTTGTCCCCACTCACCTAAAATAATCCACTTATGAATTAAAAATATAATTCAAATCCTCACCCATTCTTCGTGACCCCCACTCATCTAATCTTTCCCCCCACATTTTCAAACCACTCACTAATCTTGCCCACATTTTTAAACCACTCACTTAATCTTGCCCACATTTTCAAACCATGATTACTTAAATTACTCTAAGTTAATCACTCCCCCAGGCTATAAATACAACCTTACCCCTCCCCTCTAAACACATGGAGAATAATCTTGAATGCCATATCTTATTTCTTGCATGCTTTGAGCAAAGAACATCCTTTTACCTCATCCTAATGCCCAACTAGCCTTATAATCCTTTTTCCCATCCGTGCAAAGTAAGAGGATCATTGTTGCAGAAGGTCTTGCTTCATCTTGAAGAAATGCACATACATTTCACACAATCGGGCTCAATCCAAGTTTCCTAGCCCATTCCGAGGTTTGCTACGGAACAAAAAGGAGGATGTATGATTATTGATATTTTACTTCCTTGTTAGTAGTGTATTTTTCCTAGCTTACAATTTGATCTCTATTTTCAAAATAAGAAACTATTAAGACTAGTGTCCTCCAAACCATTACTTTGAATAATTATTGAGATTAGTGCTCACTAAGCATTTTCTTTGATAAAAACCGATGTTTGATCTAACACAGTAATGGAGCTTAATGCGGTCACTAATAAATTTTATTAATATGAACATATATGAATTATTTATATATACACAATATATATTATGTGAAATATTTAAGGCGTGATCCCTTGATGAGGGAATGTATTGCACCACTGGATCCATTAGGGATTGTATAGCCAATGTGGTACATTTATAAATAATGAAAAATAATAGCAATATAAAGTTGTATAGATAGTTTTTTACATTGTTGGAAAGGAATCCTATGAATTATAGATGTTAGTGGACATTCGATTCTCATACAAAAATAAATGGAAAACATAAGACATGCAGAGTTGTTCATTAACACCTATTGAAAGGAATAACTTAGCGAATGCAAAGACCTAACGAAAATAATGGAGCTTAGCAATCGCTAAGAGTTTTCCTTGATAGGAACCTATATAAATTATGTGTTAAACACAATATATCTAATGAGAAATGTATAAGGCATGATCCATTTTGAGGGTATGTAGTGCAGCACTAGGATCCTCCGTAGATTGCTAGCCAATATGATACAATTATAAATAATGAAAAATACTAGTGATCTAAAGTTATATAGATAATTTTTTACATTTTTGGAAAGGAATCCTGAAAATATGGATTCCTACGGGTCGTTAGGGTTCTCCTCGATGAATAAATGGACAATGTAAAACATGCATATTTATTCATTAACACCTATTTAAATGGATAACTTAAGGGCTATTAATAGCTAAGGAATTTTTATTTTAATATTTTTTTGCAATAACAAATCATAAAGTTCATTCCTATATATAAGCTGATGTGAAATATGTGTGAAGCAAAAAATTATGTTTTAGTTTTACTAGTGTAAAATGTAAATAACACCAAAATATTGACAAACACAAGAGATATTAGAAATTTCATGCCACGTGTCATCATTCTAGTGGGTGTTATTTACATAATAATATTGCATATATTTTTATAGGTTAAAAATATTTTATAGGTATTTCTTTAAATATAAATTTCTTAATAAATGTGTCAATTATATTGTTGCCTAACTATCTGGTTCAAAATTTCCACATGGCACATTTTATTTGAATAATTATTCTAAATTAGTGTGCACTAAATGTAACAATATCGATATTGATTTTGATAAAAACTAAAATAAATGTTTGTATATTATTGTATTATACTTTACATATTTTGCATTATTTATGTTTTTGAAATATCTTTCATGGAATGTATCAATAAGTTTTTAAAATACCCCAAAGAAATAGAGATTAGGTTTTCATTTTTTACATTACAAAAAGAGGCTCTTGAAATCAAAATACAATATGCGTGGGCGGTAGATTATAGGACTAAGTGCATGAATACTGGTCCTTTTACAATGGAACAATGAGGTAATGATTATAATCTCATTTACAAAGTACAAACAAATTTGAGGAAATAAAAAGAGATTGTGGAATGATTACAAGTTTGAGTTCATGATTCCTAAAATTTTATAAATACGGATTGCAAAGTAGGAGACACACAAAGGATGAAATCAACAGAGGAAAGAAAAAGAGGTTGAATATATAATTGTGTAGATATTTCATTTGAGAGAGGAGAGGGAGGTTTCACATACATCATCAAGCATAGAATAATTTCATATACTACTAAATCAAGTATTTATCAAAAGCATCTATTATAGTATATGTGTACCTTTGTTGATTGTGGGAAATTTCAATCTCTTTCTTTTCCAGCTTCTTTTGTTTTGCATGGAAGCCCATCCCTACCTTGCCCTCCACCGCCTTTGTGGTTCTTTTCACCACCATGCCGACTACCTTGTTCTTTACTCGATATTTTTTGTTCTACTCTAATGAAATAAATGTAATCCCCTTTACAATTTTTCATTCTTCCCGAGCTCTTGTATTTGTCTCTCATAAATAGGTTCCCTTTTCAGGGACCTCTTTTTCTCTCTCTCTGATAAAGTTTTTGGATTTTTTGTTCTCATTCTTGCGATTGTTTTTTCCCGATAGTGATGGCATGTCTCCCCAATTACAAAACATGCGTCACATATTTACATTTTTAAAATTTGTAATGGTTTGAGAGACTCAAAGTATAGTTTAGGTATTCATTATGACTTCCTTTAATGCTTTTTATTAAGATGAAAGAAATAAATGTGGCTAATTATTTCAATGTACATTGTTTATATGGTTTCCACATTGACATTCGGGAAAGTTTTTTCACGTTAAAAAATTTCTTTAAAACTATAGAACTATGTTAAGTATCCAATTGTATTATTTAATTAATTATATACATTTTCCCATGTAGAAATATTCAAATATAATGTCTTTAGCAATCTTATTTTTGTAAAATGGAAGGTAAACATATTATATATACGCGTAAATATTATTAAATATAAATTTTAATCATTATATTTTTAAATATATATTTACTTTTGTGCACCTTATGCTATGCCACAAAATCACATAGTTTTTTTCCCTCTACGATATAATTATTTATTTCAATGACCATTTTATGAAATCGAGGTTTATATCTAATTAAATGTGAACACAGACAATAATATATTTCATTTAAAATTTAATTTTTCATATGATACATCTATTTGGTAATATATAGACTTTTGTTGAATATATTAATACATGATTGTACACGTATATGTATGTATCTTTATGTAAAATCAATCATGAAAAATGTTGTCTAGCCTAGAGCCCGCTAAGATTTAATTTTTCTTTGGCAAAAACATTTGTGTAGATTAGTTGTAGCGTGGCTTAGTTGTTTGATTTTCCTATTGGAAAATAAGTAAAAAAATATGCTAGTTTATTTTGCTATTTTTTTATACAAAAAGATTAAAAATTTAGATTTATAAAATAACTTCATTATAAACATGATATAAGTACTCTGGTAAGATATTCCAACATGAAAGTTTAAGCCTAGCGGTCACTAGGGTTAACATGATATTTGAAGCCTATCACATGATATTTGAAGCCTAACATGATATTCAAATTCTAATGGTTGCTAAGGTCGAATATTATTACATTGTGTTGGTGCAACATAACAAAAAATTGAGATTAGCGGCCACTAGATATTTGTTGTCTTTCATACAAGACAATTAGTAATGAATTACCTAAAAATTGAGCTAAGCTCCATTATTATTGTTATATTTTTCAACATGATATTTTAATCCTAGCAGCCACTAAGCTTGGAGTTTATTAAATTGTGTTAATTCAAGAAAATGAACATTTGACATTAGTGACCACTAGTCTATTTTTACATTCCATAAAAGAAAATGATGAAAAAATATAATGGTAGGATCCTAGAAGATGCTAAGGTATTGGTTTTCTATTTAAAATTTAATTTGAAAACAAGAAACTATTGATCCTAGAAGACACTGTGCCATTAGCTTCAATAAGTAGTGGAGACTATCACCACTAAACATGTTCCTTGAATACGAACCGATATGAATTATGTGTTATACAAAATATATCTTATGATAACTACATAAGGCTTGATCCTCGCAAGGGTATGTAACTTGGCCTTACCAGTGAAATTCTAGCTAATATGCTTTTATTATAAATAATGAAAAACACTAGTGATCTAAAGCTATATTGATAGTTTTTACATTACTAGAAACGAATCCTAGAATATATAGAGGCTAGCGGGTGCTAGGCTTATCGTCAAAAAATAAATAGACAACATAAAACATGTATTGATGTTCATTAACTCCTATTGGATGCAATAATTTAGCATTTGCTAATATTAAATGCAAGGAATAAATCTTAGCGATTCTTTAAACATTTTCTTTGAAACAAACCAAAATGAGTTACATGTTATACATAATATATCTAATGAGAAATACTTATAGTTTGATCCCTCTCGATGGTATGTATTGCGGTAGAAAAACCATTTGAGACAAGTATCCTTTACACTAGTCATTACATTCCAGACAAGACAACTAGTAATTATTTTCCTTATTACTTAGCGATTGTTTATATGGGATAGGTGTGCCAAATTTAGTAGTGACTACTTGTTGAAATTTCTATGTGCAACACATAACAAATAATTATAGTGGTGATTCCTTGTTGAAGACCATTGTTCAACAAGATTATATCATAGTAATAGAAGTTCATCATTTAATCCTGAGTGAGAATCATGTTCATCTTTACCTTGCATATTTGGTAAATTGTTTTGGTCTATTTTCTTTGATGGGTGATTTTAAAAAAATATGCAAGGCTAAGATGGACATGATACTTCTTCAGGTTTAAATGATGAACTTCTATTACTATGATCTAACCTTTCTTAACTAGGCCACTATGGTAGACCATGAATTTTTATTTGGTTGCTACTTTAATAACAAAAATTGTTAATCCTAGCATCTTCCAAGACAATCCTTTCACTAAGTAATGGAGCTTTGTGGTCGCTAATATTTTTCCTTGATACAAATCATTATGAATTATGTGATATACATAATATATCTTATGAGAACTATATAAGAATTTATGCCTTTAGAGGGTATTTAGTGCAGCACTTGCTCTCGCTTAGGGATAGTCAATCCAATATGATATAATTACAAATAATGAAAAATATTAGTGATCCAAAGATGTACAAATAGTTTTTACATTCCTATAATGGAATCCTAGAAAATATAGAATTCTATTAGTCATTAGGATTCTTATTGAAAAATAAATTGAAAACATAAACCATGTATATTTTTTCACTACCACCTCTTCAAATGAATATTTTAGCTTACGCTAAGACCTAACTCAAGTAATGGAGCTTAGAGGTCTATAAGAAATTTCCTTGATACGTAATGATGTGAATTATGTGTTATAAGCATTATATGTTATTACAACTAGATATGGTTTCATCCATCTCGAGGGTATTTCTGTAGCCTAACAACCATTTGAGAAAAGAATCCATAAGGATAGTCATTACATTTGAAAAGAAAAAAAATAGTAATGATTTCCTAAATAGTTAAAGACTACATGTCTAGGGAGAGTTGTGCCCAATTTCGAGTGTTTTGCATTGTGAAATTTCTTAGTGCATTGCATAAAAATATTTCCAATAGCGAATCATTATTTACGACAACTCGTTTAGTAAGGTTAGATCATAGTAATAAAATTTCATCATTTATTCCTTAAGGAGAGTCATGTACATCTTGCCCTTGTATATTTTCTAAATCGTGTGTGTCTATTTTCTTTTATGGATTATATTTAGAATAATCTTCTTTACACACACATCAAGACTTTGGAGTTGAATTTGATGATTTATTTTCTATTATAACTAAGCATCACAACCAACCCCAAATTATTGTTGTCGGAATAAAGAAGATTATTAAGAAAATCATCCATCAAATAAAATCGACAAAAAATTTACAAAATATGTAAGACCAAGATGCACATGATTTTCATTCATGGTTAAATGTTGAACCTATATTACTATTGTCCAACCTTGTTGAATAAAATTATTCAAGATGGAATCATCTCTAGAATTTTGTGTTATTCGTTGTACCCAACAATTTCAACAAAAAATCATTCCAAAATTTGGAACGTCTCTCCCATGCGATAGTTAATAGAGAGTTTGTTGTAGATGTGTGGATAACTAATACATGTTAGGATACAACAACAAGCATTCCTTATAATATTGGGTGACATTAATACAAAAAATAAAATTTAAATTTTTTAAAATTCTTTCTTTCAATATGTAATGGAGTTTAGTGGTCTCTAAGCATTATCCTTCATACAAACTGATGTGAATTATGTGTTATACACATTATATCTTATGAGAACTACATAACACTTTATCCCTCTTGAGGGTATGTATTGCAACATTGGGATTTTCCAGGATAATCCATAAAATATAATAGAATTATAAATAATAGAAACCATAGCAATCTAATGATATACGTAGATTTCACAATCCCGGAATGGTATCGTAGAAAATATAGACGTTAGTAGCCATGAGGATTCTTGTCAACAAATAAATGGATAACATAAAAATGTTGTTATCCAAATAATTCTCCTAGTTATTTGGATAACTTACGCTTTCATTCTCGCCTCCGATGTTCCACATTTTAGGTCGCACACCCACAAAGCTTGCTCACTTGGCATTTTGCATAAGATGTAATTCTTCCACACGCCCCACATGCTTTGCTTCCTTCATTCCTCCCTGCTCCCTTTCCTCTCGTATTTTTTATCCCGTTTAATTTTTATTTGCACTTTCCTTCTACGTGCCCGCTTTCTCCTTATCATGTTGTGCACTCCTCACACACCCTCTACAAACTTGCCTTCTAAAATGGCTAAGTCCTTGGCATTCCTCTTATGCGCATGCATGACCTATTTTTTTTCACAGCACTCTTTTCTTCTCGCGCACCTATGCACACTTTCTCTCTTCTCCCTTTACATTCCTCATTCCAGCCTCCTTCATCACCTTCATCTTCCGTTCACACCTTCTCATGCCTTCCTCATGTGCACCCACTTTATTTCCTATTCCCTCATGCCCTCCTTGCATGCCCTCTCTGAAAACTTTTATAAAATTGGTTTTCCTTTCTCTTCCCCTTGTGCTCTTGCATACACCCTTCCTATCATGTGCCCTCCTTTTTGTCACCGCCCGCCCGACCTCCAAACTTCAAATGGTCATAAATTTTGACCCGAGCTCCAAAATTCATTAAATTTGACTTTCTAACACAAGGAGGATGTCCTTTAGGCCAAAGAAACTGGATTTATTAATTTCATTGAGGTTAGATGTGTAAAAATTGGAAAACATCTCCAACATGGAAATACATAGTTTCAGGCCCAACCACCACAATTAATGAAGTATGGTACCCTATTTCTTCTTCTAGAAGCTAAATTATGTATTTAAGATGATTTGTAAGGGTTCACATGCCTTTTCAAAAAATTTAATTGTAGTTGTTCGTTGGTGAGAGTAGAAATCTGAGTTTCACTCTTTCTCTTTCTCTCATTCATTTTCTATATATTGTAAACACTTCTCATTAGAGAGGAGAGATATTCATGGATGTGGGAAACTCCATAACATTTTTTTCTTAACACCATTGAGCTACAAACCCTCTCATGAGCCTAAAAGTGTATTTGTGCCTCTATTTCAATAATGTAAAGGACTGTGCATATTCTAAGCATAATAAAATTGTGTTCATGGTGTTCTTTCAACCCTTAAATTATTTTGTTGTATCTCCTTTCCCCTATATTTTTGTTATTTTTCTCGTGCATATATGTCTCATTTGCAGGTGTAGGATGTGTTTCATGGAGATTGAGTGGTAAATGAAGATCTCGTGGTCTATGTCACATTGGTCCGCCTCTCTCAACTCCATTTTCTTTCTCTGTATTCTCCTCGGTAGGATATTTCACCCCATTTTCTTGGTGTTATCTCCTCTTTTTTTCAGGATTTCTTAATTTTCATGCTCTCTCTCTCTCTCCTTGGTCCCTTGGAATTGTTAGATTAGGAGGAAATAGTCACATTTCCTTCCTTAGAATTAGTTTAGTGCTAGGATTAGGTAGAGGAACCAGCCTTCTCTAGAGGATCCATCTCAAGTTCCCAAGTCCTATAACTTGAGACATGGTCCCATATTACATAAAAACACCGGTTTCTCATTCACACAGCATAAAAAATCGGAGGGTGTTGTTTTTTGGTGATAACACATGCATTTTTGTTCATTAATTATCGTTGAAAGGAATATCATAGCTAAGGCCTAATTCAAGTAATTTTCCATGATATGAAATGATGTAATTTATTTTTTATAAACATTATGTCTTATGGGAAGTATATAAGGCCTTATCCATCTCAAAGGTATGTAGTGTTGAACTTTGCTCCACCAAGAATAATCCATCCAATATGATATAATTATAAAAAGTAAAAACATAGCAGTAAAAAGTTGTGCATATAGTTTTCACAATGACTAAATCAAATTATAGGATCTTAACAACCGATAAGGTAGACCATGATTTGTTATTCGATCACTATTATGAAAACAAGAAACAATTTAGCATTGTGGTTATCAATTCATTCCTTTCAATAAGTAATGGATATTAGCAGTCACTAAACATTTTCCTTGATACTAACTATTATTAATTATGTGTTATACACAATATATGTTATGAGAATTACATAAGGCTTGATCTCTCTCTAGAGTATGTAGTGCACAACTTGGCTATGCTAGGAATAGTCTAGCCACATGATGCAATCATAATCAATGAAAAATAGTAGTGATCCAAATTTGTAAAGATAGTATTTTTAGTGACAAGACATAATTTTTTGAACCTAGACACTAATATAAACCATGATTTTTGATTCTATCTCAATTTTCAAAATAAGAAATTGTTGAGCATAGCCACAAAATATTTGTTCCATTCAATAAGTAATGGATATTTTTGGTCGGTAAGCATTTTCTTTGATACGAAATGATGTTATTTATATTTTATACACATTATATATTATGATAAATACATAAGGATTTATCCCTGTTGAGGGTCTATAGTGCAGCACTTGGATCTACCAAGGATAGTCTAGTCAATATGATACATTTATCATGAATGAAAAACACTAGCGATCAAAATTTATACATATAGTGTTTACATTGAATGTATCTAATGGTAGGATCCTAGCGATTTCTAAAGAAGACCATGATTTATTATTCAATTTCTATTTTGAAAAAAATAAATTGTTATATATAACTAATGTGTGTCATGCTACAACAGCTGGCCTTCTTTATCAAAGCGGTGACATTAATGCAAAAAATGAAATTTATACTTTTGAAATTTAAATTTTTGAAGTACCAAATACAAAAATTTGTTGCTCCAAAATATCTTCCACCTCACCAAAAAAAATCATGACTAAGTTATGAGGGTAGTTTAATTCATCCCATTTAAGAGTTAATGGAGATTTGCTGGAAAATATCGTGATAGTTAATGCATGCAAGGCTACAACAACTAGCCTTCGTTGTCATAGAGGGTGGTATTAATACAAACAATGACTAGTTTATTTCCTCTCCCTTACACACTTCCAAATATTCTACGAAATGTCTATTATTCACATATTATTTATTGGCTTGCATAAAAGACACTACTCAACTAACATTAATCTCAATTAATACGATTGGATATTTTCACATTATATTTCAATCCTCGGAGTCACTAAGACTAAATATTAAGATTAGCAGCTACTATGAAGATTATTACATTCTTCAAAATTCTATAATGGAAATTAATATACAATTTTTCATCCTTCCCATTTTAATTCTATAATTTTGTAAGGCATTGTGTAATGAGTGCTAAGAAATAAATATATTAGATTGACTTGTTATCGACATATAATTTTGTATACTACGAAATGTTTATTCTTCATATAATGTTTTTCTTGCTTGCATAAAATACACTACTTAGCTAACACTAAAATTCATTATTGTGATTAGATATTCTGAAATGATATTGCATGCCTTGCATGGCCACTAAATGCAACATGTATTACAATACTTTGGTAACATTACGAATAATTTCGATTACCAACTGCTAGGAAGATTATTATAGTCTATACAAGCTGATGATGTAAATTAATCTACAAATTACTTATCCTTTCCATTTGTATTATATATCTTGTTGAAAATTTTCCTAGTGATCACTAAGCTCTAAAGTTCCATTGCTAATGATTTTTAATCTAAAAAAATAATTAGATTAAGATACAACTCCTTGCTATTGATCTATTAAAAACATTTATCCTTCCCATATATTTATGAATTATTAATTTTTTTAATTCCTTTTACAGGTAATATGTCTTCCATTGATGGCACTTTGTTCACACAAATTACATTCATTGAAGGAGCATACGACTTGGAAGAAGAGTGTAAAGGAATGGTTTGTAGAAATGCATTCACTGGAAAACTATCATGCTGATTTGTGGTTCTTTTTTATTAACGATGATGTCACAAATGAAGTTGGTATGGTTCTATCCTTAGAAGTTATTGATCAGTGAACATTGAGTATTCAGGTTAAAAGAATTGACATTGAAATTAATATGTACCATACTCTTGAAATGGAGTTGGAAGTTTCCTTGTTAATGGAAAAGGAAATGCAGGCTTCTATAGAAAATCAGCACGTTCTTGTTGTAAATAAGGTTGGAATTTTTTTATGTTCATAGACTCTGAAAAAACAAGTTGTGTAAATGCATATAAAATTCATAATGAAATGAATTTGGTATTAAAAAAAGTGTATAGATACAATAATACCTCTTCTATTTTGTCATTAATTGAATAGAAAATTTTATCTTTCTTAACCAAAACCATGTCAAGATTTTCACATTCTAAAGTGATCTTATTTGTCTAAATTAGAGATGCATCCCTCTAATTCAAATTTTCACGGGCTCAAAAATAATAATAAATCGGCTTCATTATTTGAAAAAATGAATAGTAGATTTGAGAAAGCATAATCTTCAACTATTGAACAATTTAATTTTTTTTTGTTTAATGGAATGATGTATTTCCAATTGATGTTTCTAAGTTTCATGTAGCACCTCGAGAATATAAATATTGTTTTATAGATGAGGATAATGTTGAATTTATTTTCCATTACATTTTGATTAATGTTATTCCTAAACAAAGGGACATAATTCTTCTTCCCTTTTTATATTGTACAAATGATATTGTGGAGCTTGAGAAATCCAAATGACCTAAAAGGGATGATGTGCAGTAACACATTTTTGAATGAAATGAAACAATTCATGCCCAATTTTTTTAACCGAAATAAATTTCAAGTTATTGCATACTATGTTGTAGTTTAGAAAGGCTCGCATTCTATCTTCAAAATAATCTAGTGAAGACATTATTAATATTTGCAATCATCAAAATGAAGTAAATAAAACTTGGATTGAAACCAATTTTATTGATTTACTCTACAAGGCTCGATCAATTTGGTAATCCCTAAGATGTGCTAAGATGCCTTAAGTGGGAAACACAAAGACACATGAGTAAAGGGTAATGCAATTTAGTTTTAATGAATTAGTATTTAAAATTTAATTTTTGTAATATGCACAAAGTAAATATACTATTTGCACTTTGAATGTAGTTCTTTGAGAAGCAATGTATTTCTATTTTTGTCATGCAAAATATAGAGACTCTCTATAAAAAATGAACTTTTCTATTTTTTCTTGAGGATATATGGAAAAAATTCACAAAAACCTTTTTTTTGGATCAAGTGGGATTGTTTATTCTTTTTTAAAGTATAACCACCTAACTTTGAGCAAATTTCACCGCAAGGTTCTGGCCAATTCCTTAAGTACTAGTTGAAAATTTTTAATTAGGGAATGTATGAATAACTGGAGCTATTGAGGTGGGCATCATAGAAGACCCTTTTGATTCTTACTACTCGAGAATAAAATATGATAGAAAAATGACAGGAAAGGTTGTAAAATATTTAGAAAATAAATATCTAGGTAATATTGTATTAAAAATGAACCCAATGTTATTAAAAATTTGGGCATGAATCTCACTACCGCTTGATTGTGTGTACTCTTTGGAGAAGAGAGAAGAGAAAAATAAATTTTGTTTCCCATGGAAGTGAAAAATCAGCAAGAAATAAATTGATGCCTAAGTGGCGAGAGGTTCTTCTAGCAGAAGCTCAAATATTTTAGAAAATAATGGATTTCATGGAAGAATAAATGTTGTTAAGGATGGAAGACACATAATATTTCACCTATCATATGCATATCCTTTTATCTTCATAAATAATACAATTTATTATGTCAACTAATCCATTCAATGCAAAATGTTTGACCACGGATTTATGTTAATTTTACCAAAGAACTAAATTCTAATGTAATAATGGAACTTCTTGAATTTTTCATATCTATTTTACTAAATTGTATTATTATTGTTTTCTTACCTATTGATTACTAAAAAAATTAAGAATGACAATTAAACAATACATGTAAAAGTCTCAAACAAGGGTAATCGGTTATGGATGGATGTTACATATTTTATGACAACAATTGAAAATTTAATATCTTGTGTATTATGTATACAATAAATGTTGTGTAAAATTTTGGTATTGATGATGAAGAAAAATAATAAATTATCAAGGATTGGATGGAGAAAGTTCTGCAGTAATTTATGACTACAAGAAAAATTATCCTATGGTAAAATATGCATCCTTTTCTTTATAAGAGTTCTTATGGGTTCTGGTCTCATATGTTAAGTCTACTCTCTTCTAAAAATTATCCAATGAAAGTGTTTACGGTAGTAGTGTTGCATTGAATGCTTGGGTTGACTCACGTCTATCTGTGGTTTTTATTTGTGAGACTTATGATCAAGAAATTTTTAAATCATTTCTATTATCATTTGAAAAAGGTACTTCGATTAAGACACCATTAAAAACTTCTATTAGTTTAATGCCTTTTAACTAATATATACAATATCTATGTAGATAACCAAAAAAGAGAGGAAGTAATAGTCACTTCTAGAAAACTAAAAAAATGGAGATGATGTCATTCATAACATGTTGATACCAATTAAAATTGTTTCGCAATATGTAATTTTCCATACATCAAATGAATCTATACTAGGTGATTGGAATTTAGTCGTTTTAAAATTTTATCATTGACTATGTATTTTTTTATTTTTTTTCATTTATTGAATAATACTTTACATTTTTATAGTTTGGATGCCAAATGTGGAGGTTTTGGCACATCATGAACAAATATGTAGACGTAACCTAGTAGGTTATTCATGTGTAATTATAATCAAAACCATTTATAAATCCCTCCTAATTGTAGGAACCATTTTTTTAAAATCTATTTGTTATATCTATTTAATACCATACCCATACGAATCATGGAGGTTGTTAACCTCATCGGATATTGTCATGCAAAACATAGTCCATGTAACAATGGATTATCCTATTAGTCGTTAATATACATCTATAACAATGCAATATTTTTGAGAAAAGGGTAGTACATAGTATAGACGAATGTTCTATCATGAATTTATATACCTCGACATGAAATTTATTTTGAATTGATTTATTTTTTTATGAATTATAATGTACATCAGAAGAACCCACAAAGAGTGAGGGCAAGGAAAAACCAAGCCATAAACTAAATCAATAAGTGTTAACTTGTGTAAATGTTAATTATTTTAATTCATTAATATTAAATTGTGGAAAATTGAAAAAAATTACTTATGTGTAGTTGGGTAAATGGATTATTTAATTATTTTAGATTCAGAGGGTCTTCTAGTTGAGAAAAACCAATCCCATAAGGAGATGGATTTCAAGTTTGGTAAGGAGACTATCAACTTGTGAGGTGGCCTCCAAAAAATTTGTAAGTTACTATCAACAAAATTTTAAGTGGGATTCCAGTAATCATTTCTCTGCTTCTACCAAAGTTGAAAAATTGGTAAAGAATTAGAAAAAAATAGTAGATGAATTAATTAAACCAATACTTTTTTGGGAAAATAACATTGCATTGTACAAGATGAAATTACAATAAAAGATATAAAAAAGTTTACAATAGATAAGATATTGTTTTCATCTCTAGAGACACATTGCGTATCACAATAGGTAAAAAGGAAACCCTCCAAAAAATTTATGTTGGGAGGAAAAGTAGTGGAGAAATTGTTTAAAAGATATTTTCTTGATAAAATATTTGTATAAAAACATATCACTGATCATGTCTTAGGGTTTGAGTATTATAGAGAGCATCATCACATTGAGCAAGAATTTTTTTATAAATATAAATTGTTTTGAAATTTTTTTATAGTGATATTACTAAACATTTTAAAGAAGATACATTGATATGGTCACTCTTTATTTTATATATGGAGATTACAAATTTATAAGTTGGTAGTATTTATATCTGCATTGTATTTAAGTTTAGATTATAGATTTATAAGTTGTTTGTGGGAATTACCAAAACAGAGTATTATAAAAACAATATTTTGAAATCAATAAGTTGAGGATTGTTTGTTCCTCCATCCCACCCTCGTACAATGAAGTGGCTCACACGGTATTCCGGTATCTCACACTGGAATTTCATTTCTCTACCCTTCCCCTTCACAATTTGGTTTTACTAACTCATTTTCGACAGTTCCCTAGGGTTAGTTTGGCTTACTATATCCTACAGGTCCTTGAAACATACATTTTAGAAGTGCATTCTCACAAGAGAGTCGTGCCACTTCACCAAGGTTTCATATTGTTTATACACCTCTCCGCAACGATATGGTTTTCAAAAACCCTTCTAGCCCCACTCGCACCTATTAAAACCTTCAACAAATATAAAAGCTATAGGAAATCCTCTCCTCCTCCTACTAGAAGGATTCTTAGATGCTCTGGTAAAACTAAATATCTTGATGTATCTTAGAGATTGTCAAATATTAGTCGGTTTTGGATGCTCCTAGCACTGTCAGGGGACCTCCTTATTGTGAATAACATTGAGTCAAAATTGGTAGAAATTATCAAGAAGTAGCAGGTTGTAGATGACACTCTAGACAAGATTGTCACTAAACACCAAACACCTCACTATGCAGAAAGCTTTCGTTGATTTTTGCATGCTCGGTAAAACAACCTTGTGATGTGAGTGGATTTCTAGAGGAACTATGGAAAGGGGCTAATGCAAAGAAGAAGGTGATCTCCTCTAATAGAAAATATCCCTAAATGAATCCTACCCTAATATGTTCAAGGTGGTGGAGGAAGTCAAAAAGGTGTTTCAAAATTTTCTTAGTTAGGAGGAATTTTCCCTTTTGGTTCCTTTTGTTTTCCTACTATTTTTTTGCTCGATGTGTAGCTATTATAAAGATATAGTTTCTCTATTTTATTATCCTCTCTGGAAGTTTGACCCTACCTTTGGTTTACTTGCTCTATCTAGCTGTTTTGGCCCTTTTACTAATCAAAAATTAGTTTTTTCTCTATTTTTTATCCAACATTTGACTTGTAGCTAGGTTGTTTCCCCCAAATATAAAAAACCACTATGTTATTCTTCCTCATCCAGACTTTTTGATTTTTGTACTCAGTGGTATGGTCCTTGCAAAAAACCATTTACCAAAAAAAATTATATTTTGAGTAGTATTTTATCAAATTTGGAAAACTAAATTAATTCTCGGTTGTGTTTATAGATTCAATTGTGAAGCTTTAGAAATTAATATTTTTGGGAGTTGAAGGTTTTTTTTGAGAATTACTAGTATTTATGTCAAAATACCTTGTAATATGGTTCGATATTATAGAGTTGGGAATACTTAAATACTTTGAATGGGTATTTAGTGCTAAATTGATAAGAACCGAATAAGAACATTTCTAAATTTCTTTATGGTATACATTAATTTATTCAAATATGGTGAAGTACATGTTCAATAAAAGGATATTTTTCAACGAGACACCCACTTTAGTTTCATTTGGGGTGTGAAAATGTAATATGAATATAAATACCAATAAGCATATACTAGAAATTTTTGGTAATGTATATGGTTAAAAGAAGATACTTTTGATCAACGATGCAAGATTACTCGACATACAAAGTCAAATAATAAATTACTCTCAAAACCCCAAACATTCTTGATATTTGATTGAAAATATACAACTGATTCATTAATTTACGCTTCGATTATTTCCATGGCCAAAAGATGCAATAAAACACAAGAACATGTGTAGATCGTTGAAAACCTTCAAACACACTATTAGTGTTTGAATTATTACTTTTTCTTTCAAATCCAACAATGTATTGTGAATTTAAATGGAAGAAAATAACTACGTTAAATTTCTTAAAGTTTCACAAAGGTGTAATATTTTTATTTTTTATTCAATTTTTTGCAACAAAAAATATATTTCTAGTAAAATGTGAAAAAGAAATGTAACTTTTATTTTTGTCAAAATTCACCACCCAAATCTCTTTGATTATGTTTTTCTTCATTTCCAAATGAGAACATATTCAAGATGAAATTGAAAATATTCAATATAAATGGCGTTTTGGCACACACCATTCATGAGGATGATTCGTTGCATGAGATGTTAAAAAAATTAGCGATATCGACCTCAAAAATAAATGTTATTTTGTAATACCTAATGGCAAAGAGTGCTTGCAATGTTGTAAAAAATATTTCAAAATAGTATTGTGGATATGGGTATGAAAGTCAAATTTTAATGACATGATTCCTTCATTCCTTCGATACACTTGCTTAGAGGTTGGAAGCTTCGAGTTAATATTTACCCAAGAATATTTCATCATGTCCAAATGTATCAATAATTGAGGTTTGGAAAATCCCAACATATTTCTAGAATATCTTAGCACCATTTGGAGAATTTTAATGCATTTTAATATTGTAAAAATACAATGCTTATAGATGACACTATAGAGAAAAATAAGTTCAATGATGTGGGGAACTACTTAACTACTGACACATTTAACATATAATCTAAATCATCAGAAAACTACTTGATACATGAGTTGTGGCCTATGTTGCAACTATTGAAGGATGTGGAAGACATCCGTGATGTCATTAAATCAAAAACCCAATTATAATTATGTAATTTTTCCCTAAATTTATTTGAGAACACCTTTCTGTATAATGTGTGTGACTATCTTTAGTAATGTTATTTTTATAATGTGTGTGACTATCTTTAGTAATATTATAATACGATAAAGGATTTAAATGCATTTCCATCAATAGATATGTTATTATATAAAAAGGTTTAAATTATATTTTTTTATTTATGGTTAATTCAAATTTTATTAATGTTAATTTACTTAGATAAGCTATATTAGTATTACCTAAAGAACTACTAAGTTTTTAATATCCTATTTTAATTTGTTAAATCCATATAAACCCCTTGAATTCATAATGTCTCATTTGCACAAATTGTTCACATCGATTTATATATATGAAAATGCTTATCGAATGAAAACCTCTTGAGAATGATAAGAATCACTATCACTCTATTTAGAATAGGAAAACTTAGATCTCACTTTGCCCACTAAGCTATTTCATTTTATATAAAATATCTTTAGGTGTGGTCGAATTCAAGGAATTGATGATTCCCAACCACCTAAAAATTAGTGCATTCATAGGTATTGTGTAAAAATATTAATTTTCTATGATTTCTTTTGTAAATTTGGAAGCCCATCATAGGGAATAATGTTGCAATAAAATTCAAAAATTCTTAATTTTTTTCTATAGTTCTACCTTTAGTAAAGTAATTTTAATTTATTTGATATCTATATTTAAATAAGAAAAATAGATCTGGGATGGTTTTACAGTTAATTTTAATTAATTTCATATCCATATTTAAATATAAAAATATATATGGAATGGTTTTACAGTTCATTTGATATCTATATTTAAATATGAAAATATATCTAGAATGGTTTTACAATTAATTTGATATCTATATTAAAATATAAAAATATATCTGGAATGGTTTTATAGTTAATTACATTCTCTTAGTCTAGATCGTCATCCTCTTCTATATTCTTCAGTATCTTCATTATTTATCATGTTACCTCAAGTTTAAATCACATATTAAATAAACATGGAAGCCTCTCACATCTCTTTAATTCCATTAGCCTAGTGGCTGCTCAACAACAAGACATTTTTAATTATTGAAATATGCATTGTTTAATATGATAGACTTTTTATAATTGTTGATAACCTTATTCCAAAGAAAAATTTAAGGCTAGAACCGTTATCCCATTTATAATGGAAACATGTTTTCTTTATTATTTTGTAGATAAATGTTGGATTCCATGAAATCATTAAACACTTTTTCCTAAATCTACATATTTTAATCTATAAGAAATTTTATAACTAATAAGAACCTTATTCCAAAGTAAAAATTAAGCCTAGCGACCACTAGCCCATATAAAATAGAAACATATTTTGTTTATTATTTTTAAGATGAATGATGGATTCCTTGAAATCATTAAACCTTTTCCCAAATCTAAAGAGTTTAATATTAAAGACATTTTAAAACTTATAAGAACCTTATTCCAAATAAAAATTAAGCCTAGAATTATTCGCATTAGCTTGTTTAAAACATAAACATGTTTTGTTTATTGTTTTGCATATCAATGTTTGATTCCCTTAAATAATTAATCACTTTTTCCATATCCATATAATGTAATCTTAAATAAATTTTATAACTGATAAGAACTTGATTCTAAAGAAAAATTAAGTGTAGCGTTTGTTATCCCGTATAAAAAAGTAAAACATGTTCTATTTATTTTTTCACAAATCAATTTTGGATTCCCTAAAATTTTTAAAAAAAAAAAAAACAATTTTCTATATCTCGCATAGTTGAATATTAAAGAAATTTTAAAATTGATAAGAACCTTATACAAAGAAAGAATTAATCCTAGTGGTAGCTAGCTCATATAAAATAGAAACATGTTATGTTTATTGTTTTTACTGAGATCAATGTTGGATTCTCTAAAATAATAAAATGTTTTTCCTAGATCTGCGTAGTTTTATCTTAAAGACATTTTAAAATTGATAATAACCTTATTTCAAGGCAATAATGAAGTCTAACATCCACTAGACCATATAAAACATAAACAAGTTTTATTTTCTATTTTACAGATCAATGGTGGATTCACTACAATCATTAAATGTTTTTCCCTAGATTTGCATAGTTTAATCTTCAAGAAATTTTAAAAGTGATAAGAATGTTATTCAAAAGTAACAATTAAGCCTAGTGACCGCTAGCCCATATAAAACAAAAATATGTTCTATTTATTATTTTGTAGATCAATGTTGGATTCCCTGAAATAATTAAATATTTTTCCTAGATTCATTAATTTCTTCGAGAATATGATATATTGGACCTTTGTATGCAGTATAAAAGGTTCCAATATTTTAATTTTTGGATTCCAATATTTTAATTTTTGGATTTCAATATATGTGATTTTGGAGTGTAGTAAATTCCAATATATGTGATTTTGGATTCCAATATATGTGATTTATGATTCCAATAAAGGTGATTTTGGATTCCAATATATATTATTTTGGATTCCAATATATGTGATTTTGGAGTATAGTAAATTCAAAAATTTAACACTTTAGAATCCAAAACTAGTAATATTAGATTCCAATATTGCCTATATTTTTGAGCTTCTCGAACTGAAAGAACTCCAAATTTATTGAAATAAGCGTATAAAGGTTGAGATACTATGATCTACATGTACCCTCAAAGTAATACAAGCCATAATATCACCATATTGAAAAAATAAATGCATGGTGAGATATGATCATATGACAACACAATGTTCTCGTATACACCTAATTTTCCACTTTTCATCTTTCATACATATGACAAACAATTTCCTTTGTGCAGATAAGGGTCAATTATGCATCTATTTACGGAAAGGATTTCTTAAGTGGGATTCAAGTAATGGGAAATGGTTATCCACATAACTATTATGGGTTAGAGAGAATACATGGAGAGAGTGTTGCTATTTGGTCCCATCATTAGTTTTCCCTACATTAGTTATATTTATCCTCCTAGGTCTCATGCATATCATATTCATGATATATTTCTTACATTTCACAATTTTTCACCTTGTCCATCCTCTTTCATGACCCATGACACATTAATTTTACCTTTCATGACACATTACTTTATTTTTTCATCATTGGCCGACATAATCACCCATGGTTAATTATGTTGGTGTTATATTTTCCCATGATTGATTTCATCGCATCTAGGTGATGAAATCTTATATATACCATCACCTCATTTGAAATTCAAAAGGAATAGGAAGCTAAGATAGGAATTTCCAGTTTCTCTACTCTTTTATATCATTTTCACAATCGCTCGCTCTTTTTTTGGTTCATCTTGCATTGTTATTCAATTGTATTAGACAATCTTCATTTTGGAGGAGTTTCTTGCACTATTCGATCATCATCTAGTGAGTCTAGGATAGGAAATAGTATTCTTCTACTCCACCTAATAGAGATTCTCTATGTTCTTGTTTCTTCTTAGGGGGGATAGATGCCTCAAAACCACCCTATAGGTATAGGTGAGATCTCTAACCCTTCTTTTCATCTTCCATATATTAGTTCGCTTCCTCTTCATTATGTTAAGTTATCTTAGTATGGTATATGTTTGATGCTATTTATCAAAGTAATCTTATCAAATATTATCTCCTTAATTAATTTCATTTCATTAATTGCATTCTTATTTCATATATTGTTAATCCATACCTCTCCACACCCAATTGATGATATCTCAAAGAGGGTTCCTTTCTCTATCTCGATCACGAGCATTGGAAATCATAGGTTGACTTACTATAAGGGTTACTTATCTCTATATATGAGACCCTAGTGGTAACTATATCACTTTAAGTTTATCCCATTGTTTTTCACTATGTGTGTGTCTCCTAGTCGTTGCATTGAATACTCTAGTTGAATGGTCGAGTCCAGTGCATGATTAATTGAGACATTTTTTCCTAAATATATTTTCTTGTAAACCCAACACAAATCTTACAGACCTCTAATCGGCCACATCTCATTAAAATTATTTTACTTTAAATATTGGATTTATTTAAGCATCATAGTATCCTAAAATCCCTAAAAACTTGTTTACATAGACACCATCACTCACGAGCTATTTTTTCTTTTTGTGTTACATTTCCTTATAAACACCTTCAGCCCCTATGTAAACCATATCGCATAGCGATCCTATATGTTATTTTCATGCCACTTCCTACATATAATCATCCCCTTCTCAATATTACTTGTAGGGACGATTCCATATGTCGCTCTAAAATTTATCTACTTACACTATCATACACTCTATAAGCATCCTACATGGACGATTCTATTTAAATTGTATATTTTCACAACCTTGTTTTAAGCTTCCAAGTTGTTAAAATGTCACCTTTAAGGATATTTTTGGCACAAATGAACCCTCTAAACATATCTACGGGATATTCCTTTTCCTACATAGCCTCTCAATGCTCCTAAGTGTTCTAGATTTTATTCTAAAGGAATTAATCCACATAATCACCCAAATCTCACCTAGGAAACTCTTATGTCCCAACATTATACCTTTGATCACTAAGAATCGGTTCCTACAAAGAGAATGTAATGTGGTTGAGGTAAATAATATAGACCCCAGATCCATGATCAAGAATCTTGAAAACAATTATTACTTCTCCCCGACAAAGACGACCGGTTTTCAAAAATATCTACTCATGCTATGGAAATGAGCATACTATGTCTTAAAAGGAAATATAATATTATTATTAGACTCCACACTACAAAACTCATAAGAATGAATCTCCCAAAACCCCACTTATGAACATGAAATTAAGGAATAAACACTCACAAACAATGGTCATCCTTCTTACAAGGATCCTAACCTATTAATAGTTAACCTCCAAGATCATATGACCTTATTCGAAACTACCACCATACCTAGCATGCTCCAAATGTAAAATCATACATTTCATTTAGCATCTCAAAGTGTGGTGCCTATATTTCCTTCTTACACCCACTCTCCATTTACGGATGTACATGGGAGTCCTATTCCTACTTTTCCAATCTAGAGAAAATTGTTACAAAATATCTAAAATGAAACTTTAGGTCCATGCATTACCACCATGGACTTAGAGAGATTGTCCCTACTATATCTTATGATGTTCTAAGGATCTGACCCTCTATTTAAAGACCTTGGGTAACCTCTACGGATAATGGATTCAAACGTATACCTATGTAAATTCCAAGCTTATAGAAATGAATTTCAAAGCAGAGGTATTACAATGGTAAAAAAACTTCCTCCACACTTGATAGCTGAATTGGAAGGATTAATAAAAATCTCATTTCTAAATTTCACCAACAAAACCTTCCCAAAACTCTTTATAGAGGTTCATAAAACTTAATCAATTAGCTCATGAATCTTCCCAAATATTTATTAAGAAATGGAAAACAATTTCCATACAAACTAACCATAATCTTGATAATCATAACTTATGTCGATCTTTCTTAAGGGCCTTATACCTACTCTCAAATATAAATGTAGGTAATTCTCTGTGAACACATTACAAGAATACCTTTAAAAATAAAAGAGATAAGATCATCTCATGCATGAATTTGGATGCACTTCCATTTCATTGACTAAACTCAAAAGCACAACACATGTAATCAACTATATGAATCATCCTAGAGAGAAAGATGTAGGAGCACATGAGGATTCTCCTTACACCTCCCTTCTTAGTCATCTATCTCTAGGAGATTTTCTTAGAATTATTTCTACAACACGATTAGTTCCCCCTCAATTAAAATTTTCCTAACTTTATAGGAGATCTATTTTTTGGTGGCATGAGACTATAGGACATTATTATAGTGATTAAAAAGACATTATAAAGGTAGCCTTTTATTTTTCCTTGGCTCATATTTCTATTAGTGTTCCATTATGTAAGAGAGTTATGAGAAATATCAATCTATAAGGAAATCCAATTATAATTTTCAAAGTAAATGTAATAAAATCCCCATGAATAATGTTTTCGGCACCATATATCCTTCATATGATCAAAGTTTCATATACCCTCAATATATCAATGCAGCCAAGGTAAACCATAGACATAAACATGCCCATAAATATAGTTTTATCAAACAAAATAAATCCTCTAACAACCCACCATTACTTGATAATTACCATGACCCACCAACAACGTGATCCCATCACTACATTCAAGCCTCCATCTATTCTCACACAAGAAGCACCAAGTAAGGACGGTATCCTAAGTTCTTTAGACAAGATAGCTCCAATTAAATCACATTTGATGTAATTTCCATTGTAACACCACCACAATATCACTATGTAATTATTCAAATCCTAGTTGAACTTCTTAGATGAGATAAAATCCCATTTGTACAAGAGATACCTTGCATGGAACTCATGCTAAATTTGGCTTCAAATTAAAGGTTTCTCCTCTAGAAGTTGTAAAATTTGATAATCCTTCTTATGTGGCCCCTTAAAATTCCTACAACATATCCAAATAAAAAAACACCACATAGAGACTACAGGATCATCCTTATAGAATATACATTTTGGCTACTCACTTTGGATTTTCTAGATGATGACATGATTACCGATGAACTCCTATTTTGTACATATGACCCGGCCCTACTCATTAGCATTATCATTAACGATACGTATATGTGTAGGTTATTTTTGCATGGAGGATTAGGAGTTAACTTATAATCATTATCTCTTATCAATAAAATTGGAAATTCTATTGACGATTTCAATCCTACTCACTTGACTTGTCATGGATTTGAAAAAACCAACTAAAAACCATTGGATGTATCTAGCTAGTAATCATAGTCATAACCAAAATGGTCTATACTAAGATCATCATTTTAGATGGTTCTCTCTCTCTTATAACATTTTATTGGGATGACCATGGACACATCACATCCCCACAATTACACCATGTGGTTACCAATGTATTAAATTCATCCAAAAACAAATGTAATATACATGAAATTGATCCCAATCCTTGGGGTGTCCCAATACCATTCACTAGTAATCCTTTTCTAATGCCAAATGCTTCAAGATCCGTAGTATTCCCTACTAAAAATCATTTTTTCTTTGGATCAAAATAAAAATACATTAGAAAACTCAGATTATATCAAGCCGAATGATATTCAAAATTTTTCAATAAGAAAATGTTACCCGATGATATTGTGTATCAATTACCTCAAATTCTTCTACCTTTTGACCATTTTCTCCTCAAACCGACATGGAGGAGAGCAACGAGTGATACCTTAGCCTCCTATCACTTAGAATGCAGTGACCTAAGAATCACACAACTCTTCTATTATAACCCTCACCTTTTTCAAATATATTTTTGAAATATTGGTGTTTTAGCTAAGAAGAAGGTTCTTGAGCTATAATACAAAATTTACCCCCAAGGTAATTTTGATAACTTAAACAATTTCTTTAGATTAAGCAAGTAGAAATGGTTCTAGGCCCAAAATTAGGTTTTGAGGGATCCCTTGGATTTTCTCTAACTTCCCTATCCAAAGAACAATCCAAGGAGATAGCAAAATTTGCAAAAATTTGAGAAAATGAAGTCAAAGGCCTATTTTAGTGCAAATTGGGTCTGAGGGCTACAGATGGAACCAATGCCTATCATACTAGGGTTTTTCATACTGGTTCAGGTCCGATATGCAAAGGAGGCAATGTATTGTGGAAAAAGTGAAAAATGTTGTCCCATGTTATACAAGGACACTTAGACCACCAGCTTACCTACATTACCAAAGTCACCAATTTGTTCACAACTAGTTCTATGTGGAAAAGGTGGATAAAAGTGTCCTGCTATCCATGGGATAGTTAGGAGGAAATTATGTGTAGGACTCGAAAATCAAAATGGCCACAAGACCTTATATTGTGGGTATGGAAAATGTTTTATCCAAGATAACCGAACCCCAAAATCCTAAATAGCCGATCGAGGAGCACGCGACTAGGTGTATTGCAAAAAATTAGAAAATGTTGGCCTAGGTCACACAGGAGAACTCGGGACACCAAAACTAGAAATTTCCACACTCAATGCAATGCGGGTAAGGTGAGAGTCAATGGCCCGATGACCCGAGTCAATGTTGAGTGACGTGGAGGAAAGAGGCTCCAGCGACCATGAGACACTTGTGCAACATGAACCCGAAATAGATGATTTCAACAAAAAAATAAGGAATAGGAAAAGGTAGAGAATATCAAACCAAATGTCCCGGGACAATAGGACATAAACATCTACCATACCCACATTGCAAGAACATCCCAACCCCGAACTTAAAAAGGCATAACTTTTGATCCGGACTCCGATTTTTCTTTTAATGATCCAGATCCAACTCCAATAAATTAAATTCTCAGTCCCGTGAAATGCAAGAAATCCTTGGCAAACTCAAAATAACTGCTCACACTCAGAAAGCCATAACTTTTGAAATTCTCAACGAAATCACAAAAATTGGTCTCGTTGGAATCTTGATTATGAGCCCAATGCCTAGTTATCAAGAAATGCATAAATTGATGAAGTTGTGATCTAATTTTTTGTGAAATCATGGACAAGTTCGAATAGTGTTTTTATTGGTGGTTGTGAGAACATTTATTGAAGCATGGGCATACATTTTTCACTGCTATAAGTTATGGGACAGTATGGGGATCATTTTGCAAGCAACATACCATCATTTCACTTCATCGATTACCTCTTGCAATTTGTGGGAAGTAAATTTTTAGGATTTTCATCTCTCCCTCTCTGTCACCTCTCAAAATTCTATAAATTAATGTATTGGGCTCATTGTAAAGAGATGATTTTTATAAGTAGAAAAACTCTGTCATTTTGGTTTTATGAAGCTAATGTGCTATAGGCCCTTATAGTGGACTCCTTATATGGTGATCCGGACCTTTATTGTTAGTGTAAAATCACAACAACCCCGAATGTCTACAACTTGATGGGTTGAGATTCTCAGCAGGATCGCACAATATGGAGCATATCTCAAAATGTGGGACTTTCATGAGTCAGAGAGATCTCCAAATGAAGGTCGGATCCTACTCGTTTGTTCACCGCACATGTTTAGATTGCAAGGGGTTGTTCTAAATCCTACTCTAATTTTCCAAGGAGATAGAGTTAGCCATTGAAAATTCCAAATGAGAGGAAGGAGCCACGTGTTAGCTCGGCACATTTTAAAATTAGAGCCCCAAGGCGGAGACTCAAACTAGTGCCGATCTCCAGTGTCCCAAACCTGATGAGGTAGTGTTCACTCAAGGCCTTGAATTGACTAAGTAGAGGAGGGTTAGAAAAGGCCTCCACATGTCTCATTGGTGCAACACCAAGGTTGGGTCCAAAGAGTAGGTTCCCAAATGAGCATAGGCTCACCACGTGGTCCAAGTAAAAAGGGGGACAGAGCGGGCCTAAATCGGTTAAGTATAAGAGTATCGGTGGAAGGTGCCACATGTCTCAATGGCACACCTTTAGGGGTCGAAGCCAAAGGTGGAGACTCAAATAAGTACTAAGCCTCTATGTGTCCCAAATCCGAAAAGATATAGTCGGAAGTTGAAAAGTTATTAGGCCAATGGATGGCACCACGTGTCTCATCGATGCAAATTCAAAGTCGAAGCCCAAGGTGGAGACTCAAACATGTACCAACCCACCATGTAGTTAGGGACCGAGAAAGGTAGTAGGCCCAAATCAGCTAAGTATGAAAGAAACAGAGCTAAGCTATAGAAGGAGCCACGTGTCTCATCAGCGCAACTTCAAAGGCATGGCCCAAATCAGAGACTCAAATGAGCGCGAGGCTTCCACGTGTCCCAAGTCTAAAATGGGGGAAAATATGGCCATTGAATTGACTAAGGAAAGAAGAGACAACAGAGGCCTCCATGTGTCCAATCGGTGCATCTTCAAAGGTCATACCCAAAGGCTAGTTCTAAACAAGTGCAAGCTCGCCATGTGTCCAAAAGTAAAAAAGGGGACAGAGTCGGCTGTTTAAATTGACTAAGTATAGAAGGGTCAATGGAAGCCTCCACGTGCCTTGTCCGTGTAACTTCAAAGGTAAAATCTGGGGTAGGTCCCAAAAGTGCGTTGATCCTCCATGTGTCCAAGATCAAACATATGCCCCTACCAAACAAAAGGGACATGTGGCCATGTTTCAAGACAAAGTAGGAAGGTGGGTCGCCTGAGGCAGTTTGATTTTTTTTGGCTTTTTTTTCGAAAAGGCTTAAAGTATAAAAGTAAGTCACAGCTACGACAATGCCCAAATAATCCATGTGTTAGGCCTAAAATACATGTGGAGAGATGGGCCTTGGAAGGTTTTCTTGCCAAAAGCGGGGGCGGGCCTGGGAATATTTTTCATCCATGTGGAAAATGCAAGCCGGGGGCTCGAAGATGACTTTTGGGAAAAGTGAATTACGGGCTTGTGGGGGGCTATGGGACATTTTTGCATTTTTTAATTTTTGTGTAAAAGGCACAAAGTGAATTTCGGGCCCACGGATCCATTTTTCTAAACTAGGTTTTTGCCATTTTTGTATGGATTCGATTCAAGTATTCAAATGGGCATATCTTTCGATCGAGAGGTTGAAATTCAACAAAATTGGTACCATGGGAAATTTATCAACCTCGCTCATGCAATGGAAGCTTGAAACTTTAATTTTAACAAGGTTTTGGGTGAAAATAGGAAACTGTGTTTTATTCCATTAATGTAGATCTAATTGCTTCAACAACTAGATCAAATTCAATTTGATCCATCGTTCTTCCTTCTTCAACATGCTAAACAAACATGGAGAGGCACACTTGATAGATTTTGGTGGATTTGCAGGGGCATTGATGGCTGGTAGTTGAGCTTCCAAATCAGATTTCACACCTCTTTTCTTCTCCTCTTTTTTCTTCATCTATAAAGGTAAGAGCTTGGCTCATCAGTAAAAGGGTTAGACATTCTACTTTGTACCCTCTATTTTCTCTGATCTATAGGTGAATTCATGGAGCCTCAAACCCCTCTATCCAAATTGTAATGTGATTTCTGCCTCTTAGTCATTGTAATGTATTTATCAATTCCTTGAGCAACAGATAAGTCCGTGGATGATTTCAACCCTCTCTTATGTTTGATTGCTTCTCCTTGATCCCTCATTGTAATCTTGGTCATTTGTACATGGATATTGTTTCACATTTTAATGGTTTGTGTTTAAAATCAATGTAAATGTTTAGGATTCTTTCGGTGCATAACCTCTATTAGATTAGGTTTTAATTCTTACATCCACTTAACTCTGTCTCCTTGGAAAATAGGAGTAGGATTTAGAATGACCCTTTTATAACCCGAACATGTGCACTTGAACAAAGGAATAGGAGTCGGCCTTCATCCGAGAGCTCTTTGACTCATAAATTCCCACACTTTAAGATATGCTCCATGTTGTGCAGTCCACATTAACGATCTCAACCATCAAGTTGTAGACACTCAAGGGTGTTTTGATTTTGCACTAATAGTTTTGGTACACCGGTGGGACACGTCTGAAGCACCTTACCACTTCATCTTAGCAGGTTCATGTGTTTCTATTACGATTCAATCTTTTGAGGCACATGCAAAGCACATCTGGTGACTACATCTGGTCAACAACCCATTATCTGAGTTACAGACCTTTTCCATCCATTTCCACCAATATCTTCATTCATCTTTCTTTCTATATCTTTCATTTTCTCCCATCCCATGAAGTCATGCAATCATGACTTCATTCCCCTCATGGAATTCACACTTACAGTAGTGCATTCTACCGCTAATGTATTTCCCAACTCCTCCAGATCAACATTATGATCAGATCTAGAACCATTATGCTTACCCATATGAGCAGGGTCAAAACCATTTTGGCCATGAAGCTTATCAAGAATAAGGAAACATACAATGGTAATATAATCCAAAGGAGTAAATAGTTCCAAGCACACACAATGATACAACCTCGCCAAGAACATAATAAATAGATACATGGAGGATGGTGATTTGTAGTAGGAGATTCGGCCTTTGGAGGCACACATGGTACAATCAAGGGCCACATCTTAGATGAAAGTGTTCATAATTGGCTATAGGGCACCTTGTCCATGGGCCAGCCCTATGCCAAGGCATTACTGCCCTCAAGAGAATATTGACTTCATGGTTGAAATGTTGCCTCATATTGCACATTGGATTGAGGATATTAAGGCATATGAGTAAAGTGCAAGACAACCTTGACAATGGGTAAGTCAATAACCAGCCTCCTTTTTCCTTCATTTTAGCATGGTCAAGATCAAGCCCTCACTTGCTACCCCAAGTGTTGATTTCCTTCTCCATCTCCTAATCTTCCATAGCAACTCTTAATTTTTCAACCCTTTTCCCCAAAGAGACCCAAGAATTTATTCCCTCCAAATAAACAAGAAGTTCACTTCCTCTCCACCACAAAAATAGAAAAACCAATGGTTTTTGGATAACGGTTCACTTCCCTCTAAATAGCACCACAATATACTTGTAAAAGATTAAAGGGGCAAGGAGAATGCAAGGAAACACAAAGGTTGAATCCCAACCTAACTCGCTTGTGCTATGATTCGGGGCTAGCTTAATCCCTCCTCTTGCATCCCCAAATCCATGTTACGAAGATGAAAATCAGACAACCAGCCAAGGGCGATCAGAAGAGGAACCCAATAGAGAAGAAATGATAGAAAATCTGAAGAGTTGGGCTACCATATTTGGGTTTACAAAGATCCCTTGATGGTTAAGCAAAAAGAAGAGGTCAATGTTAAAGATCCAGTGGTGGCTAAGGTTGAGTTTGCAGTAGAAGAAGAACAAGAACAAGAAGGAGAAGATCAAAAATTTGTTTGCTTTGAATGCAGTGTCCATAATGGCACTTTGTCTGAAGAGAATGTTGATCCAATCCAAGCTACACAACCAGTTAAGATAGAGGAAGAACAACCAGCTCCAAGTCCCATTGAAGAGGAGCAGCTGGAAGAGATCAAATCAAAGTTGAAGCCACTTGATGAAGAAAACATCATTGAAGATTTTTTTCTTTCATTTGAAGGGCCTGATTTGATTGATGAATCCATGAAGGAAGAAGAACAATCAACTCCAAGTCCAGTTGAAGAGGAGCATATGGAGGTGACCAAGATAGATTCAAAGGCACTGGATCATAAGCTGGTTGCAAAAGTGATTACAAACCCCTATCCCATTCAACCTCTCCAAAATTCTAATTTTTGGAAGAGTTTGAACTCACTAGCTTCATGTTTGAAGATGAAGCTTCATATGGTGAAAATAATGAAGGTTTTTAGATCACTATGCAAGAGGGAGAGACCTTGCTACAGTAGGACAGTAAAAATTTTGATTTCCTATCAGAGTCAAAAGAATGTTTTCATAAGGAGGAGCCAATTGAAATTATAATCTTTTCTCCTCCATCATTCATCATTCAACCACAAGGACATGCTGTTTCCATAGAAGAGAACATACAAGCACAACATATAGTTTGCAACATGCCTCTTGAATCAAAGTTGGAATATTTTGATCTTCCAAAAGCCACACCTACTACAAAGGAAGGAAAAGAGAAAGAGGATGTCATCATCCCTATCACACCATCCATCCAAGGAGGTCCACAAGAAGACTTCATTTTTGGAGTTAAATATCATAGAAATAGGCACATTCAAAGGACCAAACCTTGCCCAATCGTGATACTTGGCTTCATTGGAGCCAGGGGAGAAGCCAAAACCAATCATGCTTGCTTCTAAGCATGAGGGAGAGCCTCAAAGAACCAAGGATCAGCTGCAATGCCTCTTCAATCCAAATGCAAAGCAACTAAAAGAGGTTTTTTTTGTTTCTAGTTGATACCTTGATGATTTGGGTGGAGGATTGGCCTATTGTCAGTTTTTCACTCATACCAACAACCAAATTTAGTGCCAAATCATCTTCATGGCTGAAAATTGTAAGAAGGGGCAGCTAATTTACATTACTGGTATCAGGTTTTGTTTGAAATTGCTTGTCTCTTTCGTTAGTGTAGGGTAGCAGTAGGTTTTATTCCTCTAAGTGCATATGCACATTGTCTTGTTATAGTTTAGGTTTCAATTTCCCTAAGTGCTGGTGCACATGCTCTATTACTTCTGGTGTATGCTTGTATACAGTTCATCTCATTCATGGAAAAGACTTGTGGCCACAAGAAATTAAATCTGCAGAGTATCCATATTGGAGTAGGTCTGGATGTTTTAATTACATTCCAACAGATCGGAGTTTACAAAAAAATCAAATGAGGGAAATTTTTATAGGTTTCAGAAAACTCTCTACTCTCACAAATATTGAATCCAAAATTTTCTTGCAAAGATAGGAGTGCATGCAGTAGAAGGAAGTTGTAGACCAGATTTGAAATTACCAGGTAGACTCCATGCCTAATGGATACTTCCAAGGCTACTGGTCTCTTCATCTAGTAGGAAGATGTCCTAAGAGTCACCAAACTGTTATCCCAGTTTTCCCCCACAAAAAAGTAATCAAACATGATCCCACATAGAAGAATACCTAAGGGTTGGCTCTATCATGTGAGATCATATTCAAATTCAATAGTCAAGTTTTAGGTGGGACTTGAAAATGGAGGAGGAGAGTCAACCGTTGAAAATTCTGAAAAGGGGGTAGAATAAGATATTGAATCGACTAAGGAAAGGAGAACCAACAAAAGCCTCCACATGTCTCAATGACACAAATTCAAAAGGCGCAGCCCAAAGAAGGACCCTAAACTAGCACCAACCCACCATGTGGTTAGAGCCCGAAATTTGAACCGGCCCCAAATCGGTTAAGTATAGATCATCCAGTGGAATTCTCCACATGTCATCTTGGAACAATTTCAAAGAAAGAATCAAGAGTGGGTTCCCAAATGAGCATGGGTTAGCCACGTGGTCAGAGTAAAAAAATGGGATAGAGCGGCCCAAATCGGTTAAGTATAAGAGTGTTGGTGGAAGGTGCCATGTGTCTTAATGGCATACCTTCAGGGGTCAAAGCCAAAGGTAGAGACTCAAACAAGTGCCAAGATTCCACGTGTCCTAGGTCCTAAAAAGATACAAAGTCTTAGGATAGTGGATGACACCACGTGTCTCATCAGTGAAAATTCAAATTCAAAGCCCAAGGCGGAGACTCAAACATGTGCCAGCCCACCATGTAGTTAGGGACCGATAAAAGGCACTAGGCCCAAATCAGCTAAGAAAGAAACATAGCTAAGATTTGGAAGGAGCCATGTGTCTCATCGAAACAACTTCAAAGGCGTAGCCTAAAGTAGAGACTCAAATGAGCGCGAGGCTTCCACATGTCCCAAGTCCGAAATGGGGGCAAAGACAAACATTGAATTGGCTAAGGAAAGAAGAGACAACGGAGGCCTCCATGTGTCCAATCAATGCATCTTCAAAGGTCAGACCCAAAGGCCAGTTCCAAACAAGCACAGGCTCACCACATGTCCAAAAGTCAAAAGGGGATAGAGCTAGCCATTTAAATCAACTAAGTATAGAAGGGTCAGCAGAAGCCTCCACATGCCTCATCTGCACAACTTCAAAGGTAAAATATGGGTTAAGGTCCTAAATGTGTGCTAAGCCTCCACGTGTCTAGGATCAGACATATGCCCATGCTAAACAAAAGGGACATGTGGCCATGTTTCAAGTCAAAGCGGGAAGGTGGGTCACTGGAGGTAATTTGATTTTTTTGGATTTTGTTTCAAAAATGTGTAAAGTATAAAATTAAGCCGCACCTCAACCGAATCCTATAGAAGCCACGTGTCATGCTTAAATTACATGCGAGGAGGTGGGCCTTGGAAGGATTTTTTTGTCAAAATCGGGCCGATGGGCTCCGGGGAAGATTTTTCACCCAAGTGGAAAATGCGAAGGCGGGCCCGAGAGATGACTTTTGGGAAAAAGTGAATTACGGGCTTACAGGCTATGGGGCATTTTTACATTTTTTACATTTTTGTGCAAAATGTGTAAGGTGAATTTCAATCCCATGGATCCATTTTGCTAAACTAGTTTTTGCCATTTTTGTATGGATTCAATTCAAGTATTCAAATGGGCATATATTTTGATCCAGTTCTCGAAATTCAACAAAATTGGTACCATTGGAAATTTCTCAACCTCATCTATGCCATGGAAGCCTGAAACTTTAATTTTGACAAGGTTTGCTAGGTGAAAAATAGGAAAATGTCTTTCATGCCATTAATGTATGATCTGATTACTTCAACAACCAGATCAAATTTGATTTGATCCACCATTCTTCCTTCTTCAACACGCTACAAAAACATGGAGAGGAAATTTGACAATTGTGGGAGGATTTGCACGGGCATCGATGGATGGTATTCGAGCTTCCAAATCAGATTTCCCACCTCTTTTATTCTCCTCTCTTTGCTTCATCTATAAAGGTAAGAGCTTGGCTCATTGTAAAGGGTTGGACATTCTTACTTTTGCCCTCTCTTTTCTCTACTCGCAGTGAATTCGTGAAGCCTTGAACCCCTCCATCCAAATTGTAATGTGATTTCTACCTCTTGGCTACTATAATGTCTTGTATCGATTATTGGAGAAATAAGATAAGTCCATAGATGATTTCAACCCTCTCTTATGTTTTATTGCTTCTTCCTAATCCCTCATTGCAATCTTGGTCATCTGTGCATGGATATTGTTTCACATTTTAAATGTTTGTGTTTAAAGGAAATGCAAATTTTCAGCATTCCTTTGGTGCATCACCTCTGTTAGATTAGGTTTTAATTATTGCATCTCCTTAACTCTGTCTCCTTGGAAAATTAGAGTAGGATTTAGAATGACCCTTTGTAATCTGAACATGTGCACCTGAATAGAGGAATAGGATTCAACCTTCATCTAGAGAGCTCTCTTGACTCACAAAGTCCCACACTTTGAGAGATGCTCCATGTTGTGTAGTCACACTGAGGATCTCAACCCATCAAGTTGCAGACATTCATGGGTGCTGTGATTTTGCACTAACATTTACTTTGTAATATATTGAACTATGTATATCATGAACTAATAGATGCAAGTTTGTGGATGTATCTTCCCTTGCTTTGTGTTGTTTGCATTATTCTTGCCTCTTCAATCTTATTGCAAATATATTGTGTCTATTTTATGCTCTTGCAGGGATTCATTATCATTGTGTGTGTATGAAATATTTTTTTGAATGCATTTGCTAGATTGTGGAGAACTATTATCACCCTCTCTAGTATGCACTTTGCTTCCATTTTTCACACATTGGAAAGATATTATCATTCCCTCCTTTTCTAGTGTATCACCACTATTAGTGTAGGATTTACTTTCATGCACTCTCTCTCCCTAGTCCCTTGGAAATGTTAGATTAGGATAAAATATTTTTTCCTACATTAGAGTAGATTGTGGCAGGTAGTTTAGGAATAAGAACCAACTTTCTCTGGAGGTCTATCTCAAGTATCAAGTCCCACAACTTAGAGATAGCACCCATGTTACCCATTCACACCGTGAGCTCAAGCACACATACTTGTACAAATCTAAGGGTGTTTTGATTTAGTGATAACCTGAGCTTAAAGGGAAATGGATTAAGTTAAAGGAAGATTACATAAGTTCACAAGTTGATTCTAGACACCTGAAAGTATTACACTACCCATGTTACCTAGGTTAGATGTAACCCCTTTTCTTGAATCAAACACAAATGACATATCTATGAAATTAGCGACAATGAGGATGAGGAGAAAATGCTTCCATATTTTCCTCCCACTAATCCTCATGTCCACGATACTCCTTGGATTATTGAAAACGTATCTAACTTTGTTTTGTATCACACTCCCATAATAGACCCATCACCTACACTATCTTCTAAGGGAACCTCTATACTCAATACTAGAATTGGTGCTCTTAGCATGGCCTTTGTTGATAGTGCACCTAAATAGGTCACCTTATATGCTAGGGTATTAGATGTACGAAAGACCAACTCTAGGCAACATAGAGACAATACATGACACGTAGGCCTAGAAATATATGTAGAATAACATAACCTCTCCCTACCATCACCATTGATGAGGCTATTTTATAAATCCTATATTGCTAAGATGATAAAATCCTTCAAATTCATCACAAGCTCAGAAAAATCTATACGAAACCTATATAATTTGACAATTGTGTCACTACTATCGATCCTAGCTAGAACAAAGTACCCATATTACCCAAGGCCTCATATTATTTCAAATATGACAATGTTATGTTGTCCAAATCAACCATTACTATACAACTTGATGGCAACCCCACAAATGTAGTCATATTTGGTGACTTTTTTCCTCACCTACGTCAACATCACATAGAAATATTACAAAAATATAAGGAGGTGTTCACATGAAGATATGCTGACATGCTTGTATTGATCCATAAATTGTCTCTTATAACGACATTACTTATCTAGAAACCGCACCAATTTGGTAAAAGATAAGAAATTTCCCTCCCAAAATCAATGACCTATTTTATAAGTAGATCATCAAACTCTTAGACATGAAATGCATTCATACAGTGGACTATTTTGAATGGGTATCTAATATCATTATAGTTTTAAGAATCCTAACTTAGTTATCTGTGTCTACATGTAATTTTGAAATATCAACCTTAATTTTCTAAGGATAAATTTCCATTACCCTGCATTGACACCATCATCGACACGTCGTGGGATATGAATGTTATTTCTTATAGATGGGTTCTCAAGATATAACAAAATTTAGATTTCTCCTTAAGATCAACACAAACTACCTTCACTAAGGAAGGATGCACATATTTTTACGTAAACATGCCCTTCGGATTAAATAATATGGGTGCAACATATCAATGATCCATGACCTTATACAAAAATTCGTCATAGTCTATGTTGATGATATACTCATAAAATCCTAACGTAATGATGATCACACACATAAATCAATCATTTCATTAGCATGCCTTCACAAATATAAGGTTCACATAACCCATATAATGTGATATTAAGAATTACACGAGGAAATATACTATGATTCATGGTGTCTAAGCATGGTATTGATGTTGACATTGTAAATATCAAAGTTATCCTTGACATGGTATGACCATCTTCCATAGCCGACATACTTATTTTCTCTAGAAAATTAGAGAAATTAAATGATTTGTCACTAGGTTTACCTATCAAACCCATGTCATTAATAGTCTCCTCCAATATTATACCAAGCTAGAGTGGACTAAAGATTATGAAACACTCTTTTTCCTTATTACCAACATTATAACCTCTTTATCGATTGACCTCTATTGTTGTTTATCATGTTTTTATGTTAGGTTTTGTAAATACGAAAATACTAGAAACTCAAATGAGTAGGATTTATTGATACCTACACCAATAATTTTAATGTCAACATGATCAATACCACAATAAATAAGAGAGGATCCTCCTATCACCAAGTTAAAATCCCTATGTATGAAGATAATAGAAAATATATTATATAAAGATGATAATGAGTTGCTTGATAAATACCGATCCCAAGAATTTAGAGGACTTCCTCAAATGGTGTCAACTCATATGATACAATCAAGTGGTTTTTATTAATGACAAGATAACTCGATAATAATGATTACTTTATAATTAAAGGTAAATGGAAGATCCTATTTGGAGTAATATGTGACCCATGATAGGGTACTAACAAGATAAAAATCCGTAAAGGAGTTGTACCAAAAATCTTCAATAGATTATTTTTCTTCTTGTATGATTTCTATATGATCCTTGATATCCTTAATGTTTGTGTGAGTGCGATGGTGCAAAGATGAATTTGTTGACAATGTCAAAATTTTCACATGAATAATAGCTAGAGGATTGAGAGATTATATATGTTGATGATTGGGTGTGAAGGACATAGAAAAATCATCTATAGAACATCCATCTTTCAAGGAACTAATTATATAAAAATATTGTTGAAAGTATGTTATATGCTAGAAATGATTGAAAAACACAGGATCAACGACTATTAGAGACAAAATCATTATTTTGATAAAAGATATATCAAATAGAAAATAATAAAATTATATTTAGGAATTAACAATGCCAAGGTGGACTATGAGGATTCTAGACGTATATGAAACTCAAGATATAGAAATTTGTATGTGTTTTTAGGAAAAATATGAAAGAAGATGCTATGAATATCGGTCTATGATGATCAAGTAGAAAACACTTACTTTGAAAAAAACTTGATAAAATAGAAATTGATTGATGAAAAATAAATTTAACAATGATGAAGTAGACTATAAGGGATCTAGGAACATGTAAGATTATGAAAATAGGAATTTGGGTTGTTTAGGAGGAAATGAAGGAAACAAGATTGGGGGACCGATCGATCATGATTGGGGATCGATAGTGATCCTTGTTTAAACTATAGATATTCTACATTTTGGATAAGTGACTCAATGTGTGAAGAAATTAGAGAAGGCTATGTAAGATGAAGTAGATGATATATTTTACCTATAATGAAAACAAAAAAAGCTTGATGTGGATCGTAAATACTTTACTAACCTTGATAATTGTTATCAAGGTGGTAAAGATCCCAAGGGAATGGCTAGTTGATCTAATGAATATTTCCAAGGCTTTGGTATAGCAGGCTGGTGATTTTGAGTGTAATGGAATTACTCATAGGTGCAACAGTTCATCCTCATATACATACTTTGACTAGTTTTGAAATGGATGATGAGGATAACTAAATAGAATCTATGATGACTACAACAATCACTTTGTTATCAGGGATATATATTGATTTGTCCCTAGAGGTTTCAAACCAATAAAGGAAGATGGAAAATGTTTAGAACAACTTATCATCTTATGTTTTAGGTTATTATGTGGAGGTTACCGAGGGTAGAGGTTAGGTGTATGGTAAATGAGACTTACGTGGGTAAATGAGAGTGTATGATAATATTTTTAAATATTAATTAGGATGCTGATGATATTGATAATTATGATTAATGTGATTAATGTGTGTTAGGTCACCTAGGGATAAAAATGAGGTATCTACATTTTCCCCTTTTGATGAGTTTCTATAATCATAGGTTGGGGAAAAATACAAGCATAAGGGTGCCCAGGTTTTATGATAAGGATGTTGTTCCCCACTCAATCCAATGAGCAACTATGTTGGTCATTTGATTTGTGATAGGTTATTTGTTTAGGTAGGTTTTATTTAAGATGCTTTAGGTTGTTTGTTTTATTCTTAAATGGCCATGCTTGAGGATTTTTAGAGATAATAGTAATCTTGGGAACACTTAGTCGTGGGACATTATATAACCTCTAAAAGGCTACGATAATGTGGAACAATGACATACGCATTTTTGGGAAGATGACTACATATAGATGATCTAAATGGATCACTCTCATAGGGATGTGTGAAGCCATAGGACCAAAGGGTCAAAGAAAACATCATAAGGGTATGAAAAACTTAATGTATGGTAAAAAAAAAGTTTTGACAACATGCTAAGGATCAAAGGAAAGGCATGAAGATTTTAGTGAGGTTGCATTGTGATAATCGAGGTCTAGGTGACCAAAATAAATAAGACGTGTAAATAGGGTTGAAATTGATGGTGATTATGGATTCGCATTGTTTGGGGAAGAAATCACCGGTGATTTAGGTTTGCTAGTGATTCTAATAAATTAAATTACAAAATATATGGTAGCCACACAAATATTTCATTTACGACATGTCTTGGTGTGATTCAATAGTTCTAAGTAAGTGTTTTGAGGTTTCTTGAGAGATGGAGGCAAGTGGCGGTGACAAGAAGAGTAAGCGCATGAGGAGAGAGGTAAGTAGGTTTAAATTTTTGTTTGTTTTAGTTATTTTATTTTATTTTTATTGATTTTTTATGTTTTAGTGTGGGAATGCCCGATCGGGTGGATCGTCATCGATTGCTTTAGTGCAAGTGTCATCCATTAGAAATCTCCAAAGTGATTGGTTTGATTTTTAATTATGGTTTTGAATAATATATGTTTTGTGTGTGTTTTATAGGAGAGAGATACCCTTTATCTCTATGACAAGGTCTTAGAGATGATAGAGAGGATTCAATCCAATTTTACTAGTGTAGAGTGGGGTCATTTGATAGCTCTAGGATTAGGAGTATTCTAGCACTACTTGTGTATTACTTGGGATGCGAGTTGATGATACTTTCAAATGATAGATCGGATCCGTGAATCGGGATATTTTCGATACATACCGGTGAGATGACCATTATATTGGAGCATGTTTACTGGATCCCGAGACTTCCTATTCAGGTGAACATATAGTACCTATCACCTTAGAGGCATGTGTTGAGACTATGAGGTAGCTATATGGAACTTGATGAGGGAACATATATTGGATACATCACATGGGGTTTTCACATTAATACTTATTATGATGAAGATATGTCACGTAACTAGTTTATTTCATTTGTTATGTTGGCGATATCATGTTATGAACTGCCGATTCAAGAGGTGGAATATTTCCTTGTACACTTTCAAGTGTTTTTATAGAGATTATGGAGCATTTGACTATGTATGCTTGGGGTTATCCATTATTGGATTAGATTTACCATGATATTTGGATGTTTATGAAAGGGAGGATATATGGGTTAGATGTGGGGTTCTTACCGCATTGTTGGGTATTCGAGCATATAGTTATCTTGAGGCCACCAAGCCTATCTTAGAGATTCAGATTCCTAGTGGAGTACTTAGTAGGGTTCATGAGATGGAGGTTTAATTTGATGATAGAGGACGAGGTTTAGAGATATCGTGCCTATTATGTGGATAAACTCCATACTTTATACATATATTATGTAGTTTGGAGACCTTATGTGAGGTAATCTGCATGGTCAAGGATGGATATGGAGTTGGTGTGGATAACGAGGGTGTGGTAGATATGGGGTCGAGGTTGGATATTTTTGAGGTAGTTGATTTTCCTTAGGTGTCATGGAAATTCATTATTCCATAACAAATTCTTCTTGGCGAGCTAGTAGTATATAGGTGAGATGATTCAAAGAGAGATTTACACACGCCAATAGTATATGAGGGGGCACAAGTTGAGGAGGAATCAGATTCAAAGGTGGTGGATGTGGATGATGTGGTGTTGGTGGAGGGATTCAATTATTGGTGGACACAGTAAGTGGGCTACTCTTGGAGATAGAGTGGAGAGGTGGAAGAGTGGTGGATATGAGGAGGAGGATGGTGATGGTTTGGATGAGCTAGCCAAGTTACAAGAATCTCATGATAGTTTGTAATTGTAGATGGATAGGCATCAAGAGAGTGGCCAAGAAATCTTAGAGTGTGATACCTATCTTTAGTAGCAAGATAGATAGTGCCGGTAGAAGGAGGCATTGAAACTAGAGTATGGAAATTTAAGGTTAGCTTTAGAGGTTTTAAAGAGTGTTTCCCAAGGAGAAGGGGTGAATGCAGGGAACACATTGGAACCTATGGAATCATTGCAGTGATAGGAGGATATATAGGGCTCTTATTTTGTGATCATTGAGTAGTATCAAGCATTGGGCAAGGATATGAGATACTATGAGCACTCAGTGACATAGCACCTACCTAGTGTCCTCATTAGGTGGAGCATAGATCAAATCATCGAAGATAAACTTGTCATCCTACTTTTTGATAACTAGTAATGTTACACAACCACAAAGATATTTGGCACTAGATGGAGGAGCTATAAGAGGTCGGGTTGGTGAACGAGTGTCGATTCTAATTTTACCACATAGTTTGCGGGTTTTGTATATGAATTAGATATAGATTATTTTGTATATCATCCCTTTGATGGAATTTTGTACAAACATTTGATAATATATATAGTTTATATTTTGGACTCATGTGCTTTCTATTTATCTTGATATTGAAGTTATATATGATTTTGTTGATGAAATTTGAATTGTTTATATACATTTTATATGATTTTTTAGGTGATTCTTGATATCGATATGGCATAACGATCTTAATGTATGTTTCAAATGTAATTTAATATTGGTAAAGACTAAATGTAATTTTTTTTTTTTGGACTAGATTCTATGCATATGTGATATTATGGTAAATTAAATATGTGTGACAAGACACTTGAGGCCTTATAAAAATGTTAGTTTATAACCAACATTAATTAGTCAAATGTAAGATCATGGATGCAAATAGGAATGAACTTATGAACCTTATTATAACATGGGAAGGGTTAAAGTCTAGTTTGTAGAGGGGGAGTGGATTCTCCTTTTGATGGATTGTAGGATTATATTGAAGCTATAATTTTAATGCAAAAATGATCAATGTAGGATGTTTTCTTTATTGATGGGAAAGTTTATCAATGTAGGAACCTTTCTAAGATTCTTATGAAATATCTCATGACATAAAGGATGATAAATTTGGGAAGGCTTTTTGTAATGATATGGGTAACCATCCTTTGATGATTTTGATTTTGATTTTGAGAGATAGTCATCCTTCGCAGGATCGGTCTATATTTATTTGATTACCACTTGTTTCTTTAAGGGATCAGTTTGTATTTTTATAGTATGATTAATAGTTCTCCTTCGAGGGATTATTCTACATATTTTTATAGTAAGCATCCAAATGTATTATTTTTACTTTATTTTTAATATGAGGATAGGCTTAGTAGACCATTTGAGGAGGAGATAAAACTCATGTAAAAACTACACATGTGACCCCTTAATATATGTTTCAATTATTAGGTAAGGGAAAGATGGGAGTAATTATTGCGGGATTCCTACTAAGGAGGAACTTGTCTATGTGAAAGATGTGATGAACAAATCAGTGGTTCTTATCTTTAAGGTTGTGATATAGGATGTTGACGGAGGAACACGTGCTTCCACATCATTATTTTAGCAAATGACAAGATAGTAGCGGATAAAGATCATCTATGTGAATAAATTTATGACATTACATATGTTAACAATAGAAAGGCCACAAGTGCAAGAAATTTAGAGGTTCATTTTCAAGTTTATAATTGAGGGAGGTGAAACAATACACTCTTGACCCATACTTGTGAGTGATGACATATGAAATTATCTAGTTAGGGGAAAACTTTACATGTTTACGCCTTTCTAGGGTAGTGACATTTTGATTCTATTTAAGAACACGATCACTAATGTCAAAGTCAAGTTCATCGACATGTTTTTATATTATCGTTTGATGCTCTATTGATATACATGATGATGTTCGAGGGATGATAAGAAGAATTCATCTAACAATTCAAGTTAGACTAGGAATTCTTAACAATGATCCTCATTAAGGATAAAATATTTGAGGGATACACAAAGGGATGGGATTTGAACTTTAAGGGGTAGAACTACCTCATATCCATATACTAAAGAGGAGGGCCTAGCACCTATAGGAGTCTAGATGCTAGTTTGATAATCCAAGAGAGAAAATGGAATTTGAAGACACCAATTCCTACTTGCTTGATCAAAACTTTTAATTAGGATTTTATTGAGTGTTTTTTTATAATATTCCGCTTGTCCATTTTCTTGTTTATAGTAAGGTGATGAAAATATTTGTTTGATGTTGAAAGTGTAACATACTTTCTTGATTCCTTGTTTTTGAAATAATTTTCATTATTAATGATAATATTGTGGGGGATGTCAAGTGACATATGATATGTTGATAGATGAAATTGAAAATTTAATATACTTTATATCCTCTCCCCATTTAGTGAAATATTAAGGATAAGTAATGATAGAGTGATGTCTTTATGATGAATGAGGTTTGATGAAGCCAATGAGGTCACATCCCATTGTGAGAAAGACCATATATATTGAGTAGGTTATAAATATTGACTGGGAATGTAAGTAAGATTGGAATTTTGTTTAAATTTAATGTATTTTCTCGACATATGTACAACAATTAGTAATTATAGGCCAATAATATCCCATCTTTAAGACATTCTTAGTAAGAGATATTCCACTAAAAATTTTACCAAATATGTCATCTTGGAATTCTTGGATAGCTTTGTAGACTCATGGGATTTGGGGAATCATATTAAGATTCCATCAAACTCATATTTGAAGAGAACATTAGCTATGATGACGTATCAAGTAGCGCATTGAAAAAATATTGTTTCACATATTCAAATAGGCTAGATGGTATTATTCATTAAAATATATAGTCATATATTTGAGTGTACCATAGGTTCATTTTATTTTATTTGATAAGGTTAATAGAGGGAGTTCATTTTTGCAAGATGGTTGATCAACTCTATGTATAACAATAAAAAATTAGAATCATTAATTGATAATGGAATGAATGACGCTAATAAAGCTATGGTGTCTCCAAACTTATTGGAAGATTGTGGAACTATTTGGATGGTTTATTGATGAAAGTCTTATGAGAGGAATTCAAACATGCTTTTTTACTTGTGTAAAAACATTCTTGCATTGAAAATTTATTTTTATTTGGTTAATGATGAGCTAAGAGTCTGCATAGATGTATAGAATTTGAACACCAAGCATGACTATTGTCTAGATACCCATGATGAGATCTTCATATTTGGCCATTTTATTATTATGTTCAAAATTTTATTTAAAGGATACAGGGAATAGTACTCCCCAAGTAGGTATGATGCTACTATTAGCACCTCCCCCAGCTGACACTTAGATCCATTAAAGGAAAGTGTCATTATGATAAGATTATATTCTTGATCAAATGTGTTGATATATTCTTTAGAAAATTGTTCATGAGGTAGTCGATTATAAGGAAGGGAACTTCTTCTAGTTGATAAGACATGGGTTTCCATTTAATAGATTTCAATGACATGAATTCTATATTGAACTAAGTTATCGGCATGATTAATAGGTTATAAAGTCACTATGGTATGGTTTGGAGTGACTTGATTTGATAGAATTGAAACATGTGACAACATAAATTTTATGATTAAAGAGATAATGAAAAAGTACAAGGCACAACAAATCTTTTCTACTTCAATGTAAGGGGTTTGTAATCTTGAGTAGTGCATCTTATGTAGTAGACAAATTTCCTATTCTCTAACCTTCTCACTTGATGAGATATCATAACACATATGGAATGGTAAATAGTAGATATGTATAGATAAACCAGCTCACCCTCGTGTGGAGGTGTGAGAAAAGGCATTGATATAAATTATTGATTGAGGTCCTGGAATTATATTGGATAATTGTTATCCCATTTAAATTGCACATCCTTTTGAAGGAGAAGGTGAAAATATTGAAAAAATATGAAAGATGATAGATAATGTAGTGGAATAATTAAAGTATACCTTGAAGGCTTAGAAGTTGTTTTAGGTTCAAGGGAGGGGGCATCTCAATGATGTATTTGATTTTTCCAGCTTCCGAGTTCAATGCCCTGATAGAATCAATGAACCCTAAAATCTTGTCGATGAGAACACTTGAATACACACTTAGCAGGTTAAGGAAGAGGAAGTATTAAATAAGTGAAGAAAATGTGATATTAAGGACAAATAGATGGTACCTAGGTTGTTTACATTTTCCAAAGATTTTTTCAACGTAGTCTTCCACTGTTTTATGAATGAGGTCATAAAGTATGTATGTCATGGCATATTGATATGTAACCCATGTTTTCTTTGGTCTAAAGGCCATAACATGTTACAATAAATTACCTTGAGGAGTAATGAAGGATATTTTATGTTATTCATGTTACATGATAAGGATTTTATCGTAGCTAGAGAAGCCATGCATAAGAGATATCATTTCACGGCCAATGTTGAGGTCGACCAATTGATCAATATTAGGAAGAGAGAATTATCCTTTAGGATAGGTGAGATTAAGATCATGAAAGCTTGTATATATGTGTAAATTTCTAGAGCCTTTTGTTATGGGTATGATATTAGAAACCCATTGTGGATAGTCAATGGGTAATATGAAGTTAACAAAAATAAGATGTTGCAATTCTTATTTTCTAAGGAAGGCTATGCAAGTATGCATCCTACATATTTTTTTAACAGGGCTTATCATTAGGGATTGTGAAAATGTTTTGAACACCTATGTTAGGTTCAATACCCAACATGTCATTGTATGCCCACGTAAAGGCCTCGACTATGTTTAGAAAGGAAAGCGGTAAAGACCTTTAATTCTTTTGAATCTAAGACTGGAAAAATTTAACTATGTGCGGGTGTTCTGGATTCCCTGTATTGATGTTGATAGTGAATTCATTAAGAAGATTAGATGTTTCTTGTGGTAGATTCTTTTGAATGTACTAATCCTCTACCCCTATATAATATAAAATGGATTGGTCATCATGACATTGAAGAAAATAGATGGTAGTGGAGTCTTCCTTTACCAATCTAGGAAACATAAGTAAGGATGGTCTTAGTGTCATCATTAATCTAATAAGTGAGCAGTCCTAAGGTGATCATATTGATTAAAAAAATTAGAGGGGATGGAAACATAATAATCTGTGTTAATAAGTGGTTAGATCAAGAGGATGACTCGGTTTTGTCATAGATCTAGATGTGGTGATCACAGAGGTATCTGAAGAAGGTTTTTCAAATCCTAATCCATATTTTTCATTAGGTTTGTGTGAATATTAAAATACCAAGTCATGTATTCCTTATTCATAACATCCTAGATTGAAACCATTCCAGGAAAAATGAGGAATCTAAATTTACGCAAAGGATTGGTTGTATAGAAAGGAGAAATTAGATATGAATGGTTTAAGATTGTGTTGATTGTTATGATGTGGGGAAGAATGATTGATCCCTCCATAGAATATGTTGGTATTAAGATGAGGAGGTCCAAAGGAGATGATATCTTCAACGTTGGGTTCGTACATCATTTTTTTGAGGTACCCCCTACGTATTTGTTATAGGAAGTGAGTGAAGGGCTAGAAGACAATACTCCCTTAGCAAAATATGTTGCATGAAATCATCAAGGAGCTATCATCCAGAGATCAGATGCAGAAATAAAGTAACTCGCAGAGGGTTCATCATAGGAGACTAAGTTTTTTTGAATGATCATATTAGTTGGTCTATAGATCATGTGACATGATTTAAAGGAGTTTATGTCTGCAGGAATAGTAAAGGTTTTACCTTCGTGTTTTTATTTTAGACATATATGTAAGGTAGATGGTATATAATGCATGGAACACATGCAAGGATGACCTAGCAGAATATATTGTATTGAAACTATCCTTCTACAAGATCAAAGAGTTTGTGAAGGATTTTCACACCTACTTTGATAGGTAAGATAATTGTGACTAAAGTGTGGGGAACGATGTTCTTAAAACCACATAATATTGAAGGTGAATCAGCAACGATAATGTTTGGTAGTTAGATATGGTTGAAAGTGTGATATTATATGATATTGATGTTAGCACCATTTTATATAAAGACTCTCTTGACGAAAGTATCATCAATTTTGTAGAGAAAAAGAGTGGGAGATCATGATATTTTGGTTGTAAGGATTGGAACTCATAATCATAAGAAGTGATAGTGGTAGATACTTTGAGTATTTCAACCAAGATTTCATTTTGTTTTGTACCATTTAATAGTACCAATATAGGTTGAAGGGCCACAATCATTGGTTATCGATGATGTGACAATGTTTTGACAAGCTCATGAAGATAATTTTTATGAGGGATTGATGGAGTTATTTTGTGATGGTATTTTTATTGATGTATTGGATTGGGTGTGTGGAGCATTAGGTATAGAAAATTTAGTCTTAGAAGATGGTGACAAATTAGGTTATTCGTGACCAAGTGAAATAGATACCTTGGGACTATTTTTACCTGAAACTTTATTGTCTTGTGCATGGGATATGCTATTTATAGGAATAAAATTTATTTAATGGAGTTAGGTGATACTTGAAGAGAGTGTGGTTTTATGGGTTAGATGAATTTTCTTGATTTGATTTGTATGTTCTAGATCTACGTGGAGAATCCATTTGCTAGCAAGGATTTGAATAGTAGTGTGGAGGAGTTTATATTCCTCCGTAGAGTTTCCTAATGTACAATTGTATTTTACAAAAATTCAAATTTTTACCAAGAGGGTTTCCACCATAGAAACCAAAATCACTTGAGAGGAGGTAATGTTATGATAGCTAGTTGCATGAGCCTTTCCAAGGTTCTAGTATAACATCCTATTAAATATGAGGTCAAGAGGTTTTGTGTTTCCTTTTATCACCTAGAGGTTGGTGTGGATAAGGCAATGTTTTTGTGACAACTTTGTGTACTACCGGTCGAGAAATGACCTTCAATTCAGCATTAGTGACTATGAATTTGGAGGAAGGATGAGGTCCTAAGATGGAAAGTAGGGTTTTATATCTTGTGGTGAGGTTTCTTAATGTTTTTGATAGATTTTATGTTTGATTGGATAGATAATTTTTGGTTGTATGGTATATTGTTTCAAGCTCTATATGTGATGTCGGATGACATGGTCAATGAAGGAACTTTTAGTGATTTACAAGATGATTTTCTATTCTAAGGATTTCATAAAGGTCATGGGAAGGTCTTAAGCAAATGTGGTAGATGTAGAACATGTCTTGTTGATAGCAAGAATAGATTCATTGGATTATTTAATTTGTGTTTCCATATTTGAAGCACTAGATTTTAGAGGAATGGGTTAGATATCTATATTATTGGTGATGGTTTGATAACAGTTGATGACATTGGACTTGGGTTATCTAGTTAATAGGGAATGAATTGGAAATTGTTGTCTAAAGATGTGCAAAGTTCTTATTCGAATCACATTTGGATTGTCAATTTATAAATCACCTCGGTCGATAAGACCCTAGAGGACATTTCTAAATGACTAAAACTTTTTGATGTTGTTTCCTCAAATTTGATGCTATTTATAATAGTGATTTTCTCGATACAATGAAGGTTTTAAAATAGATGTTTTGATGGGACAAATAGGAGGAAGCATGATCATACAAGTGGATAAGACTTTATCAAAGAGCGAGTTATAGAATTATTTGATGGGTGTATAATTACTTTGGGGTCGAGTACGTTAAGAATCCAAATGACCTTTTGACACATCTTTTACTATTACTAATATGTTTTCTAAGCTTTTGGAATTTTCATTACTATAAGGTTTGAATAGTTACTCGGGCTTAGGTTTATTTGATTGTAGTTTGACTTTAATAACTTTGATGGGACAAATTTATAGCTTATGTTCTATGGGAAAGTCTTCATCAAATGTTTGAAATGATTGGATTTTAAGTGTTGATGATATGTGTTTAGTGAAAAATCAAGAAAATATTTCAATCAATTCAATTTTTGGGAGGGAAAGGGATAATTTATTAATTACACCCTCTAGTTGGTGGTGAAGTCTCAGAAATGTATTTTTTTAAAACTATACGATGGTGTAGAGATCTATAATGGAGATTTTTACAATTTTTCACTTGTGCAAAAATGGGAAACTCAAATTTTGTTACAATAAATGGCATTGGTGAAGTGGACCTAAGATAGGGGAGATTTTTTAGTTTAATGTTGTTTCTATTGAATTAATTAATGATTACATGAAATCTATAGCTATGTGTGTTGTTACAAAATGTAACAAATCACATAGTCTACAATTTCATTACTATCTTAAGAAAAAGAACAAAAATCCCCAAAGGATAGATGTGTTATCTTGATGAAGACATTGAATTGCAGAATAGATGAAGTGTTAAGTTTTGGAACAACAATCATAATTACAGATTGTAGCAATCAGAGTTCATTGCTAAATGTTATAGGTATCTTTAAGGTTCTTTCCTTCATGATTAAGACATTCAATTATATTATTGAGTTGTTTAATTCATCATACAATCCATTAGAAAGAAATACACAACTCAGTTTCATAATTCAATGTTTTATTCATAAGGAATTTCAAATGTTCCCACACAAGTCGTGGGATGTAACTCAAAAGTAAGATACAACTACTGAAGAGTAAATTACAACTACTGAAGTAAGAGGTACATATGCATGAAAAAGAAAGTAGAAGAGTATGAATGAAACCATCATTTCCTTAGGGGTTTCTTTCATTTCAGTCAATGTATCTCTAGCTCCAGATTTGTTCCATCATCATCTTCGTTGCTTGGCAAAAGGCACTATACCTGAAAATAGAAAAGGGAAATTGTCAGTTTATGAGTTCAGAGTTAATCCATATTCCTATACTATCCAAATTCATGTAGGTGGATCTCTTAACAAAAAGAGGTATAAATTACATGAGGATCAAAGGAACAATTGATAAAAGTACTTTTCTGTAATGGCATACATGATTTATTCACTCAGAAATAAGGAGAGAAGAAAATAAAAACTATGGAACATAAGAGAGGCCAAAAAGCCTAAATATTTTCTAACTATTTTCTTAAGTGTGCAGGTATAGGTTGTAGTGAAGAAGAAAATAAAATCATGTCTTACAGTCCTCACTATTAGATAAAGATTGCATAAAAATAGAGTTCAATGACTTCCATCCTATGGTACATCAAGTTGGAATAAATCACAAGTACATAATGGTATGAAAGAAGAATGTAACTCAAAGTTCAGTAGCTATTCTAGAAATAGAAGGAGTTATAGTGCAGATCAGAGGAGAAACTTGCATGCTTACTTCCATTCAAAGATAATAGTACATGTTTCAAATTTTCAAATAGGTGAAGTAGAAGAATCAAAGGCTGAAGTTAACTGGAAAGATAAGATTATAGCTGAAACAAAATAAAAAAGGAAATCTGAGGAAATTTTGATAGGGCTTCGCCATGTAAAATGGACATTTTACATCTTTCCATCATGTTATTTCAAACTAATACATGTTTTAATAGCTTTGTAAATCAAACGATGAATGCAAAAAGTAGATAATGTATGGCATGATCAAAGATAAAAGTTATCAAATTTTAGCCCCAACAACAAGCCATGAAGCATCTAAATGAACTGTTACAATGTCATATTAAGTTACAAGTGCACACTTTTAGATTTCATCAGAACATATATAGAAATGTTGCAGAAATGCTATAGTACCAATGGTGTATAACTATGACAAGCAAAGTAAGACTCAACTACAATAATGAATTTCAAAAAGTATATCTTTCAAATTTGGAAGTAACAAGGTGTATCAGAAAAAGAAATTAATCCAAGCTACAACATGAAGTTAATTGTGAGAAATTGTTCAACAACTAGAGTTTCATATTCAACATTGGAAGAATCAGATCAAGAAATGATAAGTGCAAGGTAGATAATGATAGACCAGGATCAGTTTGAGCCAATAAAGATTCAAGATGCCATTAAAATCATGCTACAGGATCTCAATATGTGCTAAGAATTAGGTTACAACATGGATTTATTTTGGAAAGTTCAATAGCATTGATCCAGCTAATCCATAATTAAATTCAAGATTTGAAACAACCTGTTATTACAGGGAGGCAACAAAATTTTATAAGCTTGGAGTAATTATATGATAAAGATAAATTGGGAGTTCAAGTTACAGGAATAAAGAAGCCAAATTACAAAATAAAAGCAAGTGAAAGTGCGATGGATGCACTTAAAGCAATAATTTAATTGAAGTAAAGACTTCATACTTCTATCAGAAGGAGCAATGCATAAACATTACAGCTATTATTTGAAAAATTGAACCCTTGATCAAATCTAAATGCCCATCTCAGGATATAGAAAGCTTCCAGAATGGTTTTTAGTTTCAATGGCTTATCATAATGTTTTCTAATTGGTTTACCACAAACTACTTTAGGATAAAGTAAAGTTCTACATTTAAAGAGATCCATCTTGGAAATGGACATTGGAATTGTTCCCCCCCCTCAATGGATAAGATTTCAAAACTAGAAAAGGGAGTATAAGCTATGTTGGAAAAGTAATTTATTTGAGTCACAATATTGACCTCAAGTCCAATAAATCAACAAGAGCATCAAATCCATATTTTATCAAGTATGCCAATTCAGTTCATAAATGAAAGACAACAGAAATAGAATCGGGATATTGGTAGCTTTCATCAAAGAAAATCCATAGATCAAGAAGGAGTGTTTTAAGCCACGGGTGGTAAATGCATTCTACAATCAAGACTCAAGAACTTCTTATCCCCAACTCATTATTGTAGGAATATGAGATGATTTCAGTTATAAGAAATTCACAAGGTGCAAGTGTAATCATACTACAGGATTTCAAAAGATCACAAAACTCAATCTTCAATCATAAGTCAAAGATTCAAGGGAATTAGAGTCTTCATTATCAAAATTACACTACAACAAAAGCTACATATTTAATACACTAAATATCTTAATGAATGCATTATGTTCTGGTTATTCAAAAGACAAGTAGAGTTTTTTATTTTTGGACTTTTACAATGACACGACATGTACTACTAAAAAAATGTCAAAAAATAAATATCCTAAAGTACCTAGATTATAGAAAAGTTTTATAAACTCTCAAAATAGAAGTTCAAGACCAATTTATGAGTACAAATATTTAATTTGAGAAGAGCTTTTAAATTTATATGGTCACCAATGAATATTTAAGTTTTGACACAGATAAATTTGAATATGATTGCACAAATATAATTCCAACTACTAAGAAGATCTCATTATCATAAAAAATGAAAAAAACCCTATTCGGGTGTAACATTATCAACAAGATGCATTCATAGAAACAAGTCAAGCTACAAGAGTTGTAATCAAGGCCATAAAAGGATTCAACAAGAGAAAGCAAGTTTCAAAAGAATCGACTCATTTTTTGTAAAAACCACAACAACATAGAACTCCAAGATTTCAATACTTAGAACAATATCCTAGAATCGAAAGGATTCAAGACAAGACTCTATATACTAAGAAAATCATAAAGAAATGGTTGAATACTTAGTGTAATATGAGACCCCAGAATGATATCAGGGAACAGCTATATTTGGTGAGTCAAAGAAAATGTAAATATAACCTCCTAAAGGTGTTAGAGTTTGAAAGTTTGAGCAATGTGACACATTGAAGTTCTTCAAAAACATCAAGGTATAATAATCTACGGGATGAAAAACAGAATAATAAGAAAAATCCACTAAGGAAGCTTAAATAGTGAAACGGAGCACAAATGTGGCAGAGCTTACTTATGGAAAGAACAATGCACAAAAAATTATCATTATTATTTGCAATAAGAGCTAGAAAGACAAGTGAAATTGGAGATCTCTACATAATGATGAAGAAAGGGTTCAGGTGATTTTCAAAGCACGAAATAGATGCAAAATTTGTAGACTCAAGGAAAGAAGGAGAGCCCAAGTCGAATAAAAGAGCATCAAGTTCCCTTTTATCAAGTATGCCAATGGCATCCAAGAAATAGGATAAGGAAAAACATAGATCAAAAGGACACTACAATCAATGGCCATTCATGGTTTCTATAGAAATTTCATAGATATTTTCAGTAGAGAAACACGAACTCACCATTTTTAATTGAACAATCAAAACTCTCAAGCAACTGAATGATGAAGCAAGAAATCCATATACCCATGAGAAGTATTGAGCTCAAGATCAAGGTAGAAACCCGAGAGAAGTGCACAAGAAGTAATTACAAATATGGTCACCAATGAATATTTATTTGAAATAAAACGATAAGGCATTTTAACCATTATCATAAACACGGTATTCGAAATATCAAAGAATCAAATGAAACAAAAACACCACTTGTAATCAACATCATTAAAAGGAAAGTTCACATTAGTTACACCAATAGCCAAGAGTCAGGAAACCACAGGGAAGCCATTTGAGAAAACATGATAGAATCTGATAATATGAGCATGCATAGGGATTCCAAAAGCTATAATCTCCAAAAAAGGTGAGTTCTGTGAGCTTGAAAGCACTAATAATGGTGAGCCAATCCACTAAGAATAAAAACCAATCAAATAGCTTTTAGAAGCAAAAAAAGACAAGTGAAATAAAATATCTAATAGAGAAAAAGACAATGAAGATGCGTAGATCACGAGGGAGAGCTCCCTTTTTGTTAGACCAAAAATGAAACAACGTAGATCGAGCTTCATGGTTTCTATAGAAAAGATTATTAATGGTGAACTCACCATTTTTAATTGAGAAAAAACTCTCAAGCAACTGAATTTGCCCATGAGAAGTATTGGCTTCACCCACAAGCCAAAACACCAAATAAAATGATCATTAGGGTTATAATGATCTTAACTACATGAGCTTGAGAGGAGAGTTAGTGAAACTCAACCAATGAGATATTACTGAACATCATATGGTGGAGATCACCAAGTACAAATATCAATGACCAATACTTCCAAGAAAATATCTAATAGCAAACCACTTCCAACTACCTCTTTACATCCATGGTTCAAAACAGCTACCTCATTAAATTCCATTAGGGTTATAAACCTAACTACAAGAGGTTGAAAAAGTTAAACTCAACTATATCAATCAAAAAGGACATGAATCAATGTTATAAACCCTAACCAAGGAATCAATGCAAAAAGGACATGAATATCAAAGAAAACTTCGACTGAAGTTAGTGAATTCCACTGACAAAATTTCCAATGGGTGAGTCATCGTCACGAGGGTTTGGCCCCATGTCTTTTAAATTATTCGCATTTACTAATCCAAAGGGATCCCAAACTATAGTCTAACACCATGATGGAATTTTGACAACAATGATCACCCAAAAGGTAAGGTTTAACCTATAATCATCAAGTTTTATTCAAAACCTGAAAGACACAAGTATATGCTTTTAACATTACTTCCACGTGGAGGAGTGAATGTTATTATTTGACCTTGTCTAAAGGCCTTATCGAAAGTATGCTATGAGGATCAAATTGGGATCCAAATAATTTCGAATCCAAAAATATGTGCCAAGTTCAATGGAGACCCCCCCCCATGAAATTAGGGTGTGCACACATCATAAGTGGTCCCCACAATGGGAGGTTTTGAAAATGGTCAAATTATATTTACACAGGAGTATCTTTTTCATGTGACCACAAGAGGACAAAACAAGTGTCAGCATCAGAACCAAAGGTGGTCCCCATCAAGATGGATTCTTGGGTGAATTATTTTTGCAAAGTATTGTAAATAATGGATTATATTTTTCACATAGAGAGAGATCAAATTTTGCATGTGCATCCAAAAGGGAGTTTTAAATGCTATTTTTGCAATTACAAGTGGATCGAACTACAGATGTCACATCAACAAAAAGAAGACAAATTTACATGCACATTGGAGAAGACTTGCTCATCAAGCAAGGTTTATTTTAGCATTATTCACCCATGCTTTATTAAAAATAGAACAGTCAACTACAGTTTGATGAATGGTATTTTGTAACCAAAGGCTATTAATGCCTCCTTGTATTAACTTCCTTATTTTTATTCCCTTATTTATTAATAAATAAAGGGTAAAAATAGGATGCATGGGCAAGTACAGTTTTATTCTATTTTTAGGAAGGGTGGGATGAATAATTTTTTCTATATATTGTGTGCCTTAGTGAAGCACAAGGGGAGGAATTTTCAGATACAAGAGTGTTGAAGCATATTTTTCTAGTTTTTCCCTCTGAATAAGAAGTATATTCTAACTTTCCAATATTTATAGTCTTGTTTATGTTTTATTAAGCCTTTTGAATGTTGAATTACCTAATTAATCATCTTACCCTATTGTGAATTCAGTAATATCTACATGATATTAATGTGCATGTGTAACTTAAAATTATTGTTGTGATACTCTCCCTCGATACATCAAAGTGTTTTCTATAATATTCTCTGAAAACTGTTGTCTTGTGTATTAATAATTCATTCTCATATCAATTTTACATGTACTCAGTGAAAGACCTCATACAAGTTTGGTGTATCACCCAAGTTTGGAATCTATTTGTAGTCAATTTTTACCCTCAAACCCCCAGAAAATTAGTTTAGGAATCATCAATAAGGAACCATCCTTGATACTAGAGACTTACCTCAAAATATGTATACCCATAGACTGAGAGGTGTCTCCATTATATCTATGAAAGAGAGATAAATTTTCAATCTTAGAACACTGTAGCCATCTCTCTACAGTGCACTTTTGAGAGATAATAGAGATCGTTTATGTGATATTGATGGAAAATTTTACTAATAATAATTTTGTAAGTTGTGGGAAGGAGAAGAGGGAATATTGTGGGATACCGTTATACCATACTAATGTGGGGCTTGATATGGACATAGGAAACATCCTCAACATAAGGTCTTGATCGTGTGTGATAAGATAACAAGTGTGGTAGAAATCTCAGATGTGTTGTTGAGGGTCCTCCTAATTGTAGAATTTAATGAAGTATAGGATTGCCAAGTGTGGGGGATATTCTTTGAAGGGCACTAATGGATGAATAGGTTTATTGTAGATCTATTCATATGAAAAATTTATTATAGGGCCCATAGAGGTAGCTTCAAGACTTAAGATCATATTCATCAATGCCTAAAAAGGATCATTTTGTGCTTGTTTTTGGGGGTTAAATGATGATGAAATAGGTTGATTGTAGGCATGTGGATTCGAATGTTGGCATAAGTGATATCATAATGGGATATTATGTTGGAGAGGAATACTCTAGGGAATATTATAAGTAGGCTTTGAAAATAATTTTTTTAATGGTTAAATGTATTTATATTGTATATGAATTAATGTATTGATGAGAGGTTTTGAAGATTGTGTTATATATTGGGATGGGATAGATGTATGGATAAGAGGTTGCGATGGTTACGATGACGTGATTAGAATGGAATTGTAAGATAGGGGTAGTGAATATGTGTTATGAAGAAGGGTGAGTACTATAAATAGAACTTGTATTGATGTGGGTTACATATACATAGATATACATGAATCAAATTTTGATTAAATATGTGGGTTGTTGTGACAAAATTGGTTTAGATACACTAAGAGGGATGGCTACCAAGCTCACAAGGGGTGTAGGAGAGACATAGGAGGTTATGGGACTATACGTGGATGGAGATGCATTAGTATAGTTTTGGGAATAGGATGATATTTATAAAATATATGATCATGAGGATGGTTGTTGGTTGGATGTATCTTGTGATGAGACAATATTGAGGTCAAAACTTTTTTAGGGACTAACACTATCAGAACTGATGTTTATGATCCACTAGCCATGGAATAGGGATGTATTTATTAGATGAATAGCTCATGATTAGGGTCAATATGATGAAATATATTGTAAGTGACAGTAGTGATAGGAGGTCACAATTTAGGTGTGTTATTTTCTGAAGGAAAGTACCTCAAGATGAAAGATATGCATTATGGGCCACTTTGGTTGGAATCCAAAATATCTATGAAAATTAGATCACCACTACCAAGAAGTAGGGGATAGATGGATCTGGAATTTGTTACATGGCTTATTCTTTACTAGGAGAATGTAGAGACTCTTGATTTATTGCTGAGGTAATTGAAGTTTTCCATTACCCCTTGGATTTCTTGAAGGAAAGACTAAATATTATTTGTGGATTATCAAAGGTGATTGGTCTTATTGTCCAATTTTTGTATACGGCGGGATTATTTTCAGTGAAAACCATTAACTAACAAAAATCAATGAAAAAATAACTAAAAAGTGGTGTATTACACCTTTAAACAAGTGACACAAGGTTTTTAATTATCTTGATTAAATCAACAAATGTATAAAATTTGAAACATGGATAAAAGTGTACTAGAGAAGGTTTTTTAAGGATGGTTTCATGTCATTTTAAGGATGGAATCCTTGATATACCCAAAGGTACGTGAGAATGAATTTGTGTTGGTTTCGGTACGAGTGGTAGTATTGGGGCCTAGCCCCTCACTCCGATGTCCCTCGGTGATAAGGGTGTTAGGTACTTAGCCGATATACCACCCACTAGATTTTCTATACTCATCCAAAACACCGAGTCATCTTACCATCTTGATGATGAAATATAAGTAGGTCCACTTGGGAAGGAGTGTTTAAATGAAAATTAAGTTTGACATGGTTTGGTTTTGTGTGAAGCGAAGTTATTCCGAGTGCAACTCATTGAATTCATAATTAAGGCAATATGAATGTTCATTTTGAAACCAAAGGAAATATTTAATTCGATGAAAACAAAAAATAGAAAATGGAATGCTAGAAGGAAAATGATGAAAGAAAGGAGTATACACAGTAATTTGTTTTCCTTTTTAATTTTTTGATTTTAATGTTTTAAGTGATAACAAGGTGTTTAAACCTAAAAATTTAGATGATATTAAAATTAAAATAATTAAAAGATATGAAATATAAAACAAAAAGAATATGAAATTCTGATTGGGCATGCCAAGATGTTTATGGTGTTTTTTGGTTAGGTGTTATAAATGCTAAAAATACCAAAAACTCAAATGAGTAGGGTTTACTGATACCTACACGATAATGACCATGTGGAAATGATCTAATACATGAGAAATGAAATATTTTCATGTATATCAAAGGGAGAAGACTTAAGTACAAAGACAACTAAACAAATAGATATTAGATAAAGATGATACCAAAAGTCAATCTCTGGAATCTTGAGGAATTATTTTTAGGGAGTTATCTCATTTGATACAATCAAGTGGTTTGATAAATGACAAGATAACTGATAATAATGACTAATTTATAATTCAAGGGGAATGAAAATATTATGTTCGGTGTTGTGCATGGCCCAAGCTAGGGTTGTATCATGCTCAAAATCATCGAAGTAGTTATACAAGAACCCTTCTAGTGCTTCTCCCTCTTCTTGTATGAATTCTATCTAATCCACAATATCTTTGATTTTTGGTATGAATGTGATGATACAAAGACTAAGTTCATGTACGATGTCAAATTGTTCCCACATGAAAGGATGTTAGAGGATTATGAGATATTTTATGCTAGTGATTGGGTGTGAAGGACATGAAACAATCATTTATAGAACATCTATTTTGCAAACAACTGATTAGATCAAAGTAGATTATTAAAATTATAATGTATTCTAGAAATGATTAAAAACATAAGGATAGATGATGATCGGGAGCGATAATGATCGAGTCAAAATACTTGTTCTAATACATGATAGTTCAAATAGACAATAATAAAATGCGAGATAGGAATTTATAATGATAAGGTGGACTACGAGTAGTATAAACGTTTGTGAAACTTAGGAAACAATAATTTGGATGTGTTTGTAGTAAAAATAATAAAGAAGACATATGTTTTTAGCGAAACGATCAAATAGAAAATGTTTACTTTGACAAATGACTGGATAAAACAAACATTTATTGATGAAATAGTTATTTAAAAATGATTAGGTAGACTATAAGGGATCTTGGAACTGTAACATTATTAAAATAGACATTTAGATTTTTTAGGAGCTTAATTAAGGAAATAGAGGTGAGGAGACCAATCGGTGGCGTTCAAGGGTCCATGATGATCTCTATTTAAACTAAAAATATTCTTAAAAAAAATCTAAGTGACCGAATGAGGGACAAAATTTGAGAAGGCTATATAAGAAAAAGTAGATGAAATATTACATCCTATAGTGAAAAAAAAGGTTGATGTGGATGGGAAATATTGTACTAACCTTGATAATTGTTGTGAAGGTCATAAATCTCCCAAATGAATGTCTTGTTGATCTGATGAATATTTCTAAGGCTTCGAAAGTAGAAGGTTTGTGATTTTGAGTGTAATGGCATTATTCACATGTATAATAGTTCATCCTCGCATCCAAATTCTAACTAGTCATGTAATAGAGCAATAAACGAGCTAAATAAAATCAACAATGACTATAACGACCAACAACCATCATGGATCATTGTCTTTTAATCTACAAAGATTAGAAACAAATAATGGAATAGATGGAGAATGGTTGAACCACTTTCCGTTTGATTTTTAGGTTTTTAGGTAAACGCTGAGAGGTTAGGGATTTGGTTTGTGAGAGTTTAGGGGTTAGGATTATAGATTAAATTAGGATAGGGTGATTTAGAGTGGTTAGTCTAGGATAAATGAGACTTACATGGTTAAATGAGAGTTTATGAAAAAAATTTCTAAATACTACTTAGGATAGTGATGATATTGATAAGTATGATTAATGTGATTAATGTGTGTTAGATCACCTAGGGGTAAAAAGACAGTGTATATAAATTCTATACACATATTCCACTCTAGTGTCCATTGGGGCAATGCTATCATAAGAAGATGAAAATGGAAAGGAGCAGTTCACTTACTATATTAGTCATGTTTGGAATATTTATAAGATTCTCATATTTTCAAGAATTAGATAAGTATTATTGATAGTGTTTCTCTCTATTTGGCCAATTACAATATTAAACCCCAAATTCTAAATTATTACTATAATCCATGTACCACAATACTTAAACATCACATCATGATAGTGAGATAAATAATAGTACAAGGGAAGGTTTAAGACACTCGAGAATGACTCCAAATAAGGAAGATAAGGATTTTGAATATTTAATTTCGTGGATTATCATGTATGGTCATCCAACATGAAGAAATGGTAATAACATTGTGTATAAGGATGAGATCTATTGGTGCTCATTTTAATCTCACCATGTTCGCTCAAAACGTCCTCGAGTACCCATGGTTTGAAGTTTTCTTTGTCTCCCTATATTGATGCATGAAATATTTTTCCTCCATTTGGTTGCCATGGTTAGTCCTTTCCTTTGTTAAGGATCACATTAAGTCCATATATTGTTTTCCATTTATCTATCCATAAGGAAGAATTTGTAATTTGCACATGAATTCAAGGTTTCCCCTTATATTTTTCCATGGTCATGTTTTCCCTATCAAGTTTTGTCCTAACATCCATGGAAACATGGTATTTTCGATTGAATGTGGCCGCTAGTGGGTATTTTTCGTGAAATTTGTCACTTTGTTACATTTCATAAAAAATACCAAATTGGCCCCACAGTACCTCGATAGTCTCGACTAGATATTTAAAAATATGAAGTGATAGGGAGAAGTCTTACTTTGACCCCGAAGAAGGACATGTGGTAGTTTTTCAAGTTCTGAAGTGGGAAGGCGGGTCACCAGAGCATTTTATAGTTTTTGACTTTTTATACGAGGGTAAAGTTATGAAATAATTCGTAACTCTGCCGGGGGCCACATAAAAATTTAGAAGCGAGAGAGAAGGGTCTTCGGGGAATTTTTAATTTATTGCTCTCTTTAACTCAAATATTTTCCACATGGAGGGCTGGCACTCATTTGAGGATCTGCCTCTGGGTCTTACCTTAGTAGTTGCACCAAGGAGACACGTGGAGGCTTCTACTTGATTTTTGCATACTTAGACTTTTCAATGACCGAAGAAACTTTCTCGGACCCTAGGCATGTGGCACCTTCTTCCGGTCCTTAAGTTATTTCAACAACTTTTGTGGGCTAAGACATGTGGTGATCCCTCACTTATTTAGGGTCTCCGCTTTTGGGCACCATATCAAAGTTGTGCCAAGGAGACACGTGGAGGCTTCCACTGGGTCCTCTCTATACTAAGACTTTTTTAAAGGCCAAGTCAATTTTCTTGGGTCCAGGCACGAGGAGATCCCACACTCATTTAGGAACCTACCTCTATACTTTACCTTTGCAGTTGTGCCAAGGAAACATGTGGAGGCTTCCGTTGACTCCTCTTTACACTTGGACAACTCAAACTTGTAGTGTATGAATGGAAGCATCCAAGCGAGGGAACTCATTTCTCAAGGTTTATTCTCGAGCGTGAAAAGGATTGTTTATCAAATCGAGCTATATAGAGCCACCTGAAAATGATTAAAAAGGGGAATTCTCACACAACAGAATAAAATAATGATTAGAAGGACTATCAAAAAGCTATGGAATGGCATCCTACCATGGTTGAGTGTCCGAGAAATGTGATAATTTCATGATTTTCCCACCCAGCAGACTTTCGGTGTAAATTTGTGAAACATCACTTTTTGAGAAAAATTGGTAAAAATTAAAGGATTCCTCGAATATTCTTCTTTTTGGGTGTAAAATTTGGGATGATTGATTGAGTGAATTGTATAAATCCAATGAGGATACTCTTGCAAATGGTTGGGGTTTTAATTCTTACAATAAAATTTGAGAAATCCCATCTTCCATAGAGACTATCCGAGAAACCTATTAACCTCTTGTGTTTTAGATTTGATCACATCAAGATAGTTGTAAGTGTACAACCATTGACAAGATTTGAGAGGCTGCTCAAGAAAATTTCCTTTTGATAAATATAATAGATCTCAAATTAATCTATGTCGATCTTGGTCCAAATTGTGTCTGCGCTTTTATTTTAGAATGGTTTTGATTTTTCTATTACAATCTTATATTAAAATACCTCTAAATCACACAATATCTCATCCTTTTAATAGTTTAGTAGCATTTAAAATTTCATTATGAGAAGATCCTTCATCCTGTAATGAGATAAACAATTTAAAATCACTTTACTTTCATTTTATTGATAAATATTGTTTGTAAGCCTTTGAGTGTATCTTAGGCATGAGGAACCAAGGGTTTTAATGTTTAATTGATTATTTAGCTCGAGGCTTCGAGTTGAATTCTCAAAGATTGTGTGAAACCATGCAGATATGGGGATCCATTGATTCACACCTTCTGGTTGAAGGAATATTTTGGCTATTCTGAATATTTCTATTGTTAAGTTGTCCAATTGTTGTAAAGGTTTTCAAATATCTAGTGAAATCAACTTCATCTTGCTTAATCCCCACCAAAAATTTCAAATAACCATGAATCCTACCCAAAGTACCCCTATTTTTTCTTTGTATCCACAAATGAACCAATTCTACTACCAAAATATACAGAAGCAAGAATGTTTTTAGTGTCTTTGTAACTTGAACCTTGCCCAAAAATATCCCCATTCTTTAGAAGTGACAACTTGTGAGAGTTAAATTGTGGCATATTGATCATATTTTCTCAAGGTTCCCCTGAAAATTGTGCAAAGAAGGATCTCTTCATGTCCTTCACCAACAGAGGTTACAAAATGGGTCCTCTCACCCCGAAAGGCATAACCCAAAGTAGTGAGGATAGATCAAATCTTTTTATATGGTGTTATCCATTTCTCCAATACCCGAGTGACAAAGAGCCAAGTTGAATCCCTTCCCGACTACAAAATGAATTATGATTCGTTTGTCTTTGAGTATCTTGTTAAATCTATGATGTTGCTCGGCTTCCAAGGGAGAATCAATTTGGATACCAACAAGATCAATAATGTGAAGGAAAATATTCGTGTAGTATTGAATTAAATGAAGGATGAAATGATCATATAATTAGACAATATATTACACATTTAACAAGTGAAATGGATATATAATTTGAATCATTGAGGATGGATTTTCTATAGATTATCTTAGGAATGAATTCTAGAAATAATTTCCATTCAATTTACATGGTTTTATCACAAAATTCACAATTAGAATCAAACCACACATACTAGAGTAAATCCCAGTACACAACCCATTAGATCATCTAGCCATTAGAGTAATATTATTTAATAATTAGATATTTGTAAGTTCATTTGCAATTATATAATCATATGCATCAACCAAATGATATTTTTTTATCTACATCCTTTTCCTATTAGATAGAAGGTTTTAATGGCATCCTTGAATTTGGAACCAAAATAAATTATTCAATACAAATGGATGTGTGAGAATAAAAATGAAGATTCTCCATCTTACCTAGTCTATATTCGTAGGCAAGTGATAAATGCACTTTAGTAATAATGTTAAACATAACTATTTTATCTATATATCCAAGCTATGTTAGAGAGAAACACTCATGGATTATATCTAATAGTTAAAAAATCTATCCTTATGTGTGGATGAAATATTAAAGGATATTCTAAATGGTATTTTCTTAGGTGGAAAAGGATAAAATTTAATTTCATGTTCTCCTCCTTAATCAAGGTTCAATATAAGAATCTATTATAGTTTTTGCCATAAATAGAAAAGAGATATAGTAAAATAAAGGATTCTCAATAATCACATGGAATGCTTCATTTGAGAATCATTATTTACCTAATTGAAATGATTTAATCCTCAATAAATTAAGGGAAAATGAGAAAAATATATATTTTAATTGTCAATTTTAGTATACTAAGGGATATAAATGTCCTTCGAAGAAATTATTCTACATTAAGGTTAATTATGAGGAAGAAGTACAGGAGTTAGAATATTGTTAGGAGGAAAATCATAACTTGATATAGATATTGAAGAATAAAAAAAAAATCTGTTGTCATGCCATTTTAGGTATTAACAGATGAAAAAACCTCAAGGTTGTTAGATCTACATTGAAGTAAGGGATGACAAAACTAATTGACTCTTTTAAGTACTCATAAATTCATCAAACATAACTTTTCCAAACATTTACATTACTATGTTTATCCATTTCAGTATTATTTTCCTGGTTTAAAATGGAGGTAAAGTTATTCATTTAGGAAATTTCCATAAAGTAATCTATATATGGGCTATTCCATGATAGACGTCCTTGGGTATTCCATTTCCAAAAGGGGTGCAAACATTTTGTTAGGGATCCAATAACTTATTAATTTAGGAACATTGAGTTGAACTTATAGGATGTGTTAATTTTGTTCCATTATAAAAGGAGAATGTTTGAAGTTAGGGATAATGGAAAATTTTCATGAGTTTGTAAGTTCTCATCAAATTCTGAAATTGCATTGAATCATGGATATGGGTTTGGAAAAACTATTCTCACTAAAAGCTAAACTATCAAAATATACTTTACCATCAAATATAAAAGATTATTTTAATGAACACCCAATTATTTTAAGGGTATCAAAAAATGGTTACAAACCTAAATAAATCTTGATAATGCTAATTATCTAGCATCGGAACCAACCATCTAATATTAATCATAAATGATACTCTTATCAAAAAAGATTAAAATTGAAAACATCGTATAAGTGATGATGGAAGAATGTTTTATTTTCCAAGGCCAAATTTCTTACCCTTATCCAAAGGTGATGGTATGAAAGAAGGATGAATTTTGGTGTATGTTTCTATACTAGAGGAAGATAGATACAAACACATATTGAATGATAAGTCTCTTATTACAGTCATTTAAGATTCATTAGATGATTTTATGGTGATTTTATTTTACAAAATCATATCTTTGATCATGATATCATCAAATAGAAATTAATGATTAATATATTCATGAAACATTATTTAGGACACATGAGTACCCTTTGAATTTCTAGTAATGCTTTTTGGCATTATAAATACACCATCTACTTTCTAGAGTTTATCAAATTAAATCTCTTGAACAATTTATTATTATTTTTGCATAGTATTATTTGATGATATATTAATCTACAATAAAACCTAGGATGAATATTTACATCACAAAATTATGTTTTGAACACTCTTGAACAATATCACCTTTATGTTAAACCCTTCAAGTGATATTTTGAGATAGAGAGGTAGATAGAACACATGGGTCATATCATTTCTCGTGAAAGTGTAATAGTGGATCCATAGATGATCAAAGCCATGATGGATTAATATATTCATATAACCCTAAAACATATCAAGGGATTTTCTAGTCCTATAGGTTATTTTTAAAAATTTATTATTATTATGGTAGAATTACTAAATAACTCAGAATTTTGTTATAGAAACAATATTTTAATTGGACTTAATAAGCATCTCTAGCATTTGAGTCACAAAATAAGTCCACATGTACCACTCCTATTATATCTAATCTATATTTCTACAAAACCATCCTTATTCAATGTGATTCTTTAGGTTGAGGGTTACGTTCATTAAGAATCCAAGATATCCTCCCAATTGTAATTAAAAGTCAATTCAAAAATGAAAATTTATCAAAACCACTTATGAGAATGAAATTATGGCTATTCTTCATGAAGTCATATAGTGGAGATTGTATCTCATGGTTCATCACTTGAAGGTATATAATAATAATGATATGTTTAAATAATTCTTGGAGAAATTGTTGCTAATTGTATAACAAACTAAATGGGTCACAAAGATATTGGGATATGAATTTCAAATGATTTACAAGAAAGAAAATAAAATGTTATAGGTGATGCACTATCAAAGAGACACAAGTCCATGAAATAATTTCTATATTCCATGTCCAATTTTACACATTGATTGGGTAGACGAGGGAATTTGAGAATGGAAAAATGCAACATATGCCCACACTCTCATTCATAATATTAAATAAGATGTAATAATTTAAGAAAAAATGTATTGAAGTGGGATCAATTTTTGGTACAAGGATCAATATTACTCAAGAATTAATTCTACCTTTAAAAATTACACTTCTCTTTCAAATCCATGATTCTCTAGTGGGTCCTCACTCTATGTTCTTAAAAAAATATCACAAAATCAACAAAATTTTATTCTACGAAGTTGTGACATGGGATGTATAGAATTTTTTGGTAGAATATATGGTGTTTGACGGTAGTAGGGGACAAAAAATTAATTTTATAGTAAATTTTCACCCTCTATCTCTTCCAAATGAGGAATTGAAAGGATAATAATGGATTTCATCACAATATTTCAAAAATCTAAAAGGGTAAATTCTAATTATGGTATATTTTGATAAACTCATGAAATATTATCATTTTTGGGCTTTTTCATATCCATATTTAGTGAGTAACATTCCTATATATCTATGGATATAATTTATAAGATATAAATAACACCCAATATTATATTAACTGATCATGATCCTATATGTACTAGCATTTTTGGAAGTTCATTTATCGTCATGTTTGGGAACTCAAATGGTTGGTATATCATCATAGTATCCCCAATCGGATAAAAAGACTTTGAGAGAATAAATAATTGTTTTTAGGGGTATCTACACTTCTTCATTTCATATAAGTAATATACATGGGTTCATTAGCTACCACTTAGATAATTGTGATATTACACTTCATTTAAAATATCATTCTAAATGTCCCCATTCTTGGAATTTTATGGTTACTATCAACCATCCATCACCTACAACTCATGGTGTAGCCTAAAGTAAGAGTTGTTGAATATAAAATTCAGTACTAAAATGAGATTCTCTTTATCCTTAAAGAGAATTTGGTCATGAAAAAAACCAAAATAGGGAACACATTTTATCATCACCTTAGTGATTCAATACTTAAAGTTGGACAATTTTTTTTGCACGATTGTAACTATATTTGTAACTTTATTTGAAGTATAGTAAAAATGATAACAATATTTAACCTATTTACTATGTCCCTTATCAAGTTCCACAAAATATTAGTGGTGTGGAAAATAAACTAGAGCTTCCCCAATAAACTAAAATACATCAAATATTTAATGTTGCTTTCTTAAATAATGTCATTGGGTAGAAGGTGTCTTCTCTAGATAAGTGGTATAAGAGTTTATTAATATGGATACATCATATTGGTGGCTAACATAATCATACATACATGGATTAATAAGTTGAGGTCAATGTTAATCAATAAGCATCTAACCAAGTTGAATAATTTAGACATTGACAAAGAAAACTAGAAATATGAATAATTTCAAGAAACATCCACGATAAACAACATTTTAGAAAATCTTTTATTAAAGTGTAGGCGAATGGTATGTCCTTAATCCTAGGTAATAAATGAATATATGGATGGATGAAATCTTGATAGTATAATATTATTATACTATATAACATTCATTTATGATTTCATTCTTAGTAGGTCATCCATGGTACTTCACATACCATATTGTGATATAAAAGAGTTAGTATCTAATATATTAGGTTTTTAATAACAACTATAGTGTTATTTAATAGTTTAGAGGTCAACCTATAGAGGTGGATAATTCATTATAATTACACATTATAATCATTTCCATATTTTAGTATTTTTGGTGTTATTGCTTTTGATATTCATATATATAAGTAATTTCATACTCTTATGAATGGTTATAGAGTTTTATATGGTGTCTAATGTGTTTTTGGTCATTTTATTTCATCATAAAAAAATTAAAATATATTTATATGTAGTTTTCACAATTTTTAGACAATTGAAGCACATACAAAGTTACAAAACTAGATTTTATCTTAGTTACAAATGGTAAAGTCTATATCTGGACCACACAATTCCTACTTAAGCTATAATAACATTGTATTGTCCAGCACCTCCACATTCTCACAATATGAATCAATGTAATCCACTACCCTACACACCTAGATCACTCTAGAATCATCCTAAATATTTAATTTTATCTCTCTTTTTCCAGACTATATTCTTATGTTTTATCAATCACTTTGTTCATTCAAGTTTGAATGTTTTAATATGGTCAAGTAAAATTGATTTTAGAAGTTAATATATCATATATTCTATATTTTACTAACCCTTATAGAATTCTTATTACTTTTTATCCCATAAAACCAATATATTTCAATTACTATGTAAATATTTGGTGAACCCAACATGTGATTGAATTATGCACCTTCTTATAAACCATTGTTTCCATAAATATCTATAAAATATCTATAAATATATATATATATATATATATATATAATCATTATTTTCATCTATTACATACCCTAATATGGTTTTCACAACTTTCCATAGGGTATCATGGTTTATTCTTTCCTTTGCATCTCTTCCTAGGGATTCCTAAATAGAAAATCACCTTTCATATCATATCTATATAATGATAGATATATTTTTAAATTATTTTTATTTTGTTTTTATTATTTAATAGTTAATGAAAACTTATTTTTATTATGTTTAATTATTGTGACAATATTGGACAATAAAAATTATTACTTTAGGAATTAGGGATATTCTCAAAATCTATACATTTTTTTGAAAATTCCTTGGAAGGTTTTATTCTAAATATGTGAATTTAAAATTAGCTCTTCTTGATTCATTCAATTAAATAATTAATTTCATGTATTTTACTTTTAATAATTTCATGATGGTTTATTTTTTCTAAACATTACTAATTAGGTCTTATCTTCTATAATCTCTTAACTATCTTACTTTCATGTGTTGATTAGCACATCTTATATTCTAATTGGAAGTTATTTTATCATTTTGATCCATCATGGCCCATACTAAAAATTTCAATTATCCTTGTGTGATTTACTTAAATGTTATCAAACATGTAAACGTACTATCTTATAAATATTCTAACAAATAATCCTTTTTGTACATACGATAGCTTACCATGTGGATAAATTTTTGAAATATTTAAATATTTTGTAGTATTTAAAAAACATATTTTTAAAGCTATCCTAAAGTCTATTTAGAAATTACACCATGATTTCCACTATAAATTTCAAGCTATAAGTATTAAGATCAAGCCTCACAAGGATTGGATATAACATCTAAAGGATTCTTCAATAGTCATGTCAATAATTTCATTATTCTTAAATAACAATATAGTTCTAAGGCTACTAAAAATAAGTTTTATATGAACAATATACATGATACTTGTACTAATACAAGTGATGAGAATGTACTCCATAGAGGAAAAATGCTTATGTTCTAATAGATTGATCTCAAATACTAAGGAAAACATATAAAAAAACACCTCTTTCATTAGACAAGAATAATAGATAACATGATATTATATATAAGGTATTTGATGAGAGATTAATAAATTTTTACTTACTCATTACTATCCCCCTATTGGCTTAAATAAATCAAATGCCAACGAATTTACAATTATCATGGAATTAATGGACATCATGAAAAATATTGATATTATTTATAATGATGAATCCAACAACTTGATGTTAAGGTATTTAAAATCTTCACTACATGAGATTTTGTTATGTAATCATGTCAAGTCCTAAATATTAATGTGTACCAAAATACATACAAAGGATATTAGAGGAACATACTATGATACTAAATGATACACTTATTGATATATAACAAGAATCATCTACTCACGAGGAGGATAAAAAATCAATACCTCCTTTAGAAGAACCACTCTTTGCGAGAAAGACACATCGTAATATTTTCAAAATAATCTTGGAAGAAACACACATCAAGTATTAAATCGTAGTCATACCTCAACTCTATGTAGTCATTTTTAATCCCATCACAAAAGGAAGGAATCCCATATGCACCGAACTATCACCCAGTAAAATCGAGCACTCACCGAGGCATGCGCGCAGTACTTAGTCTCTCTTTTATGTGAGTTTAATGGGAAACATCATCTATGATTAGTGTAAGAGTTTTCATGAGGGAGGTTGAAACATACAAGAACCATAGGGCTCAGAACGGCCTCTAGATTCTTGCAGTCACTTTAGATCGAGTGTTTTAACAGGATCCAAAACATGCATTATGACAGAAAGAATTATATAAACATTCATTCATAGCATGAAAGGAAAGAGAACTTATAAGAGAGAAATATGTATTAAAACCATTGATATTCCATATATATTATATTGGTAACCTCATTACATTCATTGATTCATTACAGTGTCACAGAGCATACCGTAGTCATGCATATCACTTTGAAATTGTGTAACTAAGCTATCAAAAGAAAAATTACAGCTCCATGCCCAAGACATTCTCTCTAAATCAATTATCCCCTAACGAGTCTTCACAACAATTCTACTGAGCTCTACCCATACTATATCTCAAACTCACCATGTATATCAAACTCCTAGTGTATCTCTTTTACTCCATAGGAGCTTATATTTATAACTCTCCTACATTGCCAACTTGCCTTCCACCGCCCTCAAATCTGGTGCCAAGTGTCGAACGTGGTCCTTCATGCGAGCATGCTTCTCCTGCCCGAGTTTCCCACTTTATCTCATGATGTTCTTCTATAAGATTCCAAGACATTCCCCTATCGGGACAACCTCTCGCCAAGCGGCATCTTATCCACGTGCAAACGATCATGCTTTTCATGTGTTCTTCCCTAGGTGCTCAAATTGACTAAGTCTCGAACCTCCTTTCGTGTGTCACACATGCTATGTGCTTCCTTAAACCTTTCTCTTGCACGCTTTTACCTTGTGTGCCTTTTCATAACTGGGATCTTGTGCACCTAAGCACCTTCATACTTGGCCAATATTCCAGGGGTCCAACATCACCCCACACTATACTGTTCTCCATCCTTGGAAACATTTTACTTGACCAAGATGCATGTTATCTAGGGAATCAATGAATAGTCTTACAGTTTACAAAGAATAAGGAATGAAAGAATTGGGGAAAGAATGAAGAATGTGGGGAGCATCAATTAAGCAAGCTAGGAAATCTTTTCACAAATCTACCTCTAGCTTATTACACTCTTTAACCTCACCCTATGCCTTCGGAAGAGGTCACCCACAGGTGCTCACTTCATCAAAACTCGGGCCAATTCCTAGGTGCCTAAAGTTTCCATGAGTTGTTCCATCTCTTTTCCCAGGTCCTTAAGTTTATCCATCCTTATAGTAATCTGGGGTATAGTTCCTTTAGCTGGGCCTTAATTGAGCTCCTTAAAGCCTCAATTACCTATGATTTCTTCTCTACTTTGGCCAGAACCTTGTCTTTCTCCACCCTATTCCCCTTTTTCTTTTATTGGAACTCTTTTAACTCTTCTTGAGTGTGGTGACCAAGGATCTTGCCACCTTATCCCTTTCTGCATGTATCATATGTGGCTTCCACAGATTGGGCAATGACCTTAACCTCCACGAGTACTTGGCTATACTTGGCAATAAGTGCTACCACTTTCAATTTTTCCTCCTCTTTTAAGCATGTGGAAACTTTTTCTATAATTCCAGGCCGGGGTCATCTCTCCATATCTTAGATCTTCTAAACACTCCAGGAGGGATGAGTACTTCTGTGCGGGTGGTGCTAAGTCTGGGTGCTTCAAAAGGATGACACCTTTGATAGAATCCATTTTCTTGTACACTTCTTGCACCTTTATCTTCTCTTCCTTTAACTCGTGCCTTAACTGTGCGCTGATCAGTTCTTCCTGTTTCAAGCTCTTGGCCTTTTCCGCCAGTTCTTCTTCCTTCTTCCCTAACTTCCCTCTATCACTCTAATCCTATCGTTGTGTGTGAATAATCTAGCCTCGGTCTCGACCATGACCTTGTTAAGTGCATTGTAGACTTTCTCATCCGAGAGCTCCTGAGCATTCACTAAGGGATTGACCCCCTTAGATTCTAGCAATGTTATAAGCATCTCCTGATAGACTTTGAAGTCTAGCTCATCAATGTGGGACTCAAATGCCCAAGAGAGCATCTTCTTGGTTCTAGGGTACATGCCATCCTTTTCAAAAGACCCCATGGCTAGGAGCCTTTCCGTGGGTACAGTGCTTTGGAATTGCACACGTAAAACATTCTTTGTGTCATCAACATAGCCCATTACTTGTCTCTATTTTGCATCAAGAGTTCTTCTACCTGAGTGCATGCCTTTGGGGAAGCTTACTGTTAGAGCGGGGCCTCACAGGCTGTCATGCTCTTTTTCAATGTTCTCTTCCTTCCCTTCCTTCAAAGACTATGTCTTTCTTTGCGCTCCAAATCTTGGTCTACCAAGACTTCTAACATTTTTTATGCTTCTCTTTCCACCACCTTAGTGATCTGATCCTTCGTAAAACTTATGGCTCCATACATTTCCCTGGTTATGTTCTCATCCCCCTTCATGTCTTCGGTGTCTTCCTCATCCTATGTGCCCTTATGCCGCATGAAGATGAACTCATGCTTCCCATCTCCACTCTCCTCTTCTGAGTCGTAGACACTAAACACATGTGGCTCCTAGTCTTTCTCTACCTCTTCTTCCTTGCCAACATCTTCCTCACTCTCATCTTCTCTTTCTCCCAAGTATTTTTCCAAGCTATCGGTCACCTCCGAGTTAGCTTCCTTATCCACCCTCTACTTTTTCCTAAGAGGTGGCTCCTAATCAGGGGATTCGGCCTTATCTTCTTCCTCAGGCGACCCTTCCTTGGTGATGGGTTGCCTAGGTGCCTCTACCTCTAGCATCTTTTCCTTCACCGGAGACTTCTTTCTTCATATGTAGGTGCTTGGCTTAGCACTTGTTGTTGGCATGCTCACTATCTAAGCAGTCAGCACACTTGGTGCTTTTTCCTCTCTTCCCCTCTTCTTGGGTGCGTGAGATTCTTTCTCTCCATGGGATCCTCAGGTATGGAGACTTCATTCTCCAAATACGCACCCTTCTCAAACTTCAGCCTTATACGAAGGTACACGCACATCACGGCTCCTCCAGCGATGGGTAGTGTTATCGGCCTAGTCATCTGGATCTCGTGTGACATGTACTTTTCCATGTATGCATGCTTACAGACCGAGGTAATTCAGCTTCTTTATCATCTCCCTATGTTCCCAGTATAGACTACCTAGCTCCAACCTTAGCTTTTTGACTCTTTAAACCTATTCAATCCCACCTAGAGGTATTGGGTAGTAAAGAGAAGGAAGCTTGCACCAAAGGCTCCATGATTCATTTATTAGCTTGAACCTGCCCAAGTAGAAATGTTGATGAACCACGAATTTGGCCTACCCCTCGATGGTTGTTAGGGAGTTGTTGATTCTCCACTCTAACCCAAACATGTTCCTCGGGCACGTGTACCATTTCTCTAGCCACGCCTTGTGGTGTGTTGTCATTGTATTGTAGGCATGCTTTTCAAACCTCTTCACGGGCGAAGGATCCTCGATAGGGTACTCCCTTAAAAAAATTTCTAGTGCGTCGGAACCCCAATCTCCATGAATACAATGGTGAGTAAGATGTTTCCAAAGAGGATCTTTTCCCCTTCCTTCACACATTTAACGATTTCTTCTGCAATGTATGTGGATAGGTTGTAATGTGCCTTTAGTAATCTTCTATGGACATGTAGCCAAGGTTTTTGACCTGCGTCCACCTTTCCTAGCCATTCAGCTTAGTCACCGGATGCGGCCATTTCACCACGGGGTCCTTGATGTCTAAAATTTTGTAATATCATGACCCCTTCTTGCAGGCATACTCGGTGATGGTCTCTTGAATATCCTCCTTGTCACCAAGATCATCTTCTAAGTTATCTCCCTCAAATATGAGGCACAGTAAATTATAAAATAAGTGATTTGGAGTCACGCGTATCTTGTGCCCTAAAAATTGGAAGTAATCTTCATGTACCCATGACATAAATCATTGGTATAGGTGCTCTGGATTTCCAAAATAGGAAACTCATAGAGTTGCAGAAGCCCTACCTTCTCCATTTTGACCTTAATGTCATCATTGTATATTGGAAAACCCTCTGGTTTTCATTTGCTAGTGGGGCACACTAATTCCAGTGCCATTTCCTTTTCTATTGTGTTTTGTGGTGATTATAGTCACTAACAGGTACACTTATTAGGTGGGATTCCCATTCCTTCCCCATCATCACCCCATCTGGGTATTGCATCTTTGCATACCATTCTTCATTTTTGTTTACTTGGGTTCTTGTTGTTTGGCCTTGGCCTTGCCCTTTCCTTTCTTAGGTGCCATGGTCGAGGTATTTTTATCACTCCTACTCTCTCCTTGTTACTCTGTCTTACTTCTTCCAATCCTCGATCTCAAATCCATGATACAACTCTTCTAAACCCATGCCCTAGTTTGTCGAACCCTAACTGGGATTAAATCTTCACAAGACAGTGCCTCTTCATTCTTTCCATGCTCGTGTAATCCCTCCTATTTCAAAAACTCAAACCTGTCTACTCACGCTTCAATCCCACAGATCTTCCTTCACTCGATTGAATCTAAAAACCCTAGTTTATAGAACTCACTTATATCTCAAACTCCTCTATTTCACAAAGTAAGAATGAGAGTACCCAACCATTTAATTAGAGTTTTTATCTTTTTTAACATTAAATTCTACTTCACCTACCACCATTTTTTTCATTTAATGCTAATTTTTCAAACAAATCCCATCTTCCACGCCCTCACTTATGCTCCCATCCTTGAAAACTCCTCCAACCTTCGGCATATAACCAATCCAACCTAACATGAGACACTTGCGCCGCGTAACCCATGTCGAAGGCACTTCTTCTATCCTGATTCTTGCTCTCACCTACCTTGTGTTGCTTTAAATGCACTTTTTCCTCCTTAGTACGTGGGATCTACAAGTAGCTTTACCCTGGCACCAACTATTCTTCCATCTTTCTTTGTATACCTCTTTCAACCGGGCCATTCAACAAGGATTTTCAACACAACTTCCTTGGTACTTTAATCATGTGCTCCTTTACATTTCTCCACCCCACACTTAAAATGATGTGCGGTCCTCTGCACACTCACAAATTCTTCAAAAGTATCAATAAGGTTAATGGCACCCAAGGCGTAAACAAAACAACAACGCGAAATGGAAAATGCATGAAGGAAACTTCTAAACTAACTATCAAAACTGACTTATTTACAAACATTTAGAAGACTTATTTATAGTAGGGCTTCACCTATTCCCATTGAAGTTTCCAAGCACTTTAAATGCGATCCAACACTTATAAGCGCACGTGCTGAATATAGGATGTACGAGATTGTGTAAGGACCCAACTAATGGACTTTCAACTACCCCTGGATGGCGCGAAACTTGGAATCATATAGTACCACCATCTCCCCAACCTCAAACTTCTTGTTTCTAATGTGGTGATCATGCCAAACCTTTTGCTTTGCCTTTTCCGTTGTTTGGCTCCATCGGTGAGTGATCGTCTCTCATCCAGAGTTTTTAACTCATCAATCCTTTATTCCATTGCTTGTTCATCGGCTAACCCTCCTCCCCATGCTATTCATAGAGAAGGAAACATAAATTCAATTGGAAAAATAGCTTCCATGCTAAACACCAATTAAAAGGTGTGGCTTTGTTCAGCCTTTTATACGTTGTCTTGTAAGCCCATAATACTACCGATACTTTGTCATCCCAATCTTGTCTTCCGACATCACAAATTTTGGTCAAGGTATGACTTATTATCTTGTTGAATGCTTCCACGGTTCCATTTGCTTGTGGGTGATAGGGCATAGTCTTGTGATGAGCCACCATGAACTCAGATAATAGGATCCTCATGATCTCATTCAAGAAATGTGTACCCCTATCACTTGTCAAACTCAACAGGGCATCCATACCTCATGATAATGTTTTCCCACAAGAACCTTTCCATTGTTACTGTCATGCAATATTTAGTTAGGGCTACCTCTACCCACCTTGTGAGATAATCTGTGCAAGTGATGACATAATGTGACCCGGTCCTATGTGTTTCTGTGCAATAGGTCCTACAAAGTCTATCGCCCACTTTTCAAAAGGCTCTGTGCTAGGAATAGGGCATAAAGGCATCTCATCTCTCCTTCCCATTTTTCCAATGCACTGATAATGGTCACACACTTTACAATAGTCTCTACAATCTTTGTACAAAGTTTCCCACCACAAACCTACCATTAATATCTTACGTGTGGTGGAATCACCTGCATAATTCCCACCCATACTTCCTCTATGTTCTTCCCCATTATGGCCAGAACTCATGTTGTAAGACACATCTACGTAAAACCTCATCACATCCCAACCTGTATAAGTCTCCTTTGATTAACATGTAGGGCACGGCATGTATGGCCATGATTCTTTTTCAATGTCTTCATTCCTTCCAGTGCCACAAATTTGTTTAAAAATATTTCAATCTCTTCCAAATCCAGGGTGCACATGAACCTAAATAGTTACACATCTAGTATTGCTTCCTCAATACTATGCGCGTCCTCCCCTGAATCAATTCTTGATAGATGATCAGGCCCATAGTTGCTTTTATTGAGCTTCACTACAATGGTGAATTCAAACTCTTGAAACAACAATACCCATCGACATATGCATCCTTGTAGAATAGGCTTGTTCACTAAATATTTTAATGCCATGTGGTTGGTGTAAAACACAAAGGGTGTTTCCAGTAGATATTGTCTAAACTTGAAGAGTGCATAGATCATTGAAAATGCCTCACACTTGGTTGTGGTATAATTTTTCTCTGCTGGTGTCAGCTTCTTGCTTGCAAAACACAGAGGGTGATCAACAATCCCTTCACTGGATGTGCAAGCACTACTCCAATGGTAGTCCTGAGGCATCTACATGGACATGGAAGGGCTTGTCCCAAGAGGGAAAACATAAAATAGGCATGGTGATAATCCTATCTTTTAATGTATCAAATGCCCTCTGTTGCGGCTCTTCCCAATGGAAGGAAATTTTATGTCTAAGCAGCTCCTCTAAAGGCATGGCGATCATGGCATATCCCTTAATGAATTTTTTGTAATAGCAGTGTGCCCAAGGAATCCACACCTTGTGCTCCAGCTAGTAGGCTCCCTTAATGCCACAATAACTACAACCTTAACGGATCTACCAATGAAGCCTTCCTTACATATCATATGCCCTAATAAAGTCCCAAAGGGTGTAGCAAACACATATTTATTAATGTTGAGGGATATCCTCAACTACCTACACCTCTCAAACATTAACCTCAAATTGTCACAATGGTCTTTAACCAGACCATATACTATCCAATCATCCAAATAGACCTGGAAGAAACTTATGGATGAAGTCTGGAATGCTTGCACCACTATGCGTGAAAAGATAGTTGGCACATTCTTCAACCCAAAGGGCATGACCGTATATGTAAAACTTCCCCACTCGATGGTGAAAGTTGTCTTCTCCTAGTCTTCCTTTGCAATCCAGACTTGGTGGTACCCTAAAATCCATCCATAAAGGAATAGATTTCGCGCCCAGCGACTCCTAAAATTTCTTCAGTGAAGGGGGTCAGAAATGGATCAATGACACAAACTACATTTAATTCCCTATAATCCACACAAATTCTAATCCGACCATCCTTCTTGATGATGATTACCATTAGACTTATCCACTCTAATTCTTCCACTGCCTCAATGATCCTAGAAGCTATAATTTTTCTATCTCCTCCTTGACCTTCACGTGCAAGTAAGGATTCATCCATTAGGGCCTTTTTCTAACCGGCGCACACCTTCCTTAAGTTTTATCTTCATCTCTCCCAAGGAGTGGTGAATTCCTTTAGCTCATGCTTTGCCGCATGGGAATAAATCCTCAAATTCACATAGCAGATCAATGATCTTTGATACTTCCTTCTCTATCCAGTAATCCCCAATAATAGCTTCCTTAGGTTCTTCTCCTAAACTGATGTTAATTTTCTTCATTTTTAAAGGCTCATGGTAGGTGCGCGTGTGATTATTTACATTATCCACTACCTTGTGAATCCCCATAGAATGGCTAACATCCATGGTTTCCAATTCCTCTCCATCAATCACATACACCAACTTTCCCTTCTCCTTTTCCAAACATGTGTGCTCAAGCTATAACTCTTCTGCTTCCTCTTCTTCAAAATGTGCCTCCAATCCTGGTTCACCTAGTAATTCTAGTAGCCTATCTTCCATCTTGGCACTATCCCCCATGGTAAGGTGCTTGATACCCTGTAAGGCCTTATCAACCGATGGCTTGGTACTCCGATATTCAAAGGTTTGAATAAGGTCAGCACGAGCTCTTGCCAATTCCTTGTCTAGCGGCGTGTCTCCGAATGAATGTACCATGTGTGTGTGTAACCACCAGTAGTGTAGAATACAACTTGTACACCCAAAGGATGGTGGAAAACCTTCTGCGCCTTCCCTCCGGACTCGGTCAAACTCTTGGATATGGACAAAGGTAGATCCTTCCCATGGTACTCCTTGATGATGGTGGGTACATTGCTCCTACAAAATCTACAGAGAGAGAAATTCCTACCTCATGCCACTCTAAAAGGATCTCTGAAGTGTTGCCCACCACTAAGCTATTGTGCTAAGGAAGATATAACTTAACATCCCCCTTCATTCCTTTCCATCCTTCCACTGAGTTTCCACCTCCTATAAAAAGATCTCAGGGAAGGCTCCTCCTGAATACTTGGGCATTTTTTTTCCTCCAAGGTGCCTAACCATGTGCACCTTAGTCACCTTGGTCACTAACCCTCTCAACTACAATCCCATTAATTTGTAAGTTCCATGTGTCCAATTGTCACATGCCAGACTAGTGGTATCACTCACTGACTGAGCATCTTCAAACTAGATAACCCCGTTAGTAGGGTGTATCATCTCGGGTCTCTGATTGAGTGCACATAATTCCTATCTAGAACTTCCACTCCCAACAGTTGAATATATGGTGTTGACTTCCCATCAGCCAAGGGTATTGTTATGTTTTTGGAGCCTATTTTCATGTTAGAGTGTGGTACACCTTCTTTGTGTTACACTCAGGTATTTTTACGGTGGTCCCACTCACCGGTGAGCGGGTTAGGGGGTTCGGGGGCGAAGCCCCTAAAGCAAATTTTCATGGGTGGTTTATTAACCCATGGGTAATGGGTAACCATTATGGGTTGTTTTTGGGCCCATGGTTTTTCGGTACCCATTGTTTTGATACCCACAGTTTTTTCCCATGGTTTTCATACCCACGGTTTTGTATCAAACTACTTAAGCAATTATCTATTTATATGGTCTTATGCATATGATACATAGACAAGAAAATGTATTGCAGATGTGTTTTGAATTTGGGTGTGAATTGTAGAGTTTTTTTAGCATAGCTCCAAATAGATCTAGGTATTGTATTGAGAGAGTGGAGGCTTGTAATAAAATCTGAGCAAGTGATTCTTGGTGGACGTAGTCCAAATTGGGTGAACCACGTTAAATCTTGTCTCTCTGTGTTGTGTTATTTATTCTTCACTTTTATTTGAGATCTATAATATTTTTGCATATTAGTTTCTACTGTTGCGATTTTGTAAGGGATTATTCCACATATTTTATCTCTTATTTCCTAAAAATTGGTATCAGAGCCTAGGTTGGTTTGTTGAAGTGTTGAATCATAGGGAAAGTTTTATCTTGAGTGGGAGCTATGGCAGATGATGGAAGATCTAGGGTTGATAAATTCAATGGGTAAATTTCAGTCTTTGGAAGATGCAGATGGAAGATTACCTTTATCAGAAGGATCTTTATACTCCGTTGTCTAAGAAGGTGAACAAACCCTCGAGTATGAAAGATGCGGAATGGGATTTGTTGGATCAAAAGGCACTTGGAATTATCCACTGTGTCTTGTTTCTTCGGTATTATTTAATGTTTCAAATGAAAAGACTACAAAAGAACTGATGGATGCATTAGGGAAGTTGTATGAAAAACCCTCTGCCTCTAATAAGATATTTTTAATGAAAAAGTTGTTTAATATGAAGATGTCTGAGAATAGTTTAGTAGAAGATCATTTAAATGATTTCAATATGGTTGTGAATATGCTACCTTTGGTTCTGATAAATTTGATGAAGAAGTTAGGGCTTTATTAATTTTGTGCTCTTTACCTAAAAGTTGGAATAGCTTTGGTAATGGCGGTAAGCAACTTGGTTCTAGCTAACTCAAAGTTGAAGTTTGAGGATGTTGTAGGGGTGATTCTAAGTGAGGAAATGTGAAGAAAAAGCTCTAGGAATCTTCTACTTCGGGAATGCTTTGACAGAGTGGAAACTAGAGGGAGACAGAAGAATAGAGAAACCATGGAAAATCAAAGATCGAGCGAGGTCAAAATCCAAGAGCAAGATTGTATGTTGGAACTGTGGAAAGTTTGGGCATGCAAAGAAGGACTGTTGGGAGCTTTGGGACAAGAAGAAACAATAGGAAGAAAACAAGGAGGCAAATGTGGCATCGGGTAATGTATGCCGGATGCTTTGATTCTTTCTTTACATAATATTATTGAATCTTGGGTTTTAGATTCAAAGGCTTCTTTTCATGCTACTCCACATAGGCATTATTTTGTTGATTATGTTCAAGGGGATTTTGGGCATGTTTTTCTTGGTGATGATGAGCCTTGCAGTATAGTTGGAAAAGGTTTTGTTCAGGTTAAGATGCAGAATGGGAATACATGGCTATTGAAGGATGTCAGACATGTGCCTACATTAAGGAGAAATTTGATATCGGCGGGGCAATTAGGAAGTGATGGTTGTACTGTGATATTTATAGCTGACTCTTGGAAGGTTACCAAGGGTGCTCTTGTGGTGGAAAGAGGTAAGAAGGTTGGAACCTTGTATTTATCCACTGATAGTACTAATGATTGTAATCTTGTGGCTTCAGATGCAAGATACAACATTATGGCACTATAGGCTCGGTCATATGAGCCATAAGGGCATGGACATCATAAAGAAGAATTTTCCTAGGATATACGAAAACATAGTTTGGAGTTCTGTGAGGACTACATATATGGGAAACAAGCGAGTAAGGTTTCTCAAGGTTGGACCTACAAAGAAAGAGAGTAAGTTAGAGTGGTGCATTCTGATGTGTGGGGGCTAGCTCAGGTATCATCTCTTGGGGGTTCAAGTTATTATGTTACTTTTATTGATGATGCAACAAGGAAAGTTTGGGTTTATTGTATTAGAAACAAATATGATGTATTTGACACTTTTGTTAAATGGAAAGCCTTGGTAGAGAATGAAACATGTCTTAAGCTAAAATGTCTCAGGTCAGATAATGGAGGGGAGTATTGCAATAATGAATTTAATGATTATTGTTCTAAGAATGGAATCCAGGGAAAAAGACGTTCCAGGAACTCCATAGCAGAATGGGGTATCAAAAAGGATGAACAAAACAATAATGGAATGTGCTAGGAGCATGAGGTTACATGCAGGACTGCCTCTTTCTTTTTGGGCAGAAGCGGTGAGCACACATGTGTGTACTTGATAAACAGAGGACCCTCAAGTGCCTTGGATGGAGGCATACATGAGGAGGCTTGGTATGGTAAGAAAGTTGATTATTCATTTCTTAGAGTCTTTGGATGTGAGGTGTTTGTTCATATAGACAAGGATGATAGGACCAAGCTAGAGGCTAAATCAGAAAAATGTACTTTCATTGGTTATGGTGGTGATGACTTTGGATTTAAATGTTGGAGTATTAAGGACAAGAAAATCATTCGGTCTAGGGATGTGGTCTTTAATGAGAAAGTCATGTATAAGCAATAGTTATAGGAAAATAGGGAAGAATCCAAGAAAGAATATGCAGTGGTAGAGGATCTTCGGATGGGATAGTGACCCATGAATCAGTTTAAGAACCGACTCAACAGGAACCCCAAACTCCTACAGTGAGGAGGTCTTCTAGGGTAAGAAAAGAACCTGAACATTTTCTCCTTCTCTTTATTATTTATTACTCACTGATAGTGGAGAGCCAGAGAGCTTTGATGAAGCAATGTAGGTAGATGCTAGTAAGAAGTGGGAGCAAGCCATGGATGAGGAGCATAAGTCTCTCATGGAGAACCAAACTTGGGATTTGGTGAAGCTACTAGAAGGTAAAAGAGCATTGCAGAACAAGTGGGTGTACAAAGTTAAAGATGAAGAAGGAGGAAAGAAAAGATATAAGGCCGGTTGGTGGTCAAGGGGTTTGCACAAAAAAGGTATAGATTTTGATGAGATCTTTTCTCCTGTAGTAAAAATGACTTCTATTAGAACTGTTCTTGGAATAGTGGCAGCAGAAGACTTGCACTTAGAATAGTTAGATGTAAAGACTACATTTCTCCATGGTGATTTGGAGGAGGAACTATATATGTAGCAACCAGAGGGCTATGAGGTCAAAGGTAAAGAGGAGATGGTGTGTAAACTGAAGAAGAGCTTGTATGGCTTGAAACAAGCTCCATGTCAATGGTATAAGAAGTTTGATAGCTTTATGATGGAGCAAGGTTATATTAGATGTCATTCTGACCATTGCGTGTATACAAAGAAATTTGAGGATGGAAGTTATATTATCTTGTGTTTGTATGTTGATGACATGTTGGTTGCAGGTAAAAACATGCAGGAAATAAAAGTACTCAAGAAATAACTAAGTGAATCCTTTGATATGAAGGATTTGGGGCAGCAAAAAAATCCTTGGTATGAGGATAACTCGGGATAGGAAGGAATGCAGAAGCTGACTTTATCTCAGGAAGAGTACATTAAGAAGGTATTGGATAGGTTTAACATGCAGGATGCTAAACCGGTTGGGACTCCTTTGGCAGGCCATTTTAAGTTATCAAAGGAGCAGTGTCCCAAGACAGAGCAGGAAAGAAACCAGATGTCCAAGGTACCTTACTCATCAGCTGGTTGGTAGTTTGATGTATGCTATGGTGTGCACTAGGCTTGATATTGCCCATGTAGTGGGAGTTGTGAGTAGATTTATGAGTGATCTAGGTAAAGAGCATTGGCAAGTAGTAAAGTGGATCCTTCGGTATTTGAGAGGGACCATGGGGATAGTTTTGTGCTACAGTGGATCAGACACCACTTTACGTGGTTATGTAGATTCAGACATGGCTGGAGATGTAGACAGCAGGAGGAGCATGAAATGTTATATTTACATTGTAGGTGGGACAACAATGAGCTAGATTTCATGACTACAGAAGTTGGTGGCTTTGTCAACCACGGAGGCTGAGTATGTTGCTACCACAGAGGCAAGCAAAGAGATGATTTGGTTACAACAATTTCTTGAGGAGTTGGGGCATAAGCAGGAGGAATGTAAGCTGCATAGTGATAGTCAGAGTGCTATACACCTAGCTAAGAACTCTACTTTCCACTCCAGGATGAAGCATATACAGTTGAGATATCACTTCATCAGGACAACTTTGGAGGAAGATAAGTTGAAGTTGGAGAAGATTCATACTAGTCAAAATCCTGTAGACATGATGACCAAGGTGGTCACAAGGGATAAACTAAAGCTATGTTCAGCTTTGGTTGGCCTTCATGGATGACAGTGAAGGGTTGAGAAGCTTTCTCAGTGGAAATCAGTCTCCAAGTGGGAGATTGTTATGTTTGTGGAGCCTATTTTCATGTTAGAGTGTGGTACACCTTCTATGTGTTACACTCGGGTTTTTTATGGTCATCCTCACTTGATGGAGTGGGTCGGGGGTCGGGGTGAAGCCCCAAAGCAAAATTTTCATGGGTGGTTTATTAACCCATGGGTAATGGGTAACCGTTATGGGCTGTTTTTGGGCCCATGGTTTTTGGTACCCATTGTTTTGATACCCATAGTTTTTGCCCATGGTTTTGATACCCATGGTTTTGTATCAAACTACTTAAGCAATTGTCTATTTATATGGTCTTATGCATATGATACATAGACAAGAAAATGTATTGCATATGTGTTTTGAATTCGGGTGTGAATTATGTAGAGTTTGTTGAGCATAGCTCCAAACGGATCTAGGTATTGTATTGAGAGAGTGGAGGCTTGTAATAAAATCTGAGCAAGTGATTCTTGGTGGACGTAGCCCAAATTGGGTGAACCACATTAAATCTTGTCTCTCATGTTGTGTTATTTATTCTGCACTTTTATTTGAGATCTGTAATATTTTCTACATATTAGTTTCTCTGTTGTGATTCTATAAGGGATTATTCCATATTTTATCTCTTATTTCCTAACAATTGGTATCAGAGCTTGGTTTGGTTTGTTTGAAGTGTTGAATCATGTAGGGAAATTTTTATCTTGAGTGGGAGCTATGGCGATGATGGAAGATCTAGGGTTGATAAATTCAATGGGTAGAATTTAAGTCTTTGGAAGATGCGAGATGGAAGATTACCTTTATCGAGAAGGATCTTTATACTCCGATTGTTGAGAAGGTGAACAAACCCTCGAGTATGACAGATGCGGAATGGGATTTTTGGATCGAAGGCACTTGGAGCGATCGGCTATGTGTCTTGCATCTTGATATTATTTAATGTTTCAAAAGGAAAAGACTACAAAAAACTAATGGATGCATTAGGGAAGTTGTATGAAAAACCCTCTGCCTCTAATAAGATATTTTTAATGAAAAATTTGTTTAATATGAAGATGTCTGAGAATAGTTTAGTAGCAGATCATTTAAATGATTTCAATATGGTTGTGAATATGCTAGCTTCGGTTACAATAGAATTTGATGAAGAAGTTAGGGCTTTATTAATTTTGTGCTCTTTACCTAAAAGTTGGAATAGCCTAGTAATGGCGGTAAGCAACTCGGTTCCAGCTAACTCGAAGTTGAAGTTTGAGGATGTTGTAGGGGTGATTCTAAGTGAGGAAATGTGAAGAAAAAGCTCTGGGAATCTTCTACTTTAGGGAATGCTTTGACAGTGGAAACTAGAGGAGACAAGAAGAATAGAGAAACCGTGGAAAATCGAAAGATCGGGCAAGGTCAAAATCCAAGAGCAAGATTGTATGTTGGAACTATGGAAAGTATGGGCATGTAAAGAAGGACTGTTGGGAGCTTCGGGACAAAGAAACAACAATAGGAAGAAAACAAGGAGGCAAATGTGGCATCGGGTAATGTATGCAGGATGCTTTGATTCTTTCTTTACATAATATTATTGAATCTTGGGTTTTAGATTCGGGGGCTTCTTTTCATGCTACTCCACATAGGCATTATTTTGTTGATTATGTTCAAGGGGATTTTGGGCATGTTTTTCTTGGTGATGATGAGCCTTGCAGTATAGTTGGAAAAGGTTTTGTTTAGGTTAAGATGTAGAATGGGAATACATGGCTATTGAAGGATGTCAGACATGTGCCTACATTAAGGAGAAATTTGATATCGGCGGGGCAATTGGGAAGTGATGGTTATACTGTGATATTTACAGCTGACTCTTGGAAGGTTACCAAGGGTGCTCTTGTGGTGGCAAGAGGTAAGAAGGTTGGAACCTTGTATTTATCCACTGATAGTACTAATGATTGTAATCTTGTGGCTTCAGATGCAGATACAACATTATGGCACTATAGGCTCGGTCATATGAGCCATAAGGGCATGGACATCATAAAGAAGAATTTTCCTGGATATACAAAAAGGTTTGAGTTCTGTGAGGACTACATATATGGGAAACAGAAGTGAGTAAGGTTTCTCAAGGTTAGACCTATAAAGAAAGAGAGTAAGTTAGAGCTGGTGCATTCTGATGTGTGGGGGCCAGCTCAGGTATCATCTCTTGGGGGTTCAAGTTATTATGTTACTTTTATTGATGATGCAACAAGGAAAGTTTGGGTTTATTTTATTAGAAAAAAATCTTATGTATTTGACACTTTTGTTAAATGGAAAGCCTTGGTAGAGAATGAAACAAGTCTTAAGCTAAAATGTCTCGAGTCGGATAATGGAGGGAGTATTATAAATGAATTTAATGATTACTATTCTAAGAATGGAATCCACGGAGGCAAAAATGGTTCCATTAACTCCACGAGTAGAATGGGGTATCAGAAAGGATGAATAGAATAATAATGGAACATGCTTTAGGAGCATGAGGTTACATGCAGAACTGCCTCTTTCTTTTTGGGTAGAAGCGGTGAGCACAGCTGTGTACTTGATAAATAGAGGACCCTCAAGTGCCTTGGATGGAGGCATACTTGAGGAGGCTTGGTATGGTAAGAAAGTTGATTATTCATTTCTTAGAGTCTTTGGATGTGAGGTGTTTGTTCATATAGACAAGGATGATAGGACCAAGCTAGAGGCTAAATCAGAAAAATGTACTTTCATTGGTTATGGTGGTGATGACTTTGGATTTAAATGTTGGAGTATTAAGGACAAGAAAATCATTCGGTCTAGGGATGTGGTCTTTAATGAGAAAGTCATGTATAAGCAATAGTTATAGGAAAATAGGGAAGAATCCAAGAAAGAATATGTAGTGGTAGAGGATCTTCCGATGGGACAGTGACCCATGAATCAGTTCAGGAACCGACTCAACAGAACCCCAAACTCCTACAGTGAGGAGGTCTTCTAGGGTAAGAAAAGAACCTGAACATTTTTCTCCTTCTCTTTATTATTTATTACTCATTGATAGTGGAGAGCCAGAGAGATTTGATGAAGCAATGCAGGTAGATGCCAGTAAGAAGTGGGAGCAAGCCATGGATGAGGAGCATAAGTCTCTCATGGAGAACCAAACTTGGGATTTGGTGAAGCTACCGAAAGGTAAAAGAGAGCATTGCGAACAAGTGGGTGTACGAGTTAAAGACAAAGAAGGAGGAAAGAAAAAAATATAAGGCCCGGTTGGTGGTCAAGGGGTTTACATAAAACAAGGTATAGATTTTGATGAGATCTTTTCTCCTCTAGTAAAAATGACTTCTATTAGAAGCTGTTCTTGGAATAGTGGCGTGAAGACTTGCACTTAGAATAGTTAGATGTAAAGACTACATTTCTCCATGGTGATTTGGAGGAGGAACTATATATGCAACAAACCGAGAGAGGTCTATGAGGTCAAAGATAAAGAGGAGATGGTGTGTAAACTAAAGAAGAGCTTGTATGGCTTGAAACAAGCTCCACATCAATGGTATAAGAAGTTTGATAGCTTTATGATGGAGAAAGGTTATATTAGATGTCATTCGACCATTGTATGTATATAAAAGAAATTTGAGGATGGAAGTTATATTATCTTGTGTTTGTATGTTGATGACATGTTGGTTGCGAGGTAAAAACATGCGAGGAAATAAAAGTACTCAAGAAATAGCTAAGTGAATCCTTTGATATGAAGGATTTGGGGGTAGCTAGACAAATCCTTGGTATGAGGATAACTCGGGATAGGAAGGAACAGGAAGCTGAATTTATCTCAGGAAGAGTACATTAAGAAGGTATTGGATAGGTTTAACATGCAGGATGCTAAACCGGTTGGGACTCCTTTGCAGGCCATTTTAAGTTATCAAAGGAGTAATGTCCCAAGACAAAGCAAGAAATAAACCAGATGTCCAAGGTACCTTACTCATCAACAGTTGAGCAATTTGATGTATGCTATGGTGTGTACTAGGCCTGATATTGCCCATGTAGTGGGAGTTGTGAGTAGATTTATGAGTGATCCAGGTAAAGAGCATTGGCAAGCAGTAAAGTGGATCCTTCGGTATTTGAGAGGGACCATGGGGACAGTTTTGTGCTACAGTGGATCAAACACCACTTTACGTGGTTATGTAGATTCAGACATGGCTTGAGATGTAGAGCACGACAGAAGTTATATTTATGATAGGTGGGACAACAATGAGCTAGATTTCATGACTACGAAGTTGTGGCTTTGTCAACAACGGAGGATGAGTATGTTGCTTTGCCACAACACAAGAAAAAAGATGATTTGGTTACAACAATTTCTTGAGGATTTGGGGCATAAGTAGGAGGAATGTAAGCTGGATAGTGATAGTCGAGTTCTATACACCTAGCTAATAACTCTGCTTTCCACTCTAGGATGAATCATATACTGATTGAGATATCACTTCATCGGGATAGCTTTGGAGGAAGATAAGTTGAAGTTGGAGAAGATTCATACCCATCGAATGAAAGTGCGGCAACAAATTTACACGAAATAACTCAAAATAATATTATATTATTAGTCCATTCAATCTGTGCAATACATTAGGCTAATATATAGCCAATATAATAGACAAACCTCTCTATAAAATAGGAACAACTCACCCGTTTATAAACATACGGGTACAACAAAACTCCATGAATAATATATTGTTGAAACAATATATTCTTTCAAACCTAATATTTATAATGTAAACATTAATAATTAATTTAATTTCCTAACATTCCCCCTTAATGTTTACATGGTAGAAAAACATCCACACACTCAATCAAGCTGCAGGTATGCTCACCCTTCTGTGGCATGTCCAACTCGTGATTCATGACCTTGATCCAAAAGAAAGGCTCGCTCCTTCCATGGTTTTAAACGGGCTTACCACAAACCTTAAAGTGACAGAACCTCATCAGCCCCATCGACCTCGTGTGGTTTTACTGGATCCTCCCACAAACCCTTTAAAGATCCATGAACCGACTTACTGCGGGTGCTCTTGTTCACCACTATGCTTATACATCAGGGAATTATGTAGGAAACACAACTTGCATATGACAAAACTGCAGAATAGAAGAAATACTGAAAAAATTTCACATTACTTCCTATAAGAATCGTAATGTTCTTAATTGTAGTCTCTGTCTTTGATCGCACCCTCGATCTCGAATAGCATAAAAAGCGCCATTGATGGATTATTCGAAGCTTTCCTTGACTAAGCCGTTTGGGTGCGAGAATGGGAATGGAACATTGGTATGTATTCCCCCCCACAATGTGAAATTCCACACATATAGATACTGAGAAGCAAACTGCATCGAAGAACATACTCCTGAATGGATCTTGCTAGTTAGGTCTTCTTGCACATGGTCAGCGATGCTTGCTAGTGAGGCGTATTCTCTAGCTAACCATCTTCCAACGAAGTATGGCGATCGAGAGGACCAAGTCGGTCCAGAGGATCAGCGCGGTCATCTGCGCTCCAACACAACTTTCTTTCCAACATCCATCAAATACCAAACAAAACAGGAACTCTGAAAAAGAATCACACCAAGCTGAAACTGGAACACTGCAATACTCAAAAATAAGTACTCACACTGCACACCTGTGCCACCAAATCATTACATGCGGCCCGTCGTTGGTGGTAGACGGCGAGAGTCATTTGAATGACCTCCATCCTCCTGTGCCTCCATCCTCCAGTTGACAAGTTGCTAGATCAACGAATTTTGCTTTTGAGGCTCATTAATTTATTTCAGACGTCGCGTTCCAGCGATAATGCGTCTGTGAGGCAAATTTTATTTTTATTTTTGGACTTTTACAATGACACGACTTTTGACACTTGACAAGACAATAATCCTAAAATCACCTATTTAACATTAACTTTTATGACACAATTATTGACATTTTAATGACAAACGTGTAAAACTTGCTAATGACAATATCATTATATCTTGACTTAACAACTAGACACATATAATGATGAAACAATATAAATGACAAGCTAAACAATAACGTATCAATGTTTAATGACACATGACTTTACTTACAATAACCCCTATGTTTTGATGAAACAAAGGTAATAAAATTAATTGAAATGAAATTTTGACATAGAAATGATGGCAGCGGCCAAGGATTTTGATAATATAGAGAGAGATACAAGGCGGTTGAAAAAACCTATACGTATTAACTGAACATAGACCAAAACAAAACTAAATTTAAACAACTATTAATGACTCCTTTGAATTTGATGACTAAATTTAATAAAACCGACTAAACAAACAAAGACTATTCTTTACTTTGACGTGGAGACTGGTCGACTGTCAGAAGATATGTATATATATGACAGCTGCGCAGACTTTGATTAGGTTTTCTGTACCAGCTGTGCCTCGTCAGGTGATTTCCAACGCAAGAAATTACAGAAACTAAAGACCATTAGCAATGACATTGGAAAACTGGAGTAATTACACAAGTAAAGCCACGCCTCCGAGTTTCTCTGCATTCGCCACGTATAGAAACCACGCCAATGAAAACCATATCTCTAGGACTTCGATCCACAAGTTCTTAAGAAAGACGAATTCTACATGCATGGATCACTGCATGGATGAGGTTTTTTTTTAACAAATCAATAAAATTTAGCATCTCTCTAATAAGTGCAGGGACTATGTAGCAGGAGCACGAGATTTTTCACAGAACACAGGCTGAGTCAATGCGGATCCAACCAAAATTTGACACAGACTTTTGATATTTGAAAGAACACAAAAGCGTTCATTACCTGACTAGGACTCCCTTGTAGTTATGTCTTATCGATCTGAAAAGGAGCCTGTGTATCGTTCGTGGAGGTGATGAAGTCACCACAGTTTACAAATTTGAGTAGATGATCCAAATACGTAGCAGGGTCTTCGAGCTTGGAGAAAATAAATCTGGCGTACCTTCGACAAATGCAGATCAAATGCAATTGTGGTCAATTCGTAAGAAGATGAATCTTAAGCCGCCAGGGATATGCTCTTGTAGAGAACGACTATGTATTATATCTGCCCAGAAATAATACAAATGGATCTGCGAATGTCTGAGATGTCAAGAAAGAATCTGAGTTCTTTTCCAACTCTGACTCGATGAATACGGTCTTCCTCCCACTGGCAGACACATAATTTGGGACAACAAAACAAAGCCGCCCCTGTAAACAATTATTTCTCCATTGAAGGAATGCAACGCTCTGGTACCAAATGAAAGTGCAGCAACAAATTTACACAGGAAATAACTCAAAATAATATTATATTATTCTGTCCATTCAATCCTGTGCAATACATTAGGCTAATATATAGCCAATATAATAGACAAACCTCTTCCTATAAAATAGGAACAACTCACCCGTTTATAAACATACGGGTACAACAAAACTCCATGAATAATATATTGTTGAAACAATATATTCTTTCAAACCTAATATTTATAATGTAAACATTAATAATTAATTTAATTTCCTAACATCAAAATCCTATAGACATGATGACCAAGGTGGTCACAAAAAATAAACTAAAGCTATGTTCAGATTTGGTTGGCCTTCACGGATGACAGTGAAGGGTTGAGAAGCTTGCTTAGTGGAAATCGAGTCTCAACTTGGAGATTGTTATGTTTGTGGACCCTATTTTTTTTAGAGTGTGGTACACCTTCATGTGTTACACTCGGGTATTTTTACGGTGGTCCCACTCACTTTGTGAGAGGGTTAGGGGGTTCGGGGTGAATCCCGAAAGCAAATTTTCTGGGTGGTTTATTAACCCATGGGTAATGGGTAACCATTATGGGTTATTTTTGGGCCCATGGTTTTTCGGTACCCATTATTTTGATACCCACGGTTTTTGCCCATGGTTTTGATACCCACGGTTTTGTATCAAATTGCTTAAGAAATTGTCTATTTATATGGTCTTATGCATATGATACATAGACAAGAAAATGTATTACAGATGTGTTTTGAATTCGAGTGTGAATTCTGTAGAGTTTGTTGAGCATAGCTCCAAACGGATCAGGTATTGTATTGAGAGAGAGTGGAGGCTTGTAATAAAATGCGGCAAGTGATTCTCGATGGACGTAGCCCAAATTGGGTGAACCACATTAAATATTATCTCTCTGTGTTGTGTGTGATTTATTCTTCACTTTTATTTGAGATTTGTAATATTTTCTACGCATATTAGTTTCTATTGTTACGATTACGTAAGGGATTATTCCACATATTTTATCTCTTATTTCCAAACAATTGGTATCACACTGGTTTGGTTTCTTGAAGTGTTGAATTGTAGAAAAGTTTTATCTTGAGTGGGAGCTATGGCAGATGATGGAACATCTAGGGTTGATAAATTCAATGGGTAGAATTTCAGTCTTTGGAAGATGCGAGATGGAAGATTACCTTTATCAAAAGGATCTTTATACTCTTTTTGACAAGGTGAACAAACCCTCGAGTATGAAATATGCGGAATGGGATTTGTTAGATCGAAAGGCACTTGGAGCGATCGAGGTTGTGTGCTGCATCTTCGATATTATTTAATGTTTCAGAGGGAAAAGAATACAAAAGAACTAATGGATGCATTAGGGAAGTTGTATGAAAAACCCGATGCCTCTAATAAGATATTTTTAATGAAAAATTTGTTTAATATGAAGATGTCGAGAATAGTTCAAGATGTGATCATTTAAATTATTTTAATATGGTTGTGAATATGCTAGCTTCGGTTACATTAGAATTTGATGAAGAAGTTAGGGCTTTATTAATTTTGTGCTCTTTATCACGAAAGTTAGAATAGCACAGTAATGGCGGTAAGAAGAAACTCGATTAGGGGTGATTCTAAGATTCTAAGAAAGAAATGTGAATAAAAAAGCTTTGGGAATCTTCTACTTCGGGGTATGCTTTGACAGTGGAATCTAGAGGGAGACAAAAAGAATAGAGGAAACCGTGGAAAATCAAAAGATCGGGAAAGGTCAAAATCCAAGAGCAAGATTGTATGTTAGAGCCGTGGAAAGTATGGGCATGTAAAGAAGGACTATTGGGAGCTTCGGGACAAGAAGAAGCAATAGGAAGAAAACAAAGAGGCAAATATGGTGTCAAGTAATGTATGTCGGGATGCTTTGATTCTTTCTTTACATAATATTATTGAATCTTGGGTTTTAGATTCAGGGGCTTCTTTTCATGCTACTCCACATAGGCATTATTTTTTTGATTATGTTCAAGGGAATTTTGGGCATGTTTTTCTGGTGATGATTATCCTTGTAGTATAGTTGGAAAAGGTTCTGCATTACGGTTAAGATGTAGAATGGGAATACATGGCTATTGAAGGATGTCGGACATGTGCCTACATTAAGAAGAAATTTGATATCGGCGGGGCACTTGGGAAGTGATGGTTGTCTTGTGATATTTACACTGACTCTTGAAGGTTACCAAGGGTGCTCTTGTGGTGTAAGAGGTAAGAAGGTTGGAACCTTGCATTTATCCATTGATAGTACTAATGATTGTAATCTTGTGGCTTGAGATGCGAGATACAACATTATGGAACTATAGACTTGGTCATATGAGCCATAAGGGCATGGACATCATAAAGAAGAATTTGCATGGATATACAAAAATAGGTTTAGAGTTACGTGAGGACTACATATATGGAAAAACGCAGAAGCGAATGTTTTTAAGGTTGGACCTACTAAGAAAGAGATTAAGTTAGAGTTGGTGGATTCGATTTGTGGAGGCCTCGGGTATCATCTCTTGGGGTTCACGTTACTATGTTACTTTTATTGATGATGCAATAAAGAAAGTATTGGTTTATTGTATTAGAAACATATATGATGTATTTGACACTTTTGTTAAATGGAAAGCCTTGGTAGGGAATGAAACAGGTTTTAAGCTAAAATGTCTCGGAGTCGGATAATGGAGGGGAGTATTACAAGAATGAATTTAATGATTACTATTCTAAGAATGGAATTCATAGGCAAAAGACGATTACATTAACTCCATGATAGAATGGGTATCGAGAAGGATGAAAAGAATAATAATGGAATGTGCTAGGAGCATGAGGTTACATGAAGTACTACCTCAATCTTTTTGGGCGAAAGCGGTGAACACTGTGTACTTTGATAAACAGAGTACCCTCAAGTCCCTTGGATGGAGGCATACTTGAGGAGGCTTGTTATGGTAAGAAATTTGATTATTCATTTCTTAGAGTCTTTGGATGTGAGGTGTTTTTCATATAGACAAGGATGATAGGACCAAGCTAGAGGATAAATCGAGAAAAATATACTTTCATTGGTTATGGTGGTGATGACTTGGGATTTAAATGTTGGATTATTAAGGACAAGAAAATCATTTGGTCTAGGGATGTGGTATTCAATCAGAAAGTCATTTATAAGAAATAGTTACAAGAAAACAGGGATGAATCCAAGAAAGAATATGTAGTGGTAGAGGATCTTCCAGATGGGACGGTGACCCATGAATTAGTTCGAGGAACCGACTCAACAGGAACCCCAAACTCCTATACTGAGGAGGTCTTCTAGGTTAAGAAAAAAACATAAAAAATTTTTCTCCTTCTCTTTATTATTTATTACTCATTGATAGTGGAGAGCTAGAGATATTTGATGAAGCAATGCAAGTAGATGCCGGTAAGAAGTGGGAGAAGCCATGGATAAGAAGCATAAGTCTCTCATGGAGAACAAAACTTGGGATTTGATGAAGCTATCGGAAGGTAAAAGAGCATTGTAGAACAAGTGGGTGTACGAGTTAAAGACGAAGAAGGAGGAAAGAAAAGATATAAGGCCGGTTGGTGGTCAAGGGGTTTGCACAAAAACAAGGTATAGATTTTGATGAGATATTTTCTCTTGTAGTAAAAATGACTTCTATTAGAAGCTGTTCTTGGAATAGTGGCAGCAGTGAACACTTGCACTTAGAATAGTCGGATGTAAAGACTGCATTTCTCCATGGTGATTTGGAGGAGGAACTATATATGTAGCAACCAGAGGGCTATGAGGTCAAAGGTAAAGAGGAGATGGTGTGTAAATTGAAGAAGAGCTTGTATGGCTTGAAACAAGCTCCATGTCAATGGTATAAGAATTTGATAGCTTCATGATGGAGCAAGGTTATATTAGATGTCATTCTGACCATTGTGTGTATACAAAGAAATTTGAGGATGGAAGTTATATTATCTTGTGTTTGTATGTTGATTACATGTTGGTTGTAGGTAAAAACATGCAGGAAATAAAAGTACTCAAGAAACAACTAAGTGAATCCTTTGATATGAAGGATTGTGGGGCAGCTTTAAAAAAATCCTTGGTATGAGGATAACTCGGGATAGGAAGGAACGGAGGCTGAATTTATCTCAGGAAGAGTACATTAAGAAGGTATTGGATAGGTTTAATATGCAGGATGCTAAACCGGTTGGGATTCCTTTGGCAGGCCATTTTAAGTTATCAAAGGAGCAGTGTCCCAAGACAGAGCAGGAAAGAAACTAGATGTCCAAGGTACCTTACTCATGAGAAGTTGGCGGTAGTTTGATGTATGCTTTATGGTGTGCACTAGGCCTTATATTTCCCATGTAGTTGGAGTTGTGAGTAGATTTATGAGTGATCCGGGTAAAGAGCATTGGAAAGTAGTAAAGTGGCTCCTTCGGTATTTGAGAGGGACCATGGGGACGATTTTGTGCTACGAGTGGATCGAACACCACTTTACGTGGTTTGTAGATTCGAGACATGGCTGGAGATGTAGACAGTAGGAGCGAGGATAGGTTATATTTACATTGTAGGTGGGACGATGAAATGGATTTCATGACTATAGAAGCTGGTGGCTTTGTCAACCACGAGACATTGATTATGTTTCTTTGCCACGAGAGATAAGAAAAGAGATGATTTTGTTACAAAAATTGCTTGAGTAGTTGGGGCATAAGCGGGAGGAATGTAAGGTCCATAGTGATATTCGAGTGTTATACATCTAGCTAAGAACTCTGCTTTCCACTCCGAGGATGAAGCATATACGGTTGAGATATCACTTCATCGGGACAGTTTGGAGGAAGATAAGTTGAAGTTGGAGAAGATTCATACAAGTCAAAATCCTGTAGACATGATGACCAATGTGGTCACAAGAGATAAACTAAATCTATGTTCAGATTTGGTTGGCCTTCGTGGATGATAGTGAAGGGTTGAGATGCTTGCTCAGTGGAAATCAGTCTCCAAGTGGGAGATTGTTATGTTTGTGGAGCCTATTTTCATGTTAGAGTGTGGTACACCTTCTATGTGTTACACTTGGGTATTTTTACGATGGTCCCGCTCACTGGTGAGCGGGTCAAGGGGTTTGGGGTGAAGCCCCAAAATAAATTTCATGGGTGGTTTATTAACCCATGGGTAATGGGTAACTTTATTATGGGCTGTTTTTGGGCCCATGGTTTTTCGGTACCTATTGTTTTGATACCCACAGTTTTTGCCCATGGTTTTGATACCCACGGTTTTGTATCAAGCTACTTAAGAAATTGTCTATTTATATGGTCTTATGCATATGATACATAGACAAGAAAATGTATTGCAGATGTATTTTGAATTCGGGTGTGAATTACAGTAGATTTTGTTTAGCATAGCTCCAAACGGATCTTGGTATTGTATTGAGAGAGTGGAGGCTTATAATAAAATATAAGGAAGTGATTCTTGGTGGACGTAGCCTGAATTGGGTGAACCATGTTAAATCTTGTCTCTCTGTGTTGTGTTATTTATTCTTCACTTTTATTTTAGATCTGTAATATTTTCTACATATTAGTTTCTACTGTTGTGATTCTTTAAGGGATTATTCCGCATATTTTATCTCTTATTTCCAAACAGGTATAATGGCTCATTCCTCTTTCTTATCAAGCTGATGTACCCTTTGTTGAACCAAAGGTCCACATTGTTCTTATAACACCAAGGGTGCCCAAGTAGTTATGGGAAATTGGCCACCTCGGAGAGCACCAAGAATTCAAAGTCCTTAGTAAACTTGGCTCCCTAGATTGTAATAGCTGCATCCTTCAAGACATGGATGGCCATTTCCTTAGTCTTTTTTTCTATATCCAACACATTCGAATATGGCTTTAATGCAGGTATTCCCATTTGATGCCATGCATCCAAAGTCATAACATTAACCTCCGTACCTGTGTCAATGAGGATATTACTAAGGAGCCATCCATCTACAACTAAATTCAACGTAATCTCCTTTTCATAGTTGAGGTTGTGAGGGGGAAGGTTCACATGCAAGACCTATCTCTCACACTCTTCTTTGACATGTGGTACCTTCTCTCTCAACTAGGATCCTAGTAAAGGAATGATATTCTCCTGCCTTAGCATTTTACACACCTCCTTGACCTCATCCAGGTCATCCTTTTACACCTCAACCCTCCTTCCTTGTTCCTCCCTCTTGGATTTCTCCTTTAGACATTGGATCTCCCCTTGTAAGCTCTAAATAACATCCATGGTGTCTGATATATCTCCTTTTGATGTGCGAGGTCTGGATACTTTCCATGAATGACCTCCTCCCTTGAAACCAAGGTTTTATGTCTTATTACCTCTCTTACGTGCGTAGCTTTTGCCCTTGTTATTAGCAAGACAAGCTCCAAACATTCATCTTGTGTTACATGGGGCATCCACCATATGTCTGCCTTCTTAATACTAACCATTGCAACACCCTTTTCCTTTCGGTGCTCTTGATTCATATGCTCAAATGATTCTAGGCACTCCTCATACTTATGCTTCCTTCTGCACCATGAGCACTGCAACAGGTCTGGGAACTCACGTTTGTAATGTTCTCTAGATCCACAGTTGAAACATGTTTTGTACGGGAACTCACTCCTTCCTCTGTGGTTAGCTCAACCATAGAATCCTTCTCAAAAACATCTTCCATGTACACCTCCTTCTACACACTCCTCATAATGGTGATTATTATCCTTGGAACCATTGGTAACACTGGTTTGGTGAACCCATGATCAATGGCCTCATGGATCTGATCGATGAGCCTACAGTTCTTAGTATCATGGGTTGTAGAGGTGTAAATTTTGTAATAACAAGACACATTCTTCCTGATCACATGCTACAGCAAGGGACATCTACTTGCATCATGGTCCCCATGACAAATTTCATAATCTCTTTGTCATACGCATCTTTTGTCCTCCGGGGAAATTATCCTAAACGTGTCCCTTTATTTCACAATCATGCACCACAAACCACTTTGCGAGTCCATGGGCTGAGTTTGCGAGATAATTTTTCCAACTACTTTTCCATAGAAGAAATTTGAGCCTCAAAGAATGGGCTAACCCCATTATCAATACTACCAACAGCTTCGGTGCATAGGGAAGCTTCCATAGCTTGCGCGGTTTGTAAAAGTTTTATGAGACAAGGCCCTTCTAAAAGGGGTGATCAATCCTCCAACAAACCATTGTGCATGCTGAGAAGGATGAATATCATATGATAATTTAGACAAGAGAGTTTTAAAACATGCATCATACTCTCACACACTCTCTGTCATTCCTTGTTGAATCTCCTTCAAAGCGCTAATGCTCTTCTACTCAAACTCAGGAATGTGGAACTCTACCAAGAATTCATTCTTTAAGGTAGTATAGTCCACCACCGTTTGATGAGGGTCATACTTCCTATACCAACTATGTGCACACCCTTGCAATATGGTTGCAAAATGACTAGCCTTCCATTCTGGGGTTGTGATACCCTTTGCATGCCATAGAATTTCACACTTGTGAACATGTTCCACAGCATCCTTAATGCCCATGTAATCTAGTAAATGTAGATACATTTCAAAGAATACTTGAGGTGGTGGCTAGGGTCCCTGTCCTCCTGATCCAAAGCCTTGGTTCCCTCCGGTGTTTCCTCCGCTATCCTGATCCACCAAGTCCACAAGGTCATGTGCCTCCAGAGCCACTAGATCCACGAGAACCACTACGTCCCAATAGGGCTGTCACGTGCCGTGCCAAGTGCCCCCACGATAACACCGAACTATGTGCCGATGGTGCAGTGATGCCACTTCACTACCACTATTGTGTCACGTGCCACTCCCTGATGTGAGATTGAAATCTTATGCACTTTCTCCTTGTCCAAATAATCCTCCAAATAATGGAATATGTGCAGCCATAGAAGAAGGAACTGTAAAATTGTACCTTCTAGGCACCGATCTGTCTCTTCCACTTGATATTAATCGCTGGTCAATAACACTTGTTCTGGTTCGGAAAACCAAGCGCTAGGGATCGATCACTAGCTAGGTTCATATATGTGCTAACGAATCTCCTTTCCTTATGTGACGAACTCTTACCAAAAGCCAAAGGGGTCTCCCTCACATGCTTTCCAAGATGGGGTAGCACAGGCTTAGGTTCCACATCTTCCACATGAACCTCAACTCCTTCCCACAATGTCTGTCTCCATAGATCCATCACACTAGCAGCCTCACATCATCTAGCAATCTCCCTTTCACGTGCTTCACTATACTTGAGCCGTCTCTCTTCCCTCTCCTTCTCTATCATGATATCTTCCATCTTCCTCCACCCAAGCTCCCTTACCCAACACTCAGAAAGGTCTAGCCAGCCATTGGGAATGCCTCTAAACTCATGGTAACCATCAATATCTTCATAGCTAGAGGAATAGTACATAGAAACGTTCCTCTAGGTTCTCGCATAAATTCAAACTCAGCAACCTCTAGATAAGAGTACGTAGAAATGGCATACTCTAGAGTGTAACTAGTCAATACTCCTCTCCACCAATGATCTACAGCATGGGTCCACGTTAGATCTACATCCTACAACCTTTGGTAGTCTTCTTTGTTCCACATATGTGATCCATAACGCCAACTTGATCTAGACACATAGGCTAAAAGCCATTCATATAGTTCTACTGGGAAGTAGCGAAAGGTCTCATATAGATTGTGGTAGAGGTTCTCTTCTACCCATCTACATGCATTAAACTCAGGTCCAGTGTTGAATCTCTGAGAAAATTCATCCTCCATGCTCTTGAACCATGATTCAACATTTTCCAATGTTAACCGCTCTATCATTACTCCTACATAGATCATGATGTATGCTAAATCCCACAACAACTTTGAAAAGAGGTCCCGGTAATGGAGCCAAGATGTAGTCATTTTTACTCCCATCACAAAAGGAAGGAATCCCATGTGCACCGGCCTATCACCTAACAAAATCTAAGCACTCACCCAAGGCACATGGGTTCCAAGTCTCTCTTTTATGTGAGTGTAATGGGAAACATCATCTATGATTAGTGTAAGATTTTTCATGAGGGAGGTTGAAACATACAATAACCATAGGGCTCGAACGGCCTCTAGATTCTTGCAATCGGTTCAAATCGAGTGTTTTAATAGGATCTAGAACATGCATTATGACATAAATAAATATATAAACATCATTTATAGCATGAAAGGAAAGAGAACTTATAAGAGAGAAATATGTATTGGAACCATTGATATTCCCGTATATATTATATCAGATCACCTCATTACATTCATTGATTCATTATAGAGTGTCACAGAGAGTAGACCGCAGTCATGCATATCACTGGACTTGTGTAACTAAGCTATCAAAAGAAAAATTACAACTCCATGCCCAAGACATTCTCTCCTGAATCAATTATCCACTAATAGAGTCTTCGCAGCAATTCTACAGAGCTCCGCCCATACTATATCTCAAACTCGCCATGTATATCAAAATCTTAGTGTCTCTCTTTTACTCTGCAGGTGCTTGTATTTATAATTCTCCTACACTACAAACTTGCCTTTCAGTGCCCTTAGATCTAGTGCCAAGTGTCGAATGTGGTCCTTCATGTGAGCATCCTTCTCCAGGCCTAAGCTTCCCACTTTATCTCATGATGTTCTTCTAGAAGATTCCATGGCATGCCCCTATCAGGGCCAACCTGTCGCCAGGATGGCATCTTATCCATGCACAACCGATCATTCTTATCAGGTGTTCCACCCTAGGTGCTCAAATTGAATAAGTCCCGAACCTCCTTTCGCACACGATGCGTGTTATATGCTTCCTTAAACCTTTCTCTTACGCGCTTTTGACTTGCGTGCCTTTTCATAACTAGGACCTTGTGCACCTAAGCACCTTTATACTTGGCCAATATTCCAGGGGTCCAACACTCTATTAGATAATAGATAAGCCCGAGTTAATAAGAAACAAAAGAATGGATTCTTTATATATCTCTACTACTTCATTAAAAATTAGAAAGATTCTTATTCGGTTGATAATATTGATTGGGATGATAAGTAAAAGGAACATATGAGTGATCCTAATTAATATGAACAATTTGGTATTACATATACACATTTTGAAAAATATATTTAAATCTGCTCAAGGGCACTAAATATGATATTGGCGTCGAATAATGAGAAACAAAATAATATACAAAGTGATACTTTAGATGATGTCAATAGTCCCCTAATTTTTATTATTGATTCTTTCCTTATTGTTGATGGGCCTAGGGATTTATAACATGAATAATATAAATTTAGTTCTCATGTCATTCTTTCTTTTCAAAAAATCAATGTATGGATAGGTGGAATGTTGCTTTACATTTAACTAGTTATAAAAATAAAATTCTATGACAGTGCTTCTAATTGGTGGATTTCTCTTGATATTCCATACACATTATACATTAATGTATAATATTATCTTGAATAATTCAAGGCATATGAATATATCCCATCCTTATTTTCCAAGTATAGGTTTCTTTACACTATAAATACCCTTATGTAGTTTTATATTGGATATGCTCTAGAAACATGTTTGTTAATACAATTGTCATCATATGTTATATCACATATCTTCAACCATAATGGGTGTCATACATAAATCAAAATTATTATCATTCAATTACAATATATTTTCATATAGTAATGTAAAAAAATATCAACTAAAATTCTTCTACTCCCACAATTTGTTACGAGTTTTCCCCTTTTAGTTTTCTATCATAAATTGAATTTACAATCATTTATACAAGATTGTCTTGTACTTATAACATATTTATGGAATATGCATTATTTAAATCATTGGGTTTGTCTTTAGCCCTAATAAGGATATTAATCTATAGTTATAGGTGCACCACCTATTCATGTACATAGATATGTTTTTAAAAATGTTAAAACTTTCAAATAATCACATAATAATGAACAACATTCAAATATGATAAATAATACAAAACCAAGGCAAGTTCTAGTTTTCTTGGCTAGTATATTTCTTTACACATGATGTATTTTTAAATTTATTTGATATGTATTTTATCTCTTGTTTACATACATACATTCACAAGGTATCTTTCTCTTTATGAAAAAGACACACTTTGATCATTCTTTGCATGATGATAGGATTTGTCTTGGTTCTATACAATACTCTCGAGTGGAATCCCTTGACACTATACAAGTTATTTTTTTCATTATATGTTATTTTACACTTTCATCATCGTGCTTTATTACATACATCGAGTTTATTTCTATTTATTTTATCAATAAGGACTAACAAATGTGTTTTTATAGTGCTAAACTACCTTATCTCTAGTGTTAATATTACCATTTTCTACACTAGGTTTATATTTTTCATTTCATTCTTATGTGGATTCATTCATTCATTACTCTTTTTGTGGTTTAACTTTATCATATTTTCTAAATACTATGCTATAAATTTTTTCTTGATATAACCTAAGGGACTCACTTAGCTTGTGACATTATGGGAATCCCATATTTTTGGATTCATTCTTATATTCACATATATGCACATGATTCTTTGATCATGAAACATTTTTCATTCATATATGATTTTCATGTGACATCATGCAAGTTCCATTTTGTGGCTCCATTCCTACGAGATGACTAAGCTTCCACATGTAAATATTAACTTAAATATATAGAAAAATTATAACTTAGAGTGGTGATTACACTATGGTTTTTCTAACATTTTTTTGCATGGTTTCTACATTTATTATATAATTTTTTTTACAAAGGAGTAGGACATGATTGTTATTTTCTTTATCGTTACTTTACATGTGTACTCTTGTTTCTTTCTTGTTGCATGTTATATTTTTTCCATGCTATGGTTTCCACCAAGTGTAACCCTTTACAAGTCTATATTTTATAGGTTTCTATAACTTAAGATTTTAATATAATTATATAACTTGTAACGCCCATAAACATTGTCCACACAAGACCCAAGAACAACTAAGGGTTAGCTAGAAAAATTATGGAATACCTTTTTTTAAAAGCATGCCCACAAAAAGTTTTTGAAAAGGAAAGTTGTCACATTAATGTTTCTAAGGAAATGATTTTTAATAAATGATTTCCCATGATAACACAATATTAAAAATTACATTATACTTTAATACATTTGATTTAACTAAGCATGTTTAATCTCCCTAAGTGTTATTTAAAAACAAATTAATTCCTACTATAGTTGAATATTCCCCATTGGATGTCAAGGGTAAAAGTATCCAATGTAATTAAATACCAAGGTTATTTAATTTCTAAAATATTAAAACAACTAATGAGGTCCCTTATTAAATAATGGGTTAGGATAATGAACACTTCCCTACCCCAAAAGTAACCCCTTAAAAATTCAACCCATATTTTGAGATTAAAACAATTAAACTAAAAGGGTAATTTCCACTCACCCACTTTCCATCTAATTTTTAAGGATGAATCTCATCCCTAGGATGGATTCAATTTGGACCATCGATGAGTAAAAAGGAAACTAACCCTAAAGCATTCTTACCATGGCTTCTTTTTCTTCTCATTTGGCTCATTTTTTATCTTTTGTTTTGCACGTTGTTGGAGGAGGAAGGGAAGCCATTAGAGGCCATCTCAAGATTTTGGAGAGGCATACTTGTTCCATTTATTTTAACATTTTTATCACACCCTCTCCTAGGGTTTCAATATATTTGTAAAATTTATTTAGCTTAGTTTCCTTTGGTTTTCCCAAATGGGCTTGTAGTTTTTTTCTTTTAAAACCCGAAAAAAAATGTGAAAATATATACATAAAAATGAATATATATATATATATATGTGTGTGGGTGTGGGGGAGGTTAAAGGAGTAGGCCACGGGTTCCATACACGGTCATGGTTTAAATAAAGCGTAGGTTTGACTTGTATGATGGCAGTGTTATGGCCCTTGGGAAAGGAAAAAGTAAATAACAAAAAAAATATGAAGTGGGGTAGTCAACCCCACCCTCCACCATTCTATCTAAACTCCCACCAACGGCCATGGCTATGTCCCCACCCTTCCCATGGCTTAGATTTTAATATTAAAGTTTTAAACTTTTACAAACTAAACAAGAAAACTTTGTTATGGGGAATAACAATACGTGGGTTTATATATATATATATATATATATATATATATATATATATTCCCCATAACAAAGTTATCTTGTTTAGTTATATATAAACAAGATATGTTTAGTTATATATAATAAACAAGATATGTTTAGTTATATATAAACAAGATAACTTTGTTATGGGAATATATATATATATATATAAACCCACGTATTGTTATTCCCCATAACAAAGTTTTCTTGTCAAGTTTGTAAAAGTTTAAAACTTTAATATTAAAATCTAAGCAAGCCGTGGAAGGGTGGGGACCTAGCCATGGCCATTGGTGGGAGTTTAGATAGAATGGTGGCGGGTGGGGTTGACTTCCCCACTTCATTTTTTTTATTTACTTTTACCTTTCCCAAGGGCCATAACACTGCCATCATACAGTCAAACCTGCACTTTATTTAAACCACATAATTGTGTATGGAACCCACGGCCTACTCCTTTAAACTCCCACACACACATATTATATATATATAATTTTTATTTTTCTATAGTTTATAAAGCATATTTTCCTTAATATAGTAATATTAATAGAACATTAAAATTAATATATTTTCTATTAGTAAGTTCATCAATATCAAATTATTTAATTGTTAAAAAATATATAAAAATAATATAATGCTACAACCAAAATTAATAATGGGATATATTTATCACTATTGATAAATAAATACTTGCACTTGATTTCTCCTTGAACATGTTGATAACACTTGTAAGGGAAAAATAGATTTCATTTCAATTCTTTTATCAACTTGAAATGAATTTGCAATGAATTTTAAATGAGAATAGCATCCTAAAGTTATAACTTAGATCACTAATTAAAACTTAAGTAATTTCCATCTATTGGGAATAAAGTTTAAAATATATTTCATCCACTATATGAAAATGAACCAATGCAACTTACTTCACTACATGCCTTTGAGTAATATCCAATGAGGGGGAGAAGCCATCCTCCTCATTAGCCCCGAGCCCCAACCACATTACAATGAGAGGTGATTCCAACACATGGAAACAACAAGCTTCCACATCACAAACCAAGTATTTCACAACCATTCCAAATGCACATTCAACTCAAACTACAAACACAAGAAGGAGAAACAAAAAAATATACAAGGCTTCTAAATGAAGATCCAAAGGAGCAAGAACCTATGGGAGGCCACTTATGCCTCCCAATGGGAAATGGGTGCCCACCTTAAAACCTCCAATACATATCTCAAATCCCCTACATACTCTTATGCCTCCCTCAAGTACCTCTTATGCCTCCCACATACTCTTATTCCTCCCTCATTCTCTTATGCCTCCCTCATACAAGAACAAGTAAGAAATGTAAGCATTCCTTGTCCAAGGTGGGGCACCCAACCCAAACTCCCTCCAAAACATGAAATAACTCTTATGCCTCCCTACATGAATTCTCCCCATAGTCCCCTCCTACACCACACTTAGGAAATCTACCCAAGTACCCAACAAGCATTCCAAACACTCAACAAAAACAAGCACACAAACAAAAAATAAAGGAATAACATAAGAAAAAGTAAAGCTCCTACCTTTCCATAGTAGAGCTTATTCCAAGAGTCAAACTCCAAGCTCCTTCAAACCCAAGAAATCACCAACAAGCTCCCACAAAGACCACAAGCTCTCCAAAATCCTCTAACTCCAAGAAATGCAAGAGCACAAAAGAATGAAGTAACCCCCAAACAAGAAAAAGAACTTGAATAAATAGAAAAGGGAGAGAGGAGGATGATGTGGCTCCAAGTAGGATGCCACCTCATTTCCTCTCTAACCCACAACACCCTAGTCAACCCCATACTCCAAATCACAATTAATGAGTGGTTGAAGAAAATGGCATATTACTTACACACACAATCTAAGCCCACACCCCTTAAGGACTAAAATAAATACATGTAAGAAAGTGTGATAAAACTTATAATTTGTCTTCCCAAAACACCTAATGGGGTGTAATTTTGACCCCAACCCATAGGTAGGGCTAACATAGAAAGTTAAGAGGTGTGGGACAATTTTAACTTGTCTCACAAACCTTCAAAATTGGCCCTTAAGGTCAAATTCAAATTTCCATGAGGGGGTAGAGTGTACAACACTCAAGATCACAAGCACTCAATCTTATAACACAAAACCCAAGAGCCATCTAGTCTAATAAATGAAAACTTTTGGTCACATCCATAATTAGTTAATAACAAGATTAATTTACTTTAATTGAGACACTTAAACCCATTAAGATAAAGGGGAAGAATACATCATTTTCTAAATAATTAAAACAAGGAAATTACATCACTAAAAATCACATACTACATTAAATAAAGGAAACTAAATAAAAGACAACACATAACCCCTTAGTCACAATTTCCCCTAACAATAATTCAAACACACACACAAACACATGTTGCCATGGTTACCCCTACTAAATTCATCAAAAATTCCAATTTGGTTTGTCTCCAATCCCCCGTTGTTTGTTGTGAATAAATTTACCTTCAATACACATAAATACCTTCTTTAGCCTCGTGGTCGCATTAAAACATCCAAGTTAAAATTTGTAATATAAATCCACAATCATCTATATGAGCATATAATCATCGTTTAAGAAATTACGATATCATGTACAATTTCTAACAACATCTCAATTCTACATTTCATCAATATCTAGATGATCATAAGATTAGTTATATTGTCTAGGTCTAATCAATATGACGAAATATTACATGTATAAAATATATAATTATAACCATATCAACATCAATATAAAATGTCTCTAATAATCCACACACATTATGTATGAATTGAAATCAACAATAGTCCGATATCTCTAACATATAATATCATGCTAAATCGAAAGATATAATAATATCCTTAAGTATAGTCGAAATGATATAAAATCAATAACAAAAGAGTGTCGAAGGGAAGTGGGCACTACATCCCCTTCCCCTTAGACTCGACTTCCTCCTGTGAGTCACCGAACAGGTTTGGAAACTTAACTCGTACCAATATAGCATCCTCCCATGTAGCCACAGTCTCGTAATATCCATCCCACTAGACTCAAACCTGGTCAATCTCTCTACGTCGAAGGCCCAAAGTCCTAAACTCTAAAATTCAAATGGGCTCCACCATCACGTGCCCCTGATCCTACACCTACAAGGAGGTCCAATCTAGTACATGAGAATGGTCTATAATATATCCCCTAAGTACAAAAAAATGAAACACATCGTGAATGCTAGACAAGCTAGGTGGTAATGCTGTAGGCAGGTAAGCTAAAGGGCCGATATGCTCCAAGATCTCAAAGGACCTAAAAATCTAGGTGCAATCTTAGAAAATTTTCCATAAAAGATAGGGCTCTTATGTGTTCGACATGAAGAAACACCTTAATGCCCACCTCATAACTATGATCTGTCCTATAATGATCCGCATACTTCTTCTACCTATCATGCACCTCCTATAATGTACTGTATAATTATAACAACTTTGTTATGCCATGTCGTGTAGTAACTCTGGTATAAGAGAAACCCTTTCCTCTAACTTGTCCCAACTAAGTGGTGTCCCTGCACTCCTGCTATATAATTCTGAAAAGGAGCCATGCCTATTGAACTTTAGAAGCTATTATTGTAGGAAAAATCAACCAAGTACAAATAGTCCTCCCATCTCAATGATGATACATAACGTACATTCTAAGAATGTCCTTTAAGATATGATTCACACACCCAAGCTTTCCATCTATCTCAGGGTGGTATGGTTTACTAAAATTGATCTTCATCCCGATAGCATGTAACATGGTAGTCCAAAAGTCGAAGTGTACAAAGGATCATGGTCATAAATTATCTTCCATGGAATCCCATGTAATATGATAATCTCATCTAGATATACCCGTGCCACTACACTAGTTGTGTAGGTATTCTTCACATTGAAAAATGAGCCACTTTCGTCAATTTATCCACCGTGACCATGATGATGTCATGGTGTTATCTCGATGTCGGTAGCCCAACAATGAAGTCCATGGAAATGGTGTCCCACTTCCACTCCAGTATGACATTAGGAAAGAAAAGGCCGCTTGGATGCTGATGCTTGGCCTTCACCTTCTAACACTCTAAACAAGCGTGACACAAATTGGGCCACATCTCTCCAAAGTCCCTTCCAATGGTACTACTGTCTCAAAGTGTTGTGCATCTTCTTCATCTCGGGATGGGCTAAATAAGGTACAGATAAGCCTCTATCAAAATTTCCTTCCTCAAGCCTCTGTCTCTGGGAACATATATATGACTTGTGTTAGATAAGGCCATCTTCCTCTAATGAAAAAACCATCAAACTTCCCCCAAAGAGTCTCTAAGACTCAATCTCTACCTTGGCTGCAAGGTAGAAGATATCGTGAGGAAGTTCCTATAAAATCTTGCCTCACGATCTATACCCACCGAAGTGGCCATAGTCACATGTCTACATCTACTTACGACATCTACAACCACATTCTCCTTCCCCTTCACATGATCTATCTCCATGTCATACTCACAAAGCAACTCCATCCAACACTGCTGACGAGCATTGAGATTGGGCTGCATGAAGAGGTGGCAAAGACTCAAGTGATTAGTCCCGTGTAAATTTTTGGCCAAAAGGAAGTGTCCCCATTGAACTAAGGCATGAACAACTACCGAAATCTCAAGATCATGATTCGGATAATTGAGCTCATAATATTTGAGTTTGTGAGACTCAAAAGCCACTAATTTTCCCTCATGTATCAACACACCTCCAAGTCCTACCAAAGAAGCATCTATGCATATGAAGAACTCACCACAGGGATCCGGAACTTCAAGAATAGGCATTTTCATGAGGCATTCCTTTAATGTCTTTAAAGCCTTCTCACATCTATCTAACCATACAAACTTCTTCCCTTTCCACTAAAAGGAAGTTATGGGGTGTGCAACATAAAGTGTTGCACAAATATCCTATAATATCCTTTCAATCCCATAAAGCTGCACACCTTAGTCACACTAGTGGGTGTTGACCAATCCATAATAGCTCAAATCTTCATAAGGATCAATTGTGATACCTTCCCCGAAATGATGATGTGGCCCAAATACTACACCTCTATGTGAAAGAATGCACACTTTCCCAAGTTCCCGTAAAGTTCTTCTCACAAAGATCTTTGTAGAACTCCGAAAAAAGTGTCCTCGTGCTCCTCACGTGTATGTGAGTATATTAGAATTTTGTTAAGGAAAATGAGCACGAAGCAATCTGAAATGTCCTGAACACCCCATTCATCAAGATCATGAACACTACGGGAGAATTTGTCAAACCAAAAGGTAGTACGGTGAATTTATAGTGGTCATATCTCATATGGAAGGTGGTCTTAAGAATATCTACCTCCATGATCCTCAGCTGATGATATCTCGACTTAAGATCTATCTTGGAGAAAATTGTGGCCCCCTTCATCTGATCAATTAAATCATCAATGCATGGAAGGGGGTAACAATTTTTATCATTACTTTTTTAGCTTGCGGTAATCAATACACAACCGCAAGGATCCATCCTTCTTCTTCATGAAACATCACCAATGCACCCCAAGGGGATACACTAGGACAGATTAGGCCTTTCTCTAGAAGGCCCTCAAGCTACAACATGAGCTCACACAGCTCAAGGGTAGTCATTTGAGAAGGTTCTCCTGAGATAGGATCTTCTCCTAATTAGATCTATGTGAAAATCTATCTCACATGGGGGTGGTAACCCTAGAAGCTCCCCTAGAAAGACATCAGAAAACTCTCTCAAGATGTGATGGTCATCAATTTAAGTTCCACTAAACTCATCCTCCGATCTATCACTAACCGTAACATCATACATTTGGTAACCCCGTCACACACACTTTGCTTAAGTTGTATAGTGGAGATGGTGTAAATGGAAACGAGTCTCCTAACCCATGTTATCACCGACTCGGCTCCTAGATCATCTATAAATTATATAGTATTATGGTAACAATCCACTGCGGCTCTATGTGTAGATAACCACTCCATGCCCAAGATGAATCCATATGATCCCAATATAAGGATACGAAGATACGAGGAAGTGGTGAAGGGTCCCAAATCCACTACACACTCCTTTACTAAGGAGTCTACAAAAATTTTGGCTCCAAAAGCCATTTCAACATCCCAACTAAGACTTTACCTAACTACTACCATCCTACAACGCTCTACTAAGGATGGTGCAATAAAAGAATCTAATGAACCGAATCAAACAAAATGGAGGTAGGGATACCAATAATGATACCTATTATCTCTATGATAGTACTATGGTGCTCATCCCGGTGGTTCTCACCGCTACATAAATCCGATGACTGTGCCCCATATCAGCAATAGTAAGCTCTAAAATCTATGAGAATAAGCTCCAGCTAGTACTCTAGAGGTTTGTGTTGTGGATCCTGATGATCCAGCTATGGACTCTTGAGGTCTCTAATGATGAGATCCTGTCGACCGAGCTCTCGGTGCACCTTATGTCCTAATGGGAACCCTAGGAGGAGGCCCCATACTTTATCCTCTCTACGCATCAAACCTCTTAGTAGGTCTGAATGGTGGAAAAATCTCTGTATTGCTATCTTGCTAAGGTGGTTCTTTGTGGTGGTCTGAGAGAAGACCCACCACGAGGAGGGGGAATGACCCCCTTTATCTGCTATCCTACATTTGCTTTGGATGCAGCTCCAAACTATTTCCATGTCTTGTTGCATCTTTCCTTGTGTATCCTCTATAATATAAGCCTTCTCCACAGCCTCTCGCTAAGTTTGTGGGAAGTGAATGTGCACTGCACCACCCAAATCTAAATTTAGGCCCCTGATGAACTTGTGAGTCTACATACTAGAGTAGGTCTAAAAATTGACTCTCATACTCAACTGCATTCATAGATGCCTGACGGAGGTCATGGAACTCATCTATATGTTGTTGAATAAACCTCTGGGATAAGTACCTACTCCTAAACCACTCCTCAAAGAGCTCCTAGGTAACTATCTTTGAATCAACGTGGAGCTTCTGCTCCTCGGTCCTCAACTAGACACCTACTCCATCCTTTAAAAGATGGATCACAACATGATATTTTTGTTACTAATACAAGGGCAGAGCTTGAAGCACTCGCTCAAGCTCACTAACTAGGCCTCTACCTGAAATCCACCTATATCTCTAGAATAGTGAGATGGTTGTAGCTTTAGGATCTCCTTGATATGGTCTACAGATTTTCGATTGGTAACCCCTAGGCCTTTCTACATGCTCATCTCTAGGTCTAGGGCTCGAGACCTATCCCTGTGTCCTGAAATCCTTTCTCCTTGTCTCCTCTATGGTGACTCTACTCTAGCTGACTCCACGTAGGAGTTCTCTACCCTATGATCCTCACTATGTCAAGGAGATGCACGAGCCTCAACGGATGGATCCCTATCATGTTTAGTTGATATTTTCGCTAAGGACCCTCCGCGTATAGTGGTATTGACGTTCTGAAGTGTGTGTAAAATATGGGGTAGAATGGCCCCTACGGCTTGCTCTGGAGGTGGAAAATCTAAGTCTATGTGAAAGGAACCCTCATCTTATCCATGCCTCCTACATAGACCAAGGTGAGAGTTAGTTCATCATTCTAAGTTTTATTCTAGTTTTCTATGTTTACTAAAATATACAATTTTTCAAACAAGTTATTTTCTAGGTTTAGTATTGTGCTAGGTTTAATATTGTACTAGGTTCAATGTTCATGTCTCATGTTTTCTGTGTGCCCAAGGGTCCAAGATTTGAACCCATGGCTCTGATACCAAGTGTAACACCCATAAAAATTGTCCGCACGAGACCCAAGAACAACCTAGGGTTAGCTAGAAAAATTATGGAATAATTGTTTTTTGAAAAGTGTGCCCACAAAAGTTTTTTGAAAATGATAGTTGCCACATTAATGTTTCTAAGGAAATAATTTTTAATAAATAATTTCCCATGATAACACAATATTTAAAATCTACATTATACTTTAATACATTTGATTTGACTAAGCATGTTTAATCTCCCTAAGTGTTATTTAAAAAACAAATTAATTCCTACTATAGTTGAATATTCCCCCATGGGATGTCAAGGGTAAAAGTGGCCAATGTAATTAAATACCAAGGTTATTTAATTTCTACAATGTTGAAACAACTAGCAAGGTCCCTTATTAAATATTGGGTTAGGATAATGAACACTTCCCTACCCCAAAAGTAACCCCTTAAAAATTCAACCCATATTTTGAAATTAAAACATTTAAATTAAAAGGGTAATTTCCACTCACCCACTCTCCACCTACTTTTGTAGGGATGAATCTCATCCCTTGGATGGATTCAATTAGGACCCTTGATGAGGAAAAAGGAAAATAACCCTAAAGCATGCTTATGAAGGCTTCTTTCTCTTTTCATTTGGCTCATTATTTCTCTTTTTTTGTAGGTTGTTGGAGGAGGAAGGGAAGCCATTAGAGGCCATCTCAAGCTTTTGGAGAGGCCTACTTGTTCCATTTATTTTCTCATTTTTCTCACACCCTCTCCTAGGGTTTCAATATATTTGTATAATTTATTTAGCTTAGTTTCCTTTGGTTTTCCCAAATGGGCTTGTGGTTTTTTTTCCTTTAAAACCGAAAAATAAAATATCTTAAAATATATACATAAGAATGAATATATATATATATATAAAGGAGCAGGTCGTGGGTTCCATACACACTGTTGTTTAAAGAAAGTCCAGGTTTGATTTGTATGTTGGCCGCATTATGTTCTTGGGAAAGGTAAAAGTAAATAACAAAAAAATATGGAGTGCGCCAAAGTGAACCACACCCCCACCATTCTATCTAATCTCCCACCCATGGCCGTGGATAGGTCCCCACCCTTCCCACGTCTTGCTTACATTTTATTATTAAATTTTTAACTTGTAAAAACTAAAAAGAGATAAAATATGTGGAATAATCCCTTACAAAATCGCAATGCACAATAGAAACTAATATGCAAAAATATTACGGATCGCAAATAAAAGTGTAGAATAAATAAGACAACACAGAGAGACAAGATTTAACGTGGTTCACCCAATTTGGGCTACGTCCACCAAGAATCACTTGCTCAGATTTTATTACAAGCCTCCACTCTCTCAATACAATGCCCAGATCCATTTTGAGCTATGCTCAACAAACTCTACTGAGAATTCACACCCAAATTCAAAACACATATGTAATATATTTTCTTTTACCTTTATCATATGCATAAGACCATATAAATAGACAACTGCTTAAGAAGTTTTACAAAACCATCGGTATCAAAACAATGGGGAAAAATTAAACTGTCCCATAAACCTATGGGAAACCGAAGAGGTGGTTTTACAAAATAATGGGTACCGAAAAAACATGGGCCCAAAAACAGCCCATAATGGTTACCCATTACCCATGGGTTAATAAACCACCCATGAAAATTTGTTTCGGGGCTTCACCCCCGAACCCCCTTGACCCGCTCACTAGTGAGCGGGACCTCCGTAGGAATACTCGAGTGTAACACATAGAAGGTGTACCACACTCTAACATGAAAATAGGCTCCATAAACATAACAATCTCCCACTTGGAGACTGATTTCCATTACGAGCAAGCTTCTCAACCTTTCATTATCATCCGTAAAGGCCAACCAAATCTGAACATAGCTTTAGTTTATCCCTTGTGACCACCTTGGTCATCATGTCTGTAGGATTCTGAATGGTATGAATCTTCTCCAACTTCAACTTATCTTCCTCCAAAGTTGTCTTGATGAAGTGATATCTCAACTGTATATGCTTCATCCTGGAGTGGAAAGCAGAGTTCTTAGCTAGGTGTATAGCACTCTGACTATCACTATGTAGATTACATTCCTCCTTCTTATGCCCCAACTCCTCAAGCAATTGTTGTAACCAAATCATCTCTTTGCTTGCCTCTGTGGCAGCAACATACTCAGCCTCTATGGTTGACAAAGCCACCAGCTTCTGTAGTCATGAAATCCAGCTCACTGCTGTCCCACCTAAAGTGTAAATATAACCTGTCATGCTCCTCCCGTTGTCTACATCTCTAGCCATGTCTCGAATCTACATAGTCACGTAAAGTGGTGTCTCGATCCATCAGTAGCACAAAACTATCCCCATGGTCCTCTCAAATACTAAAGGATCCACTTTACTGCTTGCCAATGCTCTTTACCTGGATCACTCATAAATCTACTCACAGCTCCCACTGCATGGGCAATATCAGGCCTAGTGCACACCATAGCATACATCAAACTGCCAACCGCTGATGAGTAAGGTACCTTGGACATCTGGTTTCTTTCTTGCTCTGTCATGGACACTTCTCCTTTGATAACTTGAAATGGCCTGCCAAAGGAGTCCCAACTAGTTTAGCATCTTGCATGTTAAACCTATCCAATACCTTCTTAATGTACTCTTCCTAAGATAAATTCAACTTCTGTTCCTTCCTATCCCGAGTTATCCTCATACCAAGGATTTGTTTGGCTTCCCCAAATCCTTCATATCAAAGGATTCACTTAGCTATTTCTTGAGTACTTTTATTTCCTGCATGTTTTTACCTGCAACCAACATGTCATCAACATACAAACATAGGATAATATAACTTCCATCCTCAAATTTCTTTGTATACACGCAATGGTCAGAATGACATCTAATATAACCTTGCTCCATCATGAAGCTATCAAACTTCTTATACCATTGACGTGGAGCTTGTTTCAAGCCATACAAGCTCTTCTTCAGTTTACACACCATCTCCTCTTTACCTTTGACCTCATATCCCTCTGTTGCTACATATATAGTTCCTCCTCCAAATCACCATGGAGAAATGTAGTCTTTACATCTAACTATTCTAAGTGCAAGTCTTCTGCTACCACTATTCCAAGAACAGTTCTAATAGAATTCATTTTTACTATAGGAGAAAATATCTCATCAAAATCTATACCTTGTTTCTGTGTAAACCCCTTGACCACCAACCGGGCCTTATATCTTTTCTTTCCTCCTTCTTCCACTTTAACTCTATACACCCACTTATTCTGCAATGCTCTTTTGCCTTCCGGTAGGTTCACCAAATCCCAAGTTTGGTTCTCCATGAGAGACTTATACTCCTCATCCATGGCTTTCTCCCACTTATTACTTGCAGCTACCTCGCATTACTTCATCAAAGCTCTCGGCTGTCCACTATCGGTGATTAATAAATAATAAAGAGAAGGAAAAAAATGTTCAGGTTCTTTTCTTACCCTAGAAGACCTCCTCACTATAGGAGTTTGGGGTTCCTGTTGAGTCGGTTCTTGAACTGTCTCATGGGTCACTATCCCATCCGAAGATCCACTACCACTACATATTCTTTCTTGGATTCTTCCCTATTTTCCTATAACTATTTCTTATACATGAATTTCTCATTAAAGACCACATCCCTAGACCAAATGATTTTCTTGTCCTTAATACTCCAACATTTAAATCCAAAGTCATCACCACCATAACCAATGAAAGTACATTTTTCTAATTTAGCCTCTAGCTTGGTCCTATCATCCTTGTCTATATGAACAAACACCTCACATCCAAAGACTCTAAGAAATGAATAATCAAATTTCTTACCATACCAAGCCTCCTTAGGTATTCCTCCATCCAAGGCACTTGAGGGTCCTCTATTTATCAAGTACACAACTGTGCTCACCACTTCTACCCAAAAAGAAAGAGGTAGTCCTGCATGTAACCTCATGCTCCTAGCACATTCCATTATTGTTCTATTCATCCTTTCTGATACCCCATTCTACTATGGAGTTCCTGGAACCATCTTTTTCCTACGGATTCCATTCTTAGAACAATGGTCATTAAATTCATTATTAATACTCCCATCCATTATCTTACCCGAGACACTTTAGCTTAAGACATGTTTCATTCTCTACCAAGGCTTTCCATTTAACAAAAGTGTCAAATACATCATATTTGTTTCTAATACAATAAACCCAAACTTTCTTTTTGCATCATCAATAAAAGTAACATAATAACTTGAACCCCAAGAGATGATACCCGAGTGGCCCCACACATCGAATGTACCAGCTCTAACTTACTCTCTTTCTTCGTAGGTCCAACCTTGAGAAACCTTACTCGCTTCTGTTTCCCATATATGCAGTTCTCACATAAATCCAAACATGTTTCTGTATATCCAGGAAAATTCTTCTTTATGATGTTCATGCCCTTATGGCTCATATGACCGAGCCTATAGTGTCATAATGTTGTATCTACATCTAAAGCCACAAGATTACAATCATTAGTACTATCAGTGGTTAAATACAAGGTTCCAACCTTCTTACCTCTTGCCACCACAAGAGCACCCTTGGTAACCTTCCAAGAGTTAGCTGTAAATATCACAGTAAAACCATCACTTCCCAATTGCCCCGCCGATATCAAATTTCTCCTTAATGTAGGCACATGTCTTACATCGTTCAATAGCCATGTATTCACATTCGACATCTTAACCTAAATGAACCTTTTCCAACTATACTACAAGCTCATCATCACCAAGAAAAATATGCCCAAAATCCCCTTGAACATAATCATCAAAATAATGCCTATGTGGAGTACCATGAAAAGAAGCCCTAAATCTAAAACCTAAGATTCAATAAATATTATGCAAAGAAATAATCAAAGCATCCTAACATACATTACCCAATGCCACATTTGCCTCCTTATTTTCTTCCTATTGTTTCTTCTTATCCTGAAGCTCCCAATAGTCTTTGCATGCCCAGGCTTTCCACAATTCCAGCATACAATCTTGTTCTTGGATTTTGACCTTGCCTATCTTTTGATTTTCCACGGTTTCCTCTATTCTTCTGTCTCCCTCTAGTTTCCATTTTCAAATCATTCCCTAAAGTAGAAGATTCCCTGAAGCTTTTTCTTCGCATTTCCTCGCTTAGAATCACCCCTACAACATCCTCAAACTTCAACTTCAAGTTAGCTAGAACCGAGTTACTTACTGCCATTACCAGGCTATTCCAACTCTCAGGTAAAGAGCATAGAATTAATAAAGCCCTAACTTCTTCATCAAATTCTATTATAACCGAAGCTAGCATATTCACAACCATATTGAAATCATTTAAATGATCTACTACTAAACTATTCTCAGACATCTTCATATTAAACAAATTTTTCATTAAAAATATCTTGTTAGAGGAAGAGGGTTTTTCATACAACTTCCCTAATGCATCCATTAGATCTTTTGTAGTCTTTTCCTTTGAAACATTAAATAATACCAAGATGCAAGACACAACCGGATTGTCCCAAGTGCCTTCTTATCCAGAAAATCCCATTCTGCATCTATCATACTTGAGGGTTTGTTCACCTTTTCAGACAACGGAGTATAAAGATCCTTTTGATAAAGGTAATCTTCCATCTGCATCTTCCAAAGAATGAAATTATACCCATTGAATTTATAACCCTAGATCTTCCTTCATCTACCATAGCTCCCACTAAAGCTAAAAACTTTCCTATGATTCAACACTTGACAAACCAAACCAGGATCTTATACTAATTGTTAGGAAATAAGAGATAAAATATGCGGAATAATCCCTTACGGAGATAATCGTAATAGTAAAACTAATATTCGAGAAAATATTACAGATTGCAAATAAAAGTGTAGAATAAATAACACAACATAGAGAGACAATATTTAACATGGTTTGCACGATTTGGGCTACGTCCACCAAGAATCAAATTGCTCATATTTTATTACAAGCCTCCACTCTCTTAATACAATACCGAGATCCGTTTGAGCTATGCTCAACAAACTCTACTGAAATTCACACCCGAATTCAAAACACATCTGTAATACATTTGCTTGTACATCTATCATATGCATAAGACCATATAAATAGACAATTGCTTAAGCAGTTTTACAAAACCGTGGGTATCAAAACAATGGGGAAAAACAAAACTGTCCCATAAACCTATGGGAAACCGAAGAGGCGGTTTTACAAAACAATGGGTACCAAAAAACATGGGCCCAAAAACAGCCCATAATGGTTACCCATTACCCATGGGTTAATAAACCACCCATGAAAATTTGCTTTGGGGGCTTCACCCCCAAACCCCCCTGACCCACTCAGCGGCGAGTGGGACCGCCGTAAAAATACCCGAGTGTAACACATAGAAGGTGTACCACACTCTAACATGAAAATAGGCTCCACAAACATAACAGATTTTTATGTTGGTCGCATTATGGCTCTTGGGAAAGGTAAAAGTAAATAACAAAAAAAATATGGAGTGGGCCAAAGAACCCCACCCCCACCATTCTATCTAATCTCCATCCCAGGCCATGGATAGGTCACCACCCTTCCCGTCTTGCTTACATTTTATTATTAAAGTTTTTAACTTGTACAAACTAAATAATAAACTTTGTTATGGGGTAGAACAATACGGGGTTATATATATATATATATATATATATATATATATATATATATATATATATATATATATTTCTATAGTTTATAAAAGCATATTTTCATTAATATAATAATATTAATAGTACATTAATATTTATATATTTATATATTTATATATATATAATCAAGTTCATCAATATCAAAATATTTAATTGTTAAAAATATAAAAAGAATATTAACCCTACTACCAAAAGTAATAATGGGATATATTTATCACTATTGACAAATAAATACTTGCACTTGCTTTCTCCTTTAACAATTTGATAACACTTGTATAGGGGTAAAATAGATTTCATTTCATTTCCTTTACTAACTTGAAATGGATTTACAATGAATTTTAAATGAGGATAACATCCTAAATTTAGAACTTAGATCACTAATTAAAACTTAAGTAATTTCCATCTATTGGGAATAAAGTTTAAAATATATTTCATCCACTACATGAAAATGAACCAATGCAACTTACTTCACTACATGCCTTTGAGTAATATAATGAACTTTAATATTTCTTCTTTCTCATCTTCAATAATACAAATACAACAATGAAGGAAAAATTTCCTTTCCTACAATACAACTTTCAAACAAAGATAATAAACTTTCTTTTCTATTTCACAAGACTAGCTTACAACACATACCTTTCTTTCTCTTTTTCAATATACAATACAACTTTCATATCCATTAATTGAATGCAACTTTTCTTCACAAGATTATTACAATGTCCTCCACTTAAAGTGGGAAATAATACAATAATGTAAGCTAAAAGAGTACAAGGTTACAAGTTCCTCCACCCTAAGTGTGAACAACAAAAATGCTTTTCACAAGAATGAATTTCTTAAGGATTCCAACAAAAGCTCCAAGCTTCACAACACCAACAAGAGAGCTCCTTCATGATTTTCTTGATCCACAACAAAATGGGGGAGAGGCAACACTCTTCACCCAACAAAATATCCAATGAGGGGAGAATCCATCCTTCTCATTAGCCCCCAAGCCCCAACCACATTATAATGAGAGGTGATTCCAACACATGGAAAAAACAAGCTTCCACATCACAAACCAAGTATTTCACAACCATTCCAAATGCACATTCAATTCAAACAACAAACATAAGAAGGAGAAAAAACAAAATATACAAGGCTTCTAAATAAAGAGGAAAAGGAGAAAGAACCTATGGGGAGGCCACTTATGCCTCCCAATGGGAAATGGATGCCCACCTTAAAAACCTCCAATACATATCTCAAATCCCCTACATAATATTATTCCTCCCTCAAGTACCTCTTATGCCTCCCACATACTCTTATGCCTCCCTCATTCTCTTATGCCTCCCTCATACAAGAACAAGTAAGAAATGCAAGCATTCCTTGTCCAAGGTGGGGCACCCAACCAAAACTCCCTCCAAAATAAGAAATAACTCTTATACCTCCATACATGAATTCTCTCTATATTCTCCTCCTACACCACACTTAGGCAAGCTACCCAAGCACCCAACAATAATTCCAAACAATCAACAAAAACAAGAACACAAACACAAAATAAAGGAATAACATAAGCAAATGTAAAGCCGCTACCTTTCCATTGTAGAGCTTGTTCCAAGAGTCAAAATCCAAGTTCCTTCAAACCTAAGCAATCACCAAGAATCTCCCACAAATACTACAATCTCTCCAAAATCCTCTAACTCCTAGAAATGCAAGAGCACAAAATAATGAAGTAACCCCCGAAAAACAAAAGAACTCAAATAAATAGAAAATGGAGATAGGGGGATGATGTGGCTCCAAGTAGGATGCCACCTCATTTCCTCTCCACTCCACATCACCCTATTCAACCCCATACTCCAAAGCCCAATTAATAAGTGGTTAAAGAAAATAACATTTTACTTACACACACAATCTAAGCCCACACCCCTTAAGGACTAAAATAAATACATGTAAGAAAGTGCGAAAAAAACTTACAATTTGTCTTCCCAAAACACCTAATGGGGTTTAATTTTTACCCCCAACCCATAGGTAGGGTTGGAATAGTAATTTAAGAGGTGTGGGACAATTTTAACTTGTCCCAAAGCCTTCAAAATTGGCCCTTAAGGCCAAATTCAATTTCCATGAGGGGTTAGAGTGTACAACAGTCTAGATCACAAGCACTCAATCTTACAACACAAACCCCAAGAGCCATCTAGTCTAATAAATTAAAAAATTTAGTCACATCCATAATTAGTTAATAACAAGATTAATTTACTTTAATTGAGACACTTAAACCCATTAAGATAAAGGGAAGAATACATCATTTTCTAAATAATTAAAACAAGGAAATTACATCACTAAAAATCACATACTACATTAAATAAAGGAAACTAAATAAAAGACAACACATAACCCCTTGGTCACAATTTCCCCCTAACAATAATTCAAACACACACAAAAACACATGTTTCCATGGTGACCCTTGTTGAATTCACCTAGAATTCCAATGTGGTTGGTCTCCAATCCCCCATTGTTTGTTGTGAATAAATTTACCTACAAAACACATAAATACCTCCTTTAGCCTCATGGATGCATTAAAAAATCCAAGATAAAATATGTAATATAAATCCACAATCATCTATATATGCATCAAATCATCATCTAAGCAATTATGATATCATTTACAATTTCTAACAACATCTCGATTCTACATTTCATCAATATCCATATGATCATAAGATTAGTTCAATTGTCTAGGTCTACTCAATATGATGAAATATTGCATGTATAAAATATATAATTATAACCATGTCAACAACATATCAACATCAATATAAAATGTCTCTAATAATCCACACACATCATGTATGAATCGAAATCAACAACAATCCAGTATCTCTAACATCTAACATCATGCTAAATCAAAAGCTACAATAATATCCATAAGTATAGTCGATAATAAAAAATCAATAACAAAAGGTGTCGAAGGGAATTGGGAAATATATTAATTATTAAAAACATAGTACATTGGTAAAAAGTATTATTTTCAGTTATGGTCTTAAACACTTTATCACCCAATCCTCAAAATTAGGGGCATTCACCAGGGTATTTTTTCAGCTACATACACATTATAATAAATATGAACATATTCTGACATCATTCATATCCTCAAGAAAATTTATCCATACTAATATGTTGTAAAATTTAAACAATGTAGTCATGACCATGGTACATCCTTGAGCTTTCTGTACATTACCAAATACGATGGTGGTTTCATTAAGATTACTAATTTCTATATATTCTATCATAGGTCTACAATATGTTTACACACTTATACATAGATATGAATCATTAAAAAGAAGGTCACATGAGGCATGAGTACCTCATTCGTTATAAAGACGTTATTTTTGATACATTTACAAAATTGGTATAGGGGTATGAGACTCCTACCCAAAAATATTTTAATATAATTCATCATCAATTTTAAAAGAATAGTATTTTTGGGTGTTTTTAAATTTCCATATAATTTAAGGTTTTTTCCTTTAAATTTGAAGAAAATTTAGGCTAGATATATTTTTAACTTAATGTGGGATATGGGATTGATGAAAAGTGTATAGGAAATAATGTGATCTTCCTACACTTATCTTTTATTTTCACTCACTATATTCCAAAATAAGGAAAGTGTTCAATCAAAATTGTGATATTAGTTTCAAGTGAATTTTTATCTTCTCTCATCTCACTCTCAAAATAGGAAGGCATCAAAGCACATGGGTTCTTTGTAATATAATAATTATTCCTACCTACTATCACATATGTATCAACATTGGAGAGCAATCACTCCTAATCCTTTGACATCTCTAAAAAATCCAAATCTCCAAGAATGAAATTAGAGTATCTGATCCCTTTGCAAAACAAGCATGTGTAATGTTTCCATTTTTGTATCTCCGTTACATACCTTTGGGAATATTTAATGTTGGAATGAATTATCTATATTTTGAGGTAAAATTCTATTTATATAATTGAAATTGAATAAACTTTGTGTTACAAGTTTCATCATGGAGCATGTCAATACCAATGCATCATGAAGTCCCTTCAAGAGAAGGAAAAGAGTGTTTGTGAACACTCAGTATGTTTTTCCTTTAAGGAGGAAAATTATAATTACAAACTTGAAGGGGGAGTGTAGGAAATTAAGTATGGTACCATGTCCTTTTTAATGCAAAGTATTACCTTATAATATCTTTAACACAAATTATCATACTCAAAATCTAATCTCCTCATGTAAATATACATTCTACAATTTTTTGATCCTTACACTATGTTATATCATCAATTCTATAAATCTAGTTTCGTAAAATTAGCATAATAGTTTTCTAAAATTTATGAAAAAGCTTCAATTTTGACATTTTTATCTCTTATGCTAAACTATATAGAAGGGTTATGATATGGGATCCTTTAGTGGCCGACATGTATGGTCCCTCCCCTTCTCAATAATTACATCTCATTTAAATTATAAATATTTATTTGGGCCATTTCATCTTCCTAGGTTTGGCTTTAATAGAATATCTCCTTCGAATGATTATATAACAAAGTAATTAAAACTTTATAACTCACCACACATTCTTACAAGATCCTATTGCAAGTTCATCATATAAAAATAATAAAATGGTCTCTAAATCTTATCAAATCAATTGCACAATTATGAGGTACTCAATCATGTTAACAAGTCTTGATTCACACATTTACAAGCATATAAATATCTTATAATACATGTATTAACATGAGAAAATAAATCCCAAACATTTTACATGGGTTTCAAATCACCATAAATGTTAGATCACATAGATAAGATAGATCATATTTTATTTCTATTACATTGGGTATATTCTATAATATGTAGAGAGCTCATTATATTGGTATCAAGATACATGACGGAACCCCTAGAGAATGTTTTATATATATATATATATATATATATATATATATATATATATATATATATATATATATATATATATATATATATATATATATATATATATATATCTTATATATATAATGACATAGGATAACTAAAACAAGTTTGATTTCCATATTAAATAATATGTAGTGTAGCACAGATTTTATCAATACCATTGAGGTCTAACTTCCTTGGGTAATATAACATCAAACACACCAAAACAAACACACACATGCACGCACACACACATGCACACACACACACACACAACACACACACACACACACACACACACACACACACACACACACACACACACACACACACACACACACACACACACACACACACACACACACACACACACACACACACACTCACTCACTCACTCACTCACTCACATGCGTGTGTGTGTACATTTACCCTTTTATTTTCTAATGATTTGATAATGGGTTATTTATGTTGATAGTATTTCTACTTTTTTCATATCATCTCAAGGTTGTTAAAGAAAGAGAAATATATAATGAAAAAAATATCTATGCAATTCTAGAAGAATGAAGTTTGTATAACCTAACTATCTCCTAGTCTAAAACAATAAAATACATGTCCTAGATTTAATAATTCCCTCCTAGGCCATAAATATTTTGTATGGTTCTTGTTATGTCGGAAAAGTAGCACCCTAGGATTTGCACATTACAAAACCATACTTTTGACTAACATGGGACCTGTCTCAAGGTATGGGACCTTTAAAATTGAGACAAACCTCTAGAGAAGGTTGGTTCCTGACTTATTCTAATGCTGATCTACTCCTAAACTACTAATTCCAAGGGACCAGAGGAAGAGAAATAAATAAATGTAAATCCTAGAATAATGGAGGAGATATCACCAAAACAAGACTAGAGAGATTCATAGAGAGTGAAAGTGGAGGGAAATGGGGAAGAAGAGTGTAGATAAAATTCCACAGTCCCAAAACACATTCAAACCTATGATCTCGTGGAGCATAACAAATTTAAGCCTTGCAAAGGAACACAACATGCACGATATACATATAAAGTATAATAGAAGGTAATAAATGTAATATAAATCAAGCTAGGACAAGAAGATCCAAAAAACACTAATTTTATTCCTTAAAATGATCACAATCCATTACAATACGAGGCACAAGAAAGGATCCTTCCAAAAATGCATAAATTTGAGGCTGCAACTCACAAAATTGTTTGAAATTTTTGGCGTAGTTCCATTACAATTATGAAATCCCTCCCTCTTTTTAAATGAGAGGAATTTACATATATATAGAGAAAAGGAGCTACCAACCAACATCCTTCATTAAAAGCTTTTTCGTAGGTATGGGAAGCCATGATGGTTTTCTTTTCAATAGTACATTTATTGCATGGTGAACAGGGGTTCCATACCTCATTAAACTGGTTGTTGAGCTACCTTGTATGGTGTCATTAATGTTTGGCGGTATCTAAAATAAAAAAATTTGCCTGATGGAAACCATTAGCTAACGCATGACAAGAAGTGAAGATCACCATCGATGAGGAAAAGACTTTTCGTATGAAAAGAAAAAATGTTATCACATGAGAGTGAGGGAGGTTGAGGCGTGAAAAAAAATGTGGTTGATGCGTGACAGGGAGTGATGTTGACGCGTGATGAGAGGGTGACGATGATGGGAAATAGAATGACACGTGAGGAGGGAATATTTCCATACAATAAGAAGGTATGTTGTCACACGTTAACAACATGTGGTTGACACGTGACATGAAGAATTTGTTATTGTGCATCAACAAAGTTTGGTTGATGCACGATAAGAAGAAGTGGTTTTCATGCATCAACAAGGTTTGGTTGATACATGATAGGAAGAAATGGTTAACGCATGTCAACATGGTGTGTTTTACATGTGACAAGAGGAGGTGGTTGATGTGTGACAAGAGGAAGTGGTTGATGTACAACAAGAGGAAGCAGTTGACATGCGTCAACAAGCTGATAATCTGTACATTTTTCCAGTTTGACCATTAATGATAATCTTGCTCCAAACCTTCATCACGGCGAGTAAGCTCACTGCAAGATACTTTGTAAACTTCTCACATTAACTATCAATTATGCAAGTGGATTGCAAAAATGGATAACAATTATACACCTCTTTAACTTTAGAATCTTATGTCCATAACATATAGTTGTAGATATTCATGTTTCACTACCCTACATACCCATATCACTTCATAATCATCTTGAACATCATAGTATATATCTCTTTTTTTTCATACTATTTTATTATGATTTATCAATCATTTATTTAATTTCAAGTTTTAGTCCACTATTCTAGTCTACCTACTTCTTATTATTGTGTGTTATTATTTATATTTTTAGACACCCTAGACCTCTATCATTCATATTAATTTTCAATCAAGCCTCCACTCTCCATGTTTTTCCCTCTTGACCTTTTAGTTTACCCCAAGTGCAATGCCATCAAAAATAGGTTATGGTTTCTATATTTGTATTTCCATTGGACACCATCCCTATGGGTGATTGAATTGGACTATATTTAAACTTAATTTGAATGTAAAATTATAACTTACACCCAATAAAACTAATTTTATATGACATTTTACACTAACATTAATTATTGATCTCCCCATTTTCACCCTATTGGCTTAATTTGGAGCCTTAGACCACACCTCTTATGCATTTTGGTGAACATATTAAGTTAGAAATATATATCTACTTGTTCATATTTCCCTTTATCCCCCATAAATATTATATCTCGATGATTTTTTTCATAGGGAAGCTTAATCTTTAGTGGTAAAAACCCCATTGTATATAAGTATACCTACCATTCTTTAGTCTCTTGTTCTATATATGTGCATGTTGTACATTATTCATCCATTTTTATAAAATAGATTAAATGTATGTTTTTTTATCTTATTATATTATTCCAATTGTCTTTTCTCATCATCTTACATACCCTTATTTCGAATCCTTGTAGGATAATTTTCTTTATATTATTTGTAGTCCCTTGAAATCTATACATATCCTATGGTTAGGGTCACTAGTCTCTCAATTTATGACATTAGATCTCCCTTAGAAATTTTGTATTTTCATAATATAGTACTTCATATATTGCATCCCTATATTTTAGAACCTAATGAGTAACCTCTTTTTTACCCATCAAACACTTTGGTGAATCTAACATTAATCTTACTCATCTCTTATTTGAGTCATCTTCCTACTTCATCTTTTCTATTCAATTTTAAAAATCTTGAATTGGATCTATAAGTTTTCTCAACTTATAGTTTCCCTAGGGTTTCAAATCTATTAGTGATTCAGGCTTGTATTCAAATTTTCATCTATTATTGGACCTAAAATCTAAATTTCTCAATTTCCCCTAGGGTTTCAAGGTCGCTCATCGTATTTAGGTATCTTATCTCGGGATTCTTACTATAAATTGACCTTTGAAAAAATACTTAACAATTAAATACTCTTTTTTAAATTCCATTAAAGTATCAATCTTTGTAATGAAAATTGTTTTTATTTAGAATAAATACTAGCATAATTTTTAGAAAGTAAAATACATTTTTTTCTAATAAGGCTATAATAATAAATATATTTACTCTATTCAAAATTTCTTTGGAGGTGTTTATTAAATGCAATCATTTGATAAACAATATATTTTGTTTCATTATATTCATCTTATATTTCTATAAATGGTTATTTTACTAATACAAAGACAATTTTATTTTATGAAAACATCACTTTTCTAGCCTATCCTCTTTACTCATTTTAGGATTAATATTATCCATCTCCAATAATTAAATTTTGGTTTTATTCTCAATGATTATGTGATATATTGATTTTTTATCCTTTCCTTATCCATATTTTTCATCAATCATCTTATTTATTCACTTCATATGCAATCATCCCCTATGAAATTCACCTTACATAGTTGATCCCACATATATATAATATTCTTGATGTTATTCCATTATCCCCTATGCACACACTTACATAGATGATACCATCAGTTTATTTTTCCTACCTTACATTCCCATATCTCTTACACCATTGTGCCATATGTATTTCTACAAGGTTTATTATGATAGGATTTGTGTAAAAGTATATCTTTTATAGGTATATCTTGATTCTCATCATGTCTCATCTAAATTTTTCCTTTCTATCCCCAATCCACTCAATTTTCTTATGGGTTTCTCTTGTACTCTTTCTCGTATGAACAAAGTGTTTCTACATAGAAAATATATCCTAAACCCATTCTTACTTATATCAAGACTCAATCCATTATTCATTACACAAAAATGTATCATTCTCCTACAAATTCCATTGTCATCCATAACAAAGAACAAAAATGTCATTTGAGTCCATCATCTCACCCATCTAATTTGACAAAAATTGTGATCTTACATCTATAGGTATGAACCTAGCTAAAATAACTCCTCTCCATCTGATTCCATCAGCCCATGTGCTCTAACACAACCAATCACATTGAGTGTCAACTTTAAAATTAAATTTGATTCGATATAAATTCATAAAATTGATCTTATTAAATATATCAAAATATGAATAATAACTAATGCTACATGCCCAAGAATGAAAGTAAATTAATCAAAGTTTCTCAAGGTATAGGTCTTAGGAAATGGACATTCCTAAAACCCTATTTATTTCCTATTATTCAATCAAATCCTCCTACAAAGAGAACAACCCCCAATAAATCCCTAAAACTACTTTATACAAGAGTAATACCAAGGCTTCTTCCTCAAGTAACCCTACCAAGACTTGATTATAATCTCATGAATATAAAGTTTTTAGATCAAATGACCACTATGTAATATTCTACCATAGTTAACATGCTTGAATGTAAAATAATGTTTTCAAAATGGATTCTCATCCAAAATAAGTCTTTATAACTCTTAATAAATGTTCATTACCTTGTTTTCCTTTGGATGCTAATCAGAATCCTATCTATCCTCCTACAATCAAAAATGTTATTTACAAATTACATAATATACCCATATTTCCTTATATTGTCTATATTTATATAAGGGGATATCTCAAACCACTTCTTATGATGGGTCAACTTATCGGACCATGTATCTTAATTTTTGTGGATATGTCTATAAGGATTGGATCCAAAATAGTACATATGATATGACCAAGCTCGTTAAAAGACCTATCACCATATTTTTCCATGCAAGAATGAAAAGGGTATTTATAAGAAGTTTTCTATTTTTGGAAAAAAAAAATCTATTTTTAGCGTTTGGCTATTTTTAGCATCCACAAAAAAAAATGTTCTAGATGGAAATTTGGTGGATGGAAAAATTGCTATTTTTAGCATTTGTTAAAAATATAGAGTGTCTAAAATTAGAGTGCAAGTGCATGCACAAATACTAAGCAAAAAATAGTGAAAATTAATGCTAACAATAGTGATAGGAAAAGTAAAAGAAGAAAAGCTAAAATTACCAAGGATTAGCGCCCAAAGTTGAGAGTCAAAGGGCGAGTTTTCTATTTTTAAATAATACTTGCATGCTCAAAAACCAGTACAACATTAAGGAGGCATAAAATTCTATTTTTGAACCTTTTTCATGCTATATTTAAATTCTTTTTCATGCTAAAGGCATGCAAAAAGTTTCACAATATCAAGGGAAGTCAAGCCCATTTTAATCACATTAGCATGAGGATATTTTCAATGCAACATGGGGCGAGTTTGGGCTTGTTTTAAATACATTTTGTATACCTAATGTAAGAAACAATCTTAGCCAAATAGTAAGCACAAAGAGGCAAAATAGGAAAATCACAAAAAGGACAAAAGTGAAAGATAGCAGTAGTAGGTCAAAGTCTACGCAACAACCTTAAAAGGTAAAGGTAACTTTTTTAAAATAACTTTTTCATCCTTTATTTAGAATGGATTTCAATACATTCAGGGGAAGTTAAATTTTTTCGCTCCCTTGTATATACTTAGCATGGGGTATATTTCAACACAAGAGAGTTATTTTTATAGTTACTTTCCTTTGGATACACTTACATGGTGCATGTGTGTGTGGGGTGAATATTTTATTAATTAAGTGTTTGCATGCACAATTTTTAATGCAAGACTAGGGAAATGACCTTTTAAAAGGTTTTATTTTTGTTAAATAAAATATATACACACTCTTCTAGCTGTTTTGCTCTAGAAATCCTAGCATGTACTTGTATCTCTAAATAAAAAATCTTTTTTTTTCCTTCTTATATCACTAGTTTTGTGAGTATTCATTGTGTTGATTAGGTATTGTATTGCTTTGTTGTGGAATTTCTTCCCTATATTGATGTCCTTTACCCGAACCTTTGAATTATTTTTGTAAATTAGCCTAAATTTTTGCATGTGTGTGGATCTCTATATTTTACGTATGCGGTAGTACATGTGTGTGTCAAAATCATTGGTGTATCACTACAATTTTAAATTTCCAGACATTCCTTATCAATTTGGTAGTTGTTAGGTGATTCACAGGGAACCAACTAAATCTGTCGTTCACCTAAGTCATAGGTTCTTGTCAATGGAAGAGAGAGTACACACACCATTCTCTATTAGGTGCACTTAGGGAGACAATAGTTTTGGGCATGCCTAGTGGGAATTTTTTTCAAGGAATTGATGTTGGTTTAGAATCTAGAAACTTCAAAGGTTTTTACAGGACATACTGGTTACTGGACTAGTAAAGGCTAATGCCAAAGGTTATCACCAAGTAAAAATTTAAATTTATACCATTTGATTTTATTCAGATTACGTTTATATTCTTGTCAAAGAAGTAGATCTCATTGATATACTCCATATTTTTTCATATCTTATAAGAAAAAGTAATTGCGTAAAACCCTAGAGTTTCTCGTCCTAAATTTCCTAATGGTTGCTCCTAGGGTTGAATATTTTGTGAAATTTAATGATTGTATACCCATGAATATTGTTGTATACTGATGATATCCCTTCTCGCATTAAATATTTTACCATTCTTTCTTGGTTTAACTTAAACCTCTCCCATAGAACACATCAAAGATGTTACAAATATTTTCTCTTTCTATAATATTACCCAAGATAATATAGCTATGAGACTTATTTTATCTTCTTTCAAAGATATATCCTTGCAATGGCATCCAAATCTGACTTTCAATTCTATCTCGTGCTTGGGATGAATTAGGGAAATCCTTTTATAACCTATTTGAGGTTGAATCGACTATCTTTCCTGATTGAGTAATTGAGCACAATAAAATAGCCCCTCGGGAGTTCATAGGTGATTTTAATTTGAGATTCCAAAGAATTTGGGAAATAATTCCCGTAGCATCAAGCCTTCAATAGACCATGTTTATTGCATTATTTGAGAACTTTGAACAGTGATATCAATTTCCTAGTTCAATACATGGGGGTAATTCAATTCCTTATGTTTTTAATCTAGCTATTAGAGCCAAAAACAACCTCATAAAGGCGGGAAAGCTAGCACCTAAACCTCCTATGACTATCTTTCTAACTATTCAGCCACTATCTTTAGGTACACCTTCAATTCCAACAATATTTATCCCAAAAGTTGCTAATCCAAATCAGCCTTAGAGTTAAGTGAAATAAAAGGGATCTTTCAAGCTTTTGGGAACAAGTTTGTATCTATTGAGAGATAGCTTGCCCAACCTTATAGGCCATATTAGGATCTTTTTCAGTTTGCTACATCTTCCTATCCAATGTATCCTACAAGCATACTTCTAGCCATTAAATTTGGTCATAATACTCCTACATATATGGCTCTTGATCTAGTATAGAGTAATATTATTAAGGAAACCTTTTGATGTGCTACATGTAATCATTCGCATGATCCTTTTTCTTTTTCTAATGGATTTTTAGATCAAGCTTTGATTACGAAGGGATGATTCCAAAACTTACAACAGCTAAGGCTCCTTCTCAATAGGATTCTACTACAAAATTACCAAAGCCACCAAAGGAAAATTTAGTAAATTGGCGCCAATAGGATCAACATACAAGGTTATATTAAAGAAGAGCAGTAGAAGAACCCAAGGAGGTAAATAATTTGCATGGTTTTCTCCTTTATTTTCTAATGATGCTAACAAGTTTAGTATCGCCCCTAATGTGGAAAAAGTAAAGAAAAATCATATTCATAAGGGAAGGTTAGAAGCATAAAAAGTTTAAGAGAAAGAGATTGAAAGTGTGCAAAAATGACAAGAAAAAGGGGGAAGTCCTCTCAATATTGTAGATCATATGAAGAAATATCACATGAACATATCGATGTGGGATACGTTGACTACACCGGGACAAAAAGTCATGTTACAGGATGAGTTGGCTAAGCTATCACATTCAGATGGTAATTCAAATATATCTAATGCGGTACTTACCAATACAGATCAACCTTCCAAGGTAAATTTTTATGTTAAAAGACTTGGTAAACCTCCTCGCTTTTACCTTTCTTTAATTATTTGTGAATATTTCGTTCATAATTACATGGTTGACAGTGGTGCTAGTAGTACCATTATGCCTAAGTAGGTTGCACATAAGTTGGGACTCAGATATGAGCCACATGCCTAAGGGGAATTACAGTTAGATGGTACAACCACTAAAACATTTGGTATTATTAGTTATCATAAGTTGGGCTTGCATGCATGTCCAAGCCTTCCAATCCTTCGGGGTATAGTGGTTTTGTATCTGCCTCCATACTTTGCATTGTGTTTATCTAGACATTTTACTACTAAGATTGGAGGTTATTTATCATCGAGATTGGTCTTATTTTTTTTTAGAACAAGGTATGGAAAAAGGTAACAATCAATTATGATCCTCTTGCTAAATTTTATATTGAGTCTTTTGTACCTAACACATGCAATGTGAATTGTATTGTTTTTTACTAAGGAGATCATCCAGATGATCATGATTTACATCCCTACTATGAGAGTTTACCATATTTACAATTGGATGAGTGGGGAACTAATCATAATGGCTATTATCCTTATAAGCATGTAGAAGAAACACATATCGGTATTCTAGTTTCGAAGTTTATTGAATGCATCAAAAGATACCTTTTTACCATTGTTAGTTAAAAATGATGAGATTGATGTAGGGTTATGGAGATTGTACTTTGATGGCTCTAGAAGAAAGAATGGATCAGGTGGAGGTAATGTTTAGGTTTCACCAAAATCTCAAAATTATTTCTCTTCTATTCATTTTCGAGTTAATTTGTTCATGTAATGCAATCGGGGTATGAATAACTAGGTCATTGTTTATAGTGGGCTAAGAAGAAGATAATTAAGTATCTAACGATATTTGGTGACAATGAGTTGGTTTTAAATAAGGTGATAAATCTAAACATTGTGAAGAATCCTTCAATGATTCATATAAGCATAGAGTATGGGATTTTGTAGAATATTTTAATGCTTTCAATATTTAGTCAATTCCTAGATCTTAGAATAAATAAGTTGATAGATTGCCACTATAGTGGCTAGTTTTGACATTCCTAATGAGATGAAAAGAAAGAATAAATAGCAGTGTATTAAGGTGGTATTAATACCTTCAATTATTTATAACGATACTAATTCTCAAGTGTTTGAGAATGATGAACTAATTGTATGTTTTATACAGAAAGTGGCTTAATTTTCTTTAGAAAATCAATTTAAATTGTGGCAAGAGTATGGTGAACATATCTTGCAATTAAAGACAAATGAGCTTTCCCAAGTATTGGTAACCCTTGAGAGGATTTTTAACAGTGATGATGAGCTAAAAGGAGATAAAATTTGGATGTCTACTAATAAAGAAAACTATGGAGACATAGAAATCAATGAAGTAAAGTTTTTAAAGCTTGGTAAGTTGTGTAATTTGAAAGTGAAACAAGCTTCTATTTAAATATGCAATAATTCATTGATTTTTTTCTTGGAAGTATGAAGATCTGAAAGGGTTTGATCCAAAATTAGATCAACATACCATTGACCTAGAGCCTAATTCAAAACCGTTAAGGAAAAATAAAAGACCTATTAATCCTAAGATGGAAATTTTGATGAAGATTAAACTAACAAAGCTTATTGATTCTTGTATCTTTTTCCTATTAATCATTCCTCATGGGTTGAAAATCGTGTACCCATGAGGAAGAATATTGGAGAAATAAGGTTGTGTGTTGATTTCAGGGATCTTAACAGGGCTTCACTAAAGGATCATTATCCTTTACCATCTAAGGATCAAATTCTTATAACTATATCAAGTGCAGAAAGATTCTCTCTTCTAGATGGCTATAGTGATTACAACCAGATCTTTGTGAGAGAAGAGGATAGATACAAGACAACCTTTGGCGAACATATGATTACAAAATTATGCTTTTTGGGTTCTCTAATGTCAAAGCCATTTTTCAGAGAGCCATGGATAGGGCTTTCCAAGGTTTGATTAAAATCAATGTTTTGATTTATCTAAATGACATGACTATATTTTGAAAGTGTGATAATGATCATTTGAGCCATCTGAGGAAAGTTTTGAAAGGTGCGAGATAGTATGGGGTTTCACTAAACCCAAAGAAGTGAATATTTTTAGTACATAAGGGAAAAATTTTAGGCCACATGGTCTCAAAATAAGGTTTGGCCATAGATCTGGAAAGAGTAATCTCAATTTTAGCTTTTTCCTTGCCTCAACACAAGAAAGCACTTCAATTTTTTTGGGTAAAGTCAATTTTTTAAGAGGGTTTATCACTTATTTTGCTAATATTTCTAAGCCTCTAACTAGTATGTTGAAGAATAAAATGGGTTTCACATGGAAAAGATAAGGAAAAATAGGTTTTGAGGCCATTGAATAGGCTATTGTTCAAGCTCCAACACTTGCAAATCCATATTTCTCAAAGGATTTCATATTGTCTACATTTGCAGGAGTTGAAACTATTTCCACTATCTTAATTCAGCTTAAATTAGGATGATTTCAAACAACATATTTCTTTCTTCGAAAAGGATAACATAAATTTGAGGTGAAGTATACTTTCATGGAAAAGAAAGTTCTTTCTATTATTATAGGGTTAAAAATGTCATATATATTCTCTCTAATAATATAATTCATGTTATGGTTATTCACCCAAGTGGGAAAGAATTTTGATTGAGTAAGGATCTTAATGAAAAGAGGGCTGGTTAGATCATCCGAGTCATAGAATGTGATGTAGAATTAAAAGTGACAAAGTTGATATGTGGAAAAGGGTTATGTCGTAACCTAATTTTATATTTGGAGGAAAAAAATTTCTGGTTTTGCACTTATAAATTAACCACATAGAACTAAAATACCATCTTTTGAGAGTTGGACTCATGACATGATTCAGTACTTGTATGCAAGTATTATTCCCCAAGGTTTGGATAAGACTAAAAGAAAGTATTTTTGGTTAGAAGTTATTCCTTATTCACTCATTGATGGTATTTTATTTAAGATGGATGATAATGGTGTTCCTCTTAGATGTGTAGATCATACACAAGTTGATAGATTGTAGTAGGAATTTCATGAAGGTTTATCAGGTGGTCACTTTTCTCCAAGACTAATACTCTAAAAATCATAAAAGCATGTTATTATTGGCCAAGTATTTTAAAATATTGGTATGCATGGTCAAAATATGTCAAAAGTGTGCTTTATTCGTGGGTAAGGAAAAGATTTCCGCCCTTCATCTTCATCCTATTTCAGTAGATCATCCTTTTATGCAATGGGGTTTAGACTTTATTGGTATGATCAATCCACCATCAAGTTTTGCACACAAGTGGATTCTTACAACAACTGATTATTTTACAAGATGGACATAAGTAGTTGTTTTAAAATAAGTGAGTGAGACTAGTGTGCTTGACTTTTATGAAGGTATTATTACTATATTTTGAGTTCCTTCTACTATTATTTCAAATAATGCTCTTTTTGTTGTTGGTTCTAAAATTACAGAGTCGGGTTGTATTTAATGATGTTTATTTGAGTACTTCATCAAATTATTACCCATAAGGTAATGGGCATGTAGAATCTACAAATATATTTTTTTTGAAGATTATCAAAAGGATTTTGGATGAGAATCAAAAGGTCATGGCACACTAAACTATAATTAACTTTATGGGCTAGCAGAATTAATCCAAAAAATTCTATTGGTAACACTCCATTCATATTGGTTTATTGTAAAGAAGCTAGACTTATAGTTTATCTTAAGTTACCATCTTTAGATCTTATTCATCATATGGAATTCATGGAATCAAGATGAATAGAGGTAAGATATGTAGAGCTTATGCAGTTAGAATAATCAAGGCATGAATCCATGCTCACCCTAGAAGCTCATCAAGCACATGTAAAGAGAAATTTAGAAAAGAAAGAAGCTGCAAGGATATTTAAAGAAGGTGATCTTGTTCTTAAGTGGAATGCAAACAAAAAAATTGAGTAATCACAACAAATTTGATGCTATTTTTAGTGGTCCTTATGTTATTTCAGTTTGTAAGCCTCACAATGCTTTTCAATTATCACGTTTGGATGGAAATGAACTACCAATCTCGGTTAATGGTATTTTCCTCAAAGATTTATTTTGAAGATTTAACATCATTAGAGAATGATTTCAATTCAATAAGTTCTTACATGCATATTTTTTTCAATTTTCTTACTTAGTTTTCTTTCCAGAAGTGCTTGCATGCACATGTTTTCTTTTGTTGAAGAATGTAATTCATATTTTTTTGTTCAAAGGATCAAGTTATTGACAGAGTATGTGACTCCATAACCTAATGGATGCGAAGTCTACTAATCACTTGTTTAGCAAGAAAACAATCCCATGATGTCACCAAAATGTTACAATATTTTTCCATGCAAGAACGAACAAGAATATTTTTAAGAAGTTTGCAATTTTTGGCAAAAAAATTAATTTTAGCATTATGTTATTTTTAGCATTTGCCAAAAATAAAGTGTTCTAGATGGAAACTGGGTGGATGGAAAAAATTGTTATTTTAAGAATTCATTCAAAATAGCTAGTGTTTAAAATTAGAGTGCAAGTGCACGCACAAAGACTAAGAAAACAATAGGGAAAAGAAATTCTCAAAATAGCAAAAGGACAAGTCAAAGAAGAAAATATAAAATTACCAAGGATTACCACCAAATATGAGAGTCAATGGGGAAGTTTTCTATTTTTAAATCATACTTGAAGTTGTCTATTTTTGGAAAAAAATTCTATTTTTAGCATTTGGCAAAATTAAAGTGTCCTCGATAGAAATTGGGTAGATGGAAAAAATTAGTATTGTTAGCATTCCTTAAAAATAGTAAGTGTCTAAAATTAGATTGCAAGTGCATAAATGAAGACTAATAAAACAAGAGGGAAAAAAACACTAAAAAAAGTGAAAGGAAAAGTCAAAGAAGAAAAGATAAAATTACCAAGAATCAAAAGCTAAAGCTGAGAGTCAAAGGGGTAGTTTGCTATTTTTATATCATAATTAAATGCTCAAAAACTAGCGCAGCAATTAGGAGGCAGTCAATGCTATTTTTGAACACTTTTTCATGCTATTTTTAAACGCTTTTTCATGCTAAAGGCATGCACAGAGTTCACAATAGCCAATACCTTGTTAATCACATTAATATTAGCTTATTTTCAACACAGCATGGGGTAGAGTTTGGGCTTGTTTTAAATACCTTTTGCATGCCTAAAGTAAGCAACATCCTTAGCCAAAAAGTAAGCACAAAGAGACAAAATAGAAAAAGCACAAAAGGACAAAAGGAAAAGATAGCAGCAGTAGGTCAAAGTCCATGCAAGCCTTTAAAAGCCGAGTTAAATTTTTTTAAAACACCTTTTTCATGCTATATTTAGCAAATATTTGAATGCATTCAAGGGGTAGTTAACTATTTGAGACTCCCTTGTATGCCTTTTTCATACTTAGGATGGGGCGAATTTCAATGCAGCAGGGTTAGTTTTGTTGTTACTTTCCTTTGCATACACTTACATGTTACAAGTGTGTGTGGGGTTAATATTTTATTAGTTAAGTGCTTGCATGCACAATTTTTAACGCAAGATAGGCACAATATCCTTTTAAAAGGATTTGTTTTTGTAAATGAAAATAGATACACACTCTTCCAGTTGTTTTTCTCTCAAAATCCTAGCTTGAACTTCCATCTTTGAATAGAAAAGCTTCATTTCCTTCTTATATTGCTAGGTTTCTAAGTATTCATTGTGTTGATTAGGGTATTGTATTTCTTTGTTGTGTAATTTCTTCCTATACTGTTGTCCCTTACATGAAACTTTGAATTATTTTTGTAGATTAGCCTAAAGTTGTGCATGTGTGTGTATATCTATATTTCCTATATGAATTAGTACATGTTTGTGTCAAAATCATTGGTGTATCACCATAATTTTATATTTCCTACATTCATAGTCCCTATTCCTTGTCAATTTTTTTGATTTTAGGTGATTCAAAAGGGAACCAACCCACTCTAGAGGTTCACCTCAATTATTAGCTACCCATAACCTTGAGATGTTCCAATTTTTTCAACAGAGAGAGAGTACACACACCATTCTCTATCGGGGTGTACTTTTGGGTGACAATAAGAAATTTTTAGGGGATACTCTAGAATTATATATCAAAATACCATCACACTCTATTTTATAATTAGAGACATTTATTTAAGAATTAGTAAATAATTTTAATCAACTTAATCTCCTAGAAAAAACATTTGAAAACAACTTTAACCTAAAATAACCCCTTAATGAATCAGCCCATGAGTTCATCAAGTCATTGAAGTTGTTCTATAATGAAAAAATGATGCAAAGCCTAGTCAACTTCCATGTACTCAATCAACTCTTAGTTAAAAAAAACTCAACTCGTCACTAAAACACTCAAACATCTCATTACTTAATATTCCACTCTCAAAAACCACTTTATTAGGATATAAACATTGCATAAACCACTATCGATCCTAAATCCCTTGCACTCATCTTTAATCATGGTCCTACACCGCAAACCTATGTCACTTTTGAAATTGTGACAATGCAAAAAGGTTCACAAGTTACCTCAACTCTACCCAAAATTTCCTTAACCAATCTAGAAAAAAAGATTAGATCTCCTCAAGAAAATCCTTCTAACTTTATCTCTTACCATACATTATATTATTCATCATGGTCATGTCCATCATCTTATGCTTACTCTCAATAAAATAATTTTTTAACCCTTTTTAGTCAAAGCTACTCTTCATGGCTACCAATATCTCTTTCTTCTCAAGGTGAGAACCTTCAACTAAAGGAGTGATACTCACATGATACCAGTTACACTATTTGGATTTATCCACTTTTTGTTACCATCAAAAAGACAATTATCCCTTAGCAAACCAATTAACAACTCTAAATACTTTAACTATTTCTATTATCTTCCTTACCTATGTTACAATCCTTGTATCCTTCCTCAATCCTCTGTCATTCTTGATGTTCTCTCTAAGTTATTTAAAATTTTACTAATGATGGGTTTTACCACCTTTTAATCCCTTTGAGCTGCCTAAGAAATAGAAGGGCTCATTACTTAACCAAAACCATACTTATGAAAGTTACACTATCTCTTAGGTCGGTATAACTATTGGAAGAGACTATCAAATATTTATTTGGTAATGATGATTGTGTTGAAAAAATTTATCCCTAATCTTTTAGAGGATTGATCAAAAATCATATCTACCAATTTTAAAGATTTTTTTATTTTTATACAAGGAAATCAATTTCTTGTCTCTCAAACCCTATTTGAGGGTTTTCCCCACATTCAACCTAAGAATGGTTTTCTTCCAATAAAATGGTTAATATACAAATTCAAGGCTTAAAATTTTCCCAAATTCATGTTTCTACTTTCTCCATGAAATGGATTTACCAATAAGGATCTTCCTTACATGCAATGGTGAAATGCTTAAGTTTTCAACTACCCTATCTTCAATCGGGGTTTCTACGACTTTCAAATTATAGATAAGATAAATAATAAATTTTATCCTTCCCTTTAAGGTTTCTTAAGAATTATCAAGTCCTATACAATTTTATTTTACAACTCAAAGTCCTCAATATCGATTCTTCCTTATGAACCTATCCATTTGTTTAGTTTTGAGATCTAACTATGCTCATGTCACAATCTATAGTTGAGTTCTACCAATGTCATCCAGTTCAATCAATATTTCAAAATAAAAAAATTTTAATCCAAGTGATACCAATGAACTTAATGACTCACCAACCTCTCGGGATTTGTATTCTTCTCGAGATTCAAGGTTTGAACACACTTCCACTTTAGTGATTCAATCTCTATACAAAGGTTTTTAGCTAAAACCCAACTAAGGAAAGTAACTCCTTCCTTCAACAATGAATGTAGCACACAATTAGGCTATTAAAAGTTAGTACTAAAGTCTCATTAAACTCATTCTTCTCTTCTTGGTCCATGTTTACCTTTGAACTCTAAACTTACATGATTCACACAGTTTGACAATTACTTTCTCAATTCCTAGAAATACACTCTCAAGTAATGTAAATCCACCTTTTCCAATCAAAAAAACAAAATAGGATATTCTTTATCTAGCATGCATACACCCTTACTAAGAATATCATCAAGCAAATGGTCTTTAAACTTATATACATTAAATCTGGACTATCTCATCTTGTTTGCAAACAAGAAATATTTATGAAAAACTTCTTCAAATATTTCTTAGAGTTTCTTCTCTATATTCTCATTCAAATGGAATGAGAGAAAATTAGTTACAAAACAACATAAATACTCCTCTAAAATAGTTTCCATCCTATAAGCCCACAAGGTCACATGGTTGGATCATATTACAACATTGAAACATTTTTGAGTTAGAACCCCAAAAACCTATCGCTTAACACCTATTAAGTTCATATACCTCCATATGTATTATTTCATATAATACATGCCCTAAATGACCTATAGAATGCCTTAAAATCCTAGCCAAAGCAAAAATTAGTGTACAAATATCAAATTAAATATTTGGCAGTAAAATTCCAAATTTAAATTATAAGAAAGATTAGATACAACTTTAGACCTTAAATGACCCCTAATAGACCCCTAGACCTTCTTAAATATTAACCAAGAAAAATTTGACATGAAAACAAAACTTTTACCGATGGAAGTGATGGTCCCGCATAAAGATAAGTCATTTGTTGGTACTAATAATATTCTTCAATTCTTCCTTAAAGCCACTGGTTCTAAATCCTAACATACGATTTAATCCTTCTCTCCCAAAATATTTGAGTAGGATATGAAAAAAATCATAAAATATGATTCCTTAAGGTAGAATTTGAAAACCCATATAAACCTTCAAGAACCATAAAATCAATGTGTAATGGAATTAACCCTCAAGCCTTTTTTAAATGATAATCTATCATAGTTATACTCATCTTCAAAAAATGATGATAACATAGGTATTTCTTATTACTCACACTATCCACCTTTATCGCATGTTGAACTCTCACAATCTATTCTCGTCACTAGTATTTTTCCTACTACAAGGCAACTGGATTCCTTCAATCATAAGCACTTTTTTGGTGGCATGTCACTCTTGGAAATTACCATGAAGATTTTATGGATCTTAAAAATATTCCTTCATTTAATTTATGGTACCCAACATTATACCAATGATATTATCTAGATAGTTATAGAAATATCAATCCTTCATGCAATCCCATGAGAACTACCAATGTAGTAAAAACATAGAAAATAACATATTAACAACATTATAGTTACTATTCAAAGGAATTATGATCATACCTACCTAAATTTGTAATACATCAATGTAAAAAAAAAAATTACTGATGTAATCCTCGCACATAAAATGTACAAACAAAAATTCCTACCTTAGTGAAAAGAATCTTAGTGATAATTATCACGAAAACCTAATGATGATCTCACTTTGTTTTTAAAAATGAATCCAAAATCAAAATATAAATCCTATGTATAAAATATATTTTTCGTCCTTGGATACACTTTCTCAATATTGTAACCTTCATCTAGTTATCGATTCATCCTTTGCTACTCATTATTCAAATTACCATTATAGAACCTATCCTAGGATGCAACATAGTTAATTACTAACATACTCTAATATCTATCACATCACCTAGGAGGCTAATATTATCTTAGAACTTCCTAGATGAACTAAATTGCATTCCTTACAAAATTCCTAAAATGGAACTCATGCATACCACTCAAAAGAATCAAATATTTCTCATGCTACAACTATATGGTTTGGAGGATTTTTTAATGAAGTGGAGGATCCTCCCTCTTTCTCATATTTCCCTACACCTAAAATCCATAATTTTTTAATTCACATTCCATCTAGAAATTTCATATCCATATCCATAGAATTGTTTGAAAGTGACATGATCGATAATGAAAATTTTAAATTATTATCCGCCACTTCTTATTAGTGTCATCATTAATGATGCACAAGTGTTATGAGTATTAGTTAATGAATGATCTGTAAATAATTCCACTTCATTTTCTCTCACAAGAAAATGTCATATTTTACATTGATGACCTTTAGCACACCCGAATAAATTATCACAAATTAAATTATTGATATTATTAAATCCATTTGGTTGCATTTGTCTTCCCATAATGATAGGACCCTATTCACACCAAGATCATGCTACTATATCAACCTCATTCTTATAACTACCTACTTTGGAATCCTTAAACATATTGGATTTTCTCAATCGTATCATATGGTTACCAACATAGTAAATTCATTCATAATAGTCAACAATATAGACATGATGTTGACCCAAATCCTTTGAACATAAATATCCCCTTTGGTGATAAATATTTTCACATTGGTATTGCTTCCAAAGAGCCTAATATCCAAAACCCAATGTTTAATGACTACATACCTCATACTCGGGACACTTTAGCTAACTAGTTTGATCATCAACCTAATGAATTTCAAAACTAGGTTAATAAAACCATTTACCAAACACATTTACACCTTGTATTCCTCTAGTTATAGTATCTCAAGATCCATTTCCACATATTTCAAAATATAAGGAACCTCCAAGTATAATGTTTTTTCATCTATTCACCCTAATGATAATCCCCTTGAATGTTATGAGCTTGATATAGAACACTTCTTTTTGACCTGCCATCTCTATACTCTTTTAGTAAAATTGGGGTCATGGCCCATGATGATACCTTTGACTCTAATTGGATTAATTATAATTTCGTTACTACTCACTCTAATTCACATATAATTAATGAATACTATATATTATCTTATGCCAAATTGCATCATTTAGATGCTTTTCATAACCAACATAACTTAAAATTAATGCATCTATTTAACCAAAACAACATCAGATTCACGCTTCTGTTTGGGAATCTCACATTACCACCTATTTTACTACACTATTTAAAGAATAACACATTATATTTAGAAATATTCATCAAATTAACTACTTTACTAAACTACTATTTAAATTTTCTCTTCCTACTAGGTTTTATCCTTCCCTCAAGGGTTTATAAAACCAAGTACTTCTTACATTTAATAATTTAGTAATTTATATATCTATCCCTTCAAGATTGCTAATTCCACATCATCGTGTCCCGGTTAGTAACTTTTATCACACTATCATCCTTACAACATTTACCTATAGATTTTCACTCTTCAATGTATTTATCCATATCTTATCTATCCCTCTAGAAATCACTTACATAGGTGTTTTATCTCTTATTTTACTTATTATATTCTAGATATATTTTTAGTGATTTTTAACTAGGGTCACCTGAAGCTATTGCACTTTCCATAGGAAAGCTAAGGGAAATTGGCATGAAAGTATAAGATAGGTATATTTCACTTTATGGAAGTCATTAAATTTTATGGTGAATTCATTTCATCTTTGCTTTTGGTATTTCATTTCAATTTCATGTTTCATAGAATTTTTTTGAATTAATGTCTCATGTTTTACTATTATGACGCATAATTTCTTCAACTTGGACATATGTATAGACCATATTTGTTACACTTTCTATCAATTTATTTTTTTGCATGTATACACTAAAATTCAAAAATATATCCATCGACACTACTAATCTTGACATTCCAAACATACATGGAAAAAGAACTCTCTTCACTCTTGCTTACCACAATCTAATAGAATTTTATCTAATTTCTTATCTTTGCATACCTCTATGTCCCCAATGTAAGAATTTTAACTATAGAAAATAAATATACATGCATGATTAGTCCCATGAATTTAAAATATATTTTTCTACCTCCCTAAAATAAATTATATTTTAATCTAGATTTAAAATTACCTATTAACCCTATTGTATGGCTTTTGACTAATATATTTTAAATTAATTATCTTAATTCCATCACAATGTTTTTTTTTATTATTGGCAAATAGTTTTTTGAAAGGGACTATACCCTTGAATACAAAAGAAGGCCTAAAAGCCAGGATGAGCAAGAAAACCAGAGTGAAAAGGATCAGAATCCAAATGTTACAATGATGCTCAAAGTAGCTAAAAAACTAGCTACCAAAACAAGACAGAACAGCAAAATACTACAAAAAAAAGCGATGAAAGGATCCGCAAAAAATAGCAAAAAAGCAAACAAGGACAGCAGAATCAACTGCAGCTACTTCCTAGTAGCTTTGTCTAAGATGGTTTTGATATTCTTCCAGGAATTAAACATTCCCAAAGTAGTCATATGGGCAGCGTCATTAGGATCCAGCTGCTCCAAGGTCTTCTTTCTTTCTTTATCAGTACCCCAAAGAGTTGCCGGCACTCCGCTTAGGTTGGAGACACTTCTGACATTCTGTTCAATAAATTCCTCAATTGCCCTAAAGATGGCAATGTTGTAATCATGCCTAGTCTTGGCCTTCCCTAAGCGAGAGTCCAAGGAGTGCAATTTCTTGTATATATCTTCAATTTGGCTACTGTCCACATCCTCCTCCTCCTCCTTCTTCCTCTTTCCTTTCTGTTTTGTCAAGTTTTTAACTTCATCCTTTAACAATTTCATATCTACCTCTAAGGCTTCCAGCCTTTTAGTAGGGCTTTCTAATTGCACTTCCCGGGGGCTGGCACTGCTGATATGCAGAAGGTCATGAGCAATTTCAAAATCCTGAGAACCCTTCTCCACAGCAAGGGTCTCGAGGTTGAGCTTCCTAGAAGCCCTGGTAACCGGTCTCCACGAGGTAGAGGCCAAGTGGGGGGCAGGAGCCTCAGAAGGGGGAATGGGAGAAGAATCCTGAATGGCCGGCATGGGGGTGACAGACAGCGTGGCGTGCAGGCAGAGAAAGGAGAAACAAGGGTCAGGGGTGAGAGAGCTTGGCAAAGGAGGAATCGAGCTAGGGGAGGATGGGAGACCAGGAAACCTGAGAAGACAACATTTGTGTAGCAACAAAATGAGCCCCTGGTGCAAAGGAACTACCTAGGAATGCTTTTGAAACTCAAGAATGGAGCGTTCAAGAGAGTTCAATAAGTAATGGGGGAAACAAACCAGCCGATCCCTACGAAAATGATTAAGAAAAATAAGGTGCTTCGCAGGAACAGTGACAAACCTCCCTTCCAATGAGATGAACCGTATCATCATGCGGGTTACTTCATCATATGGTGGAGGGATCGAGCTGACAAGAAGGCCCGCTGTTAAGTGGGTCAGTTTCTCCTCTCCCTCAACAAATCTTCTCTCTTCCACATCTCTATCAACCCTTTTGTTAAAGAATCTGAAGCCCTCCAAGCCAAGGCCGCTTCAGCAATAAGCTCTTCATTGATTAAGACCTTCGCCCCCATACTCCACTATCCTCTCCTTCCAATCTTTTGCAAAGTGCACAGAGATGCTCTGGTCATGTCCCTGAACTTTTTCCATGAAGTTTGTTATTCCACCCTTGCTAAGAATGTTCCACAGCTCAATATTGTCTTTCCAATCTGGGTCCACACTAGGCTCAATTTGACAAGGAGGACCCCCCATCTTCTCTGTTCTGAGCTATTTGCAACTAATTCCCAACTGATTGCCAAAGCCAGTCCACTCTTTGCTATAGTAATCCGCACAAAACTGGAAATGAGAGCCATTGTTATTCCCACGATCGGCTGCGTGTATGCTGATCTGAGCCTGCTGAACGCGTGTGAGAATAATCCACTCCCTTCCATCAATCACTTTATCGCCACCTTCGGTTTCCGTGGAGATTTGAATCCACCTTTTAACAGTCACATTACAGCCCGCATGCGCGATTTTCAAAATCGTGTATCTCCACTTGTAATTCCCCATATGAATCACACTATCTTGATTATTAGACATGAAATGCATAAACCAATACTTTAAATCAACACGTGTGGGAGTATTTTCCACACCCAAAATTCATCATTCAATTCAAGATATTGCTTACGTATGGAGCTCCGCCTGAATGTTGTTTTGAAGCTGTTTGGGGATGTTGTTATTGTCCCAAACTGTAAGGTTTACATTGATGCCATAATTTTCCAACACATCCGCCAATTTATTACCCTCCCTGTAGGTATGCATGATCCTGATGTTATTGAAAGTATGACTAATACTTATGGACTCTGCAATAAAATCCTTGATGCTCCAGCTTGGAGATGAGCACTGCTTAAGAAGATTAATAATGTTTAGGGAGTCTCCTTCAATGATGAGGTTCTGAATATTATTTTCCTGGGCAATTCTCAGACCCCAAAGAGCAGCTAAAGCTTCAGCAAAATGATTAGTTTGAATTCCCATTTTACCAGCATACGTAGCTATTAGATTGCCTTTATGATCCCGTATCACTCCTCCCCCTGCCGCATTCCCAGGGTTTCCCTTAGAAGCCCCATCAAAGTTCAACTTATACCAATTTAGATCTGGAGGATGCCATTTAATCAAAGATCTATCAATGCTATTCCCGGGAATGTTCCAACTATTAATTGATCCAATCTACCAGTTGGAGAGAATGTATTCTTCATTTTCTGGATATCTCTTTTTCTTGGGAGGTTTAGAACCAGCAATATTCTCTTTGATACCATTAGAGATTTTCCCAATACTAAGTTTGTAGTTTTGCTTTCTATTTCTGAAGATAATATCATTTCTGTCCTTCCATATTCTCCAGATTAAATGAGGGATAACCAGCTTCCAGATCCTTTTAACAACACAATGCTTAAAGGGTGGGTTCCACTGAGTCCATAGCTGATTGAGATCCTTCGGCATCACCCAGAGAGCTTCAAATTTAGAAAGGGCAAAACTCCATAATCTAGTGGCATACTCACAATGTATGAACAGGTGGCTGATATCCTCAAAATCTTTCTTACAAAGATGGCACCTATTAGGGATTATTAATCCTCTTCTCATCAGATTGTCATTGGTAAGAATTCTACCTCTGATAGCCAGCCATAGGAAAAAATTTATTTTGGGAGTTAAATCAGTCATCCAAATCCTGTTCCAATTGAACTCTGTTTGATTACAGTGAAAGAAGTTATTGTATCTAGTTTTGACAGTGTAATTCCCATCATTTGAGTTAATCCACACCAACTCATCCTTGGAATCCATCTGACTTAATGGAATAAGCTCTAAATGATCTTGAAGGGAGGAAGTAATTTGCTTTAGATCAATTCTATCAACAACGCAAGTTTTTTCCACTTCTTTCTGGTGCCATTTTCCTCAATATAGTCCTTGATTTTGATGCCATACTTATTTATAAGACTGTCCTTGGCCATCCCAAAACTCTCCATGAGATTTCCATTAAACCAATTGTCCTCCCAGAAGTTTATGTCCCTACCATCCCCCACTTTCCATTTACTTCCCAGCCTGATGAAATTTCTGCTTTTAACCAAATTGTTCCAAAAAATGGAACCATAGGGGAGCTGTTCATCAAGAAGGAAGGAGTACAAAGATTGATGCTTTAGGTATTTTTCTTTAATTAAATCTATCCAGGGTTGTTTCTCAGTCAGCATTCTCCAGCCCATTTTAGCAATGAGGGCCTCATTCATTTTCTCAATGTCTTTTATACCCAGACCTCCCATAAACTTCGGGGTGCAAACCTTATCCCAAGCCACTAAATGAAATTTGAATTTCTCATCCATGCCTTGCCATAAAAACTTTTTTTTTTTTGGATCCTTTCAATCTTATCCCTAAAAGAGGAGGGGATCTTGTAGAGTGACATAATATAAATTGGCAGATTTTGGAGAGTACTTTTGATGAGCAGGCACTTACCAGCACTAGATAAAATGGCTCCTTTCCAACCAGCCATTTTTTTTTGGAATCTCTCCAATAAATCATCCCACACCTTGCAAGAGACTTTCCTAGTGCCGAGAGGAAGTCCCAGGTAAGTGGCTGGAAGCTCGCTTATTTTACAGCCCAGAATTTTAGCTATTTTAAGCTGTCTTTTCTCAGGAGTATTGAAGAAGAAGATGGTGCTTTTGTCATAATTGATCTCCTGCCCAGAAGCAGATTCGTAGAGCCTCAACAAGGCCTTGGTAGCCTTGGCTTCAATGACAGATGCCAGAAGGAGAAGGATAGTGTCGTCCGCAAATTGCTGATGTGAGACAGCACGACTGATGGAGGTGGGCTTGGAGCCACTTAAAAGCCCTTCATTCACCACTTTACCAATTGTTCTACTAAGGCTGTCAGCCAAGAGAATGAAAAGTAAGGGGGAGATAGGGTCTCCTTGTCTAAGTCCCCTGCTGCTGGTGAAAAAACCCACTGGTTCACCATTAACAACCACAGAAAATCTGGCCGTGGATATGCAAGCCTTAATAATTCTTCTGAATTTTTCCGGAAACCCGAATTTTGTTAAAACTTTGTCAAGGAAAGCCCAAGAGACCTTGTCGAAGGCTTTATTCATATCCAACTTGAGGACCATACTCACCTTTTTATTATTCTCCATTGAATGTATGGTCTCATGAACCATGATCACTCCGTCTTGAATAATTCTGCCTTTAATGAAGCCACTCTGCTGCCTTGAGATAAGTTCATTCAAAATGAGCTGGAGCCTAGTAGCAATAATTTTGGTAAAAATTCTATAGATGGCATTCACCAGGCTGATAGGTCTGAAGTCCTTGAAATCTTTAGCATCCATTTTTTTTGGGGCCAGCACAATGTGAGTGTTATTAAGTTCTTTTAGAAGATTACCCGTTCTAAAGAACTCATTCACCGCTCTGAGGAGATCTTTCGAACATATTTCCCAAAATTTCTGGAAAAAATTTATGGAAAATCCATCCGGTCCAGGGGCCTTATCACCCTCTAAAGCAAAAACAACTTTCTGCAGCTCTTCCAGTGTGACCACTTTGTGGATATCTCTGAAATTTTGTTCCTCAATTATATTTTGGGGGATGGCCTCCAACATAAAAGAAGTAGCTTCAGAGTTGTTGTTATTCCCCTCCTCAAGAAGTTTTTTATAAAATTCAAGCGCTTCTTTCTTGATGCTATTGGGATCTTTTATGATAATTCCATTGTTTTTAGAAACCTCTAAGATCCTATTACAAGCTCTGTGCTTTAGAGTGGTCATATGAAAGAACTTCGTATTCCTGTCTCCCTCTTTAAGCCAAATAGCTCTAGATTTAAGCCTCCATAAGGATTCCTCTCGACTGCAGATCGTATGCAACTCAGAAAGAATATTCTTTTCATTGACTTCGTCTTCAGCCGATCTCCCCCTAGTATCCATCTTTAATTCCAGCTCCTGAAGTTTTTGTTTTAACTTTTTTTTTTCCTCGAAAACATTACCAAAGACTCTTTTGTTCCAGATTTTGACTTGCTTTTTCACATTTTTGAGCTTTTGGACCAATCTATATTGAGCAGTGCCTTCTCCATTCCATTCCCACCATTCTTTTATCTTGTCATAAATATTGTCATGTTCCATCCACATCTTTTCAAATTTGAAAGAGCTTCTGGTGGGTTTAGTCCAATTGAGAAGATTTAGAGCAATCGGATTGTGATCCGATCCAACTCTGGGCAAGGAGGAGAGGTGAAAGTCTTGACTGAGAATCCAGCTTGCTGAAATTAATGCCCTATCCAATCTTACCTGAATAAACTCTTTCCCCAACCTTCTATTATTCCAGGTGTACTTATTCCCATGAAGATCCACATCAAAGAGGTTATGCTCAGCTATAAAATCAGCAAAATCCTCCATACCAATAGAAAAGTTGGAGGAACCTCCAAACTTTTCTCCTGGGTTTAGTGGAGAGTTGAAGTCCCCCATAATAAGCCAATTAGAAGAACCATACTGTTTTCTAAAAGTTTTAAGGTCAGCCCAAAGCTTCCTTCTACCACTAACCGTATTAGGGGCATATATGTTAGAAAGGATCCATTCATCATTATTCTCAACAACAACAAATTTGATAGCAAGATGATTAATACTAGCATTAAGAACCATACCAGTACAATGTCTTTTATCCCAAAAAGTAGCCAGTCCACCAGAAGCTCCCTGGGAGTCAACAGCCGCCATTTCAGCGATATCCCAGAAACTCTTTTTAATAGTTTCAAGGGTCCTAGCTTTCATTTTAGTTTCTTGCAAAATCAGAATATTAGGATTACTAGAGTCCCTTAACTCCTTGATGGTTCTTTGTTTGGAGTTTCCATTTAGGCCTCGTATGTTCCATGAAATAATCTTCATTTGGAATATTTGGTGGTTGGAACTGTCTGATGGTTCAACTGGCGCTGAACTCCATCTGCAATGTCCCTCTCCATTCTCTTAGATCTTAGAGCCTTTTTAGAGGGTCTTCCTCTTTTTGTACTTCCTCCAAAGTCCACTATTCGTTTAGCAGAAGATCTAGTTGTTACGGATGTGGAGGTGTCCCGATTATCTTTATTTTATTTTTATCACTGTAAAGTGATTCTGGGATCAATTCAAAGCCTTTCATTCTTTTTTTCTTTTTTGAAATAACCTTTGTGAATCCCGAATCTGGATCCTCCTCCTCCAAGTTGGGCGTGACTTCACCCTCTTCACATTCTTTCTGAGTCCTGTCCGATGTGTGTATATCAGCTGTCCTGGTGCTGAGGCAAGTAGGTGAAATCGCTGATATATTGCTGAAACAAGGAAGTAAATCTTCTCCAGAATTACCGACTCCCCTAGGAGAGTTTTTCTGTAATGGTTCTTTAGGAGCAGAACCCTCCTTGTTTGAAGTTTCCTCAGTGATACACATCAGATTATCAATCTCAAATTCCAAATTTTGAGATTGCTCAGTAGGGACTATATTAACCTTCACAGAGCCTTCTTGCTCGTTCACCACCATTAATACCTTCACAGGATTTTCCAGATTTTCTTTGATCGGTACTTCAGGCAAAGCTACTGCTGAGACTTTGGGACGCCAGACCAGATGTTTCCTTATTTGAGTTCTAAAGCTTCTTTTTTTTCCCCTTTTTATTTAATTCCAACTCCTTCTGACTAGGAGCTTTCTTTTCATTCCAGCTATTCGTGCTAGGAATCCTACTATCCTTATTCCGAACTGGGTCCTCCACAGGCTGTTCAGCTTCCATTGCAGGATTCTTCATCTTGGAACAGCCTTTATCAGCGTGCCCAATGCTATGACAGTTGTTACACCTCAGAGTTTCAACCTCAATTTTTTGGGTCCAAATCCCATATCTAGACTTCAAGATTATGTGTTCCGGAAACTCCTGATCCATTGTAGAGAAAATACAGAAATGAGCAAAAGCAAGTCTAGATCTGTTTCTCGTGGGTCCATCTAGCCCGATAGGGGCACCTAAGGATTTTGCAATATTTAGCAGAATTTCATCATCCCAAAAATGCAATGGAAGTCCAGGTAACCTACACCAGATTGGGATGGTGTTTATATTTTCAGTATTAGGGTCAAATCTAGGATACCATTTTTTCAAAAAAAGCTCCATATTACCTAGCCACCAAGGTCCTCCCAGAAGCACCGATTCCAAATCCTCTTGCTGATTAAATTTTGCCAAAAATCCTTTTGGCATGATGGTAATGCTCAGGGCTCCCTTAGGTTTCCACTTTCTCAAAGCCCATTTTCTAATGAAATCAATATTAGGTCTAGAGCCAAGAAACTTACCAATGAGGGAGAGATTCGTTTTGCTTAAAGCTCTATCAACACACCCATCTGGGACCCTCAGGCAGGTGGCACCCTCATTGTCCTTTTCCCACGTGAACTGTCCAGCAGTTTTCGGACCCACCTTGGCGCTAGGGCTTTGTAGTATTTTATTCCAGGCCAATGGTGTGGATTTAGGCATTTCCACGTTCTCATTCGTAGCCGTCCGATTTTCGCCAGAGATCCGCCTTTCCTCAGCATTCTTAGCTTTAGCGCATAGACTTTCTGCAGCGTAACTATGAAACCGCCTTTATCAAGTAATTACAATGCTTTCCCTTTCTTTTGTACCCATGCTTTCAATCGACCGATTCTGGCCACAGATCAGCCTCTCCTCAGCAATAATAAGCTTACTTTGCAGACATTCTGCAGCCAGAACTACAGAAACCACTTCCCCGTAGTTTTCTCCATCGCTAGTTTTCTCCATCGCAGAAATATACATCACAATGTTATGAACAAATATACACCCTTATTTATCCTTTGATGACATACTAACCTTATGAAGAATATATAAGTAAATAAATCATAACTCATTTAGGGACTGGCACTTTATGAAAGCGTGATGCAAAAGCAAGCATTAAAGGAAACCAAAGATCCCTAAATTGTGAAATAACTCATGCACATCCATTAGGTAAGAAACCTCTATAAGTATTAAGTCTCCTATGAAGTCTAGGAGTCTCCAAATTCATCCTACAAGAATGAAAAGAGTCTCTTCTCAAGTCTTCTATCAAATTTAAAACTCAAGCGAAGAATTATCAAAGCATGTTTGTTAAGTTCTGATTGCACTACAATAGATATCACATGCTAGGAGAATAATGTGCAATCAGATCATCTTAGGAGAAGTGGTGATGTCAACGGTACATAGGGGATACCAAAACCCACATAAATTTATAATGTAATAACTAATTGCATTGTAAGTATTTTAGGATTTAAGAATATTTTATAGAGTCATTACGAAGGTGAGATATTAATATGGACACAAATTTATACACATTTATACATAGGAGAAGCACTAAGGAATTTTTATACCTCGATTAAAATTAGGTTCAAAATCATACATTATGGTCGAGACAATATAGACATTATAGATTAAAGTGTCTGGTTTTGACTAGGCTTAGTTTCCTATCCTAGATTCATTAATAAAGCATTTCCGAGTTCCATAGTTTCATGTTCTAGTAATGTACACACAAAATCACATATTTTGGGTATTATTTAGTCCTTGTCTCATACTACTATTCATAATATTTTTGAGTGAATAAATTACTAACTAACCCATGTCATTTGGCCTTTTTTACTTTGCTTTTAGTCATTACTTCCGTCCTTCAGCATATACTTTCCCAGTCTATTTTTTTCATTACACATAATTATACCCATGACCGAGGCACCCACATTATTACTTGGTGTCCCACACACACCCCGGTCCCATTCGGGGTTCCCCGATCCTTTTCCACCTTACACACATCTTTTGCGAACTTTTTAGTCATTTTAGCTTTCCTTTTTTATGGGTCTTCCTTTTTGGGGTTAATTACAATATTAGAAAAAGAGAACCATATAAATATAAAGTTATGAGACCATAATGAGTGACACAAAGACTAGGCACTTTTATCATCACCTAAGGTTGCATTCCATCTAAGGAATCTAGATATCCATTTGCATCCATCTAGCTTCATCATAAGGGACAAGGTTAGTTCATCTGCATCACACAACATAGGAAAGAAGTTTATTCTATCCCATGCACAATTTATTTACATTTATACATCTAGTTATTTCTCACTACTTCCCAAAGTGTGATTGGCACAAGAGCACCTAAGGCACAATTTGTACACACTTATCTAGAACTACATTTGGTTCTTAAATGTAGTGCATCACTCACTAAATTAGTCCATCATGTTCACCGCTTAGGAAAGTCTGCCCCTTCATATGCATCTTTCTATTTTTAGGGTTTTTATGCTTGGATTGGGGTTTTATAGGTATATATTTCATTTATGTTTACTAGCAACATTATGCATAGTCTAGTGATATTATGCGGCAAGCAACAAAGTCTTTGTATCACTTAGAGACCCTACAAATTTTGTTTCGGACCTCCCCTGAGCTAGGGCACCTAAATCTTAGACCACAACACCGCAAGCACCGTCATCCTTCCCTAGGTCCCCCAATCTTCTTAGATAGCTCAAATATACACTTTTATAGGTCTTAGCACTTGTTGTTCCTACATTTTTTTCATCTGGTATTTTTGTAACACATCCCAGAACAATCACCGAATCATCTAAGATCTTTCTAACCCTTTTATACACATTAGGGTTTATATATTATCTACTTATTTACTTGGGTCAATTTCTTTATTTATTTAGGCATAATTTATGGCTTTACATAGCATTTAGATTAAACTACAATAGGTTGTTATTTTCCATTTTAGTTTAAAGATTTTGGTGAACCCAACGTACTTGATTTTTCACACTTTTATGATCATGATTATTTTCTGGTCATCCTAGAGTTGAGTCATCATGAGTATCTTAATCAATGATTATTTTATTACAAGTACTAATCTAAGGCATAGAATAAAACATCTTCTTGCCACTACTCTCATTCGTTTTGATATGCATCCTTACTCGGTCTATCAAAAATTTGTTGATGGATTTTTCAACACATAACATTCAAGTCTAATCCTCTGTTGATGTTCACATTTTATACAATGACCCATGTTTACATATCATGTGTCGTATTAAGAGTGTAGGTGTCAAATGAAATTTAATTGACAATGGATCTAAGCTCTACATGTGTCCCATGTCATTTCTTGAAATCTTATTTCTATCCGCCCACGATGTTATTCCATATTGTCTTTCACTATGCGCTTATAATGCTTTTGTTCATCCATGTGTCGGTCACATTACATTACCTATCACTATAGGGACAAAACTATCAACATTGTGTTCTTGATCACGATTTCCTGTCTCCTATAACTTTTTTCTTAGTAGGACAATGCTTCATGCTATGAAAGTTGTCTCTTCTACAATACATCATTGTGTTAAATTCTTCCATGAATGCATTTAATATATTATTTTTCATGACTATGATCCATTCCAAGATTGTGACCGACGCTCGAATACTTGTTTTCCTATTCCATGCAATCGATACAATAGATGATCCTCAACCAATGGATGAACCACCTTACTTACCACTACTTTAAGGTGCTTTCTCTTCTACACCACCTCTGCTACTACTAATGCCATGATTCTTTATTGGGGGCTGTCTAGTCTATGGAATTCTATCTATAACCTACACCTCCACATGTACTTTGCCTAAGTTAGCACACCCACCCTTTACTTACACACTTTTAATGAATTATTCATATTGGGAATATATTCCATTTAATCCTACTTGCGATGAATTTATATGTACACATGAGGTTTTGATTCTCCTAGGATTTTCTTATGAGGACCTCTATCCTCCACCACATGATCTTCATCTCTATTATGGGATTATTCACATCAATGCGGCTTATGGCCTCTACATCTTTCACCTCACATTCTTCCTTGCACATGATCCTTGATCTTCACCACTTACATTTGGTAAATCATGGCTTGATTACATTCAGGATATTCTAGATCCTTATCATAAAAACATATTTTTTCCCATGCCTTTTGGTCATGTATTTATTTGCAATAGTTCCTTTCTTGGCTATATGCAAAATATCACTCATTTGTATGCACATGGTTTTCCACTTCCTCCATTCACTAATGAAAAATATGCCATGGGTATGTACAACTTACGCCTCAATGGCTCATTACGTGATCAACTAGACACTATTTCTTATCAAGTAACTAATGCTTATCCATTCAACTATGACCTTGAAAGTGACGATCTTCTAGATGACATTACATGATTGCATTCTTTATTACACACCTTGGGGAGTATAATTAACACACCCCCATAAAAGAATCAACACATCTCTCTTCCTTACATAATCATACATCACACTCCTAGCATATGAATCTTAATCTACATTGTAGCGTCATCACTACCCGATAACACACTCTTGTGCTTTGGTTCACACTTGACTATTGAGGGAATATTATCATGAACCCCACACACTACAAAATAAGTACTAAACATTGTGTATATTTATATGTTTCATGTCAAACAACTTACATGCTACATTCTACATTTAGTCTCCATCATGTTGGTGCTCAATTTATCTAAAAACTTGGGCCCTCCCATTCCTTCCGATTTTAACAATGGGATTTGTTGTCCTTATCATTTTTTCCCTAAATATTTGAAGGGAAATGAATGGATGTAGCTCTGAAGAGTGTATTTGAGCCTTGTAACATTTCTAAATCTTTTGTCCTTGGAAAAATATTCATCTCCGGGTCGAAATGGTCATTTTTCTACATTTTATAGTTTGTGGTATTTCTCCCATCAAATTTACATCCTTTCATTCAGTGGTCACGTGGCTTCTTTTGGTTGGTTAGGGGATGGTGGGAAAATGTTTTAACTTATCACTTTTTGCTTTTTTGGCAAAAAGGAAAATTTGGTCCCGTGGCTCCGCTCAATTTTTATTGGTTCTTTTGGTGCTTACGTGGCTTCTTCTAATTGGATGGGGTGTGGTGGTTTTTTTTTTGAACTTGTTCCTTTTTGCTACTTTGGAAAAAAGTTTGAACTCACCCCGTGGCCCCGCCAGGTTTTAATAAAGAAATTTAAGTGGCAGGGAAAATTTCTTATTTTCACCCCGAGGGTGTCCACATGTTCATTTTTGATTTGATGCGGCTCATGAGGCACTCCTAAACTTTGTGGAAATTTTTAACCCAAAACTGGTCCACGTGGAGGAATGGCACTCATTTGAAGATTTTCTTTTTGGTTTGGCCTTGAGTTGTGTCGGGAGGACACGTGGAGGTTTCCACTACTTTACCCAGACATAGATAATTTTTAAGTAGATGGTACAGTTTGGCAAATAGAGACACATGGTGAGCCCGTGCTTGTTCAAGTTTTCCACTTTAGGTCTCTATGTTAAAGTTATGCCATGATGACATGTGGCAAGCCCGCGCTCATCCAAGGTCTCAAATTTTGGGGAAAATCTCAAGATGTGCCATTGTGACACGTAGCAGTTTGAAAATTCTAAGGGGCGGGGAACCGCACCATCGAGGTAACTTGGATTTTTTCCCCTTGTCATCAAAAAGGTTTAGAATATCAAAATGGCCCACTAGCCTGAAAAGAAGGAGGTCAAAGTTGGCATTAAAAATATGAAAATGTGGGTAGGCGGGCCATCGAGGGCAATTTGGATTTTTTCCCTTGATATTCAAATGACTAAAAACATCAAAATGGCCCATGGCCCGATATAAAAAGTCAAATCTTACTCCATCAACGATGGAGGTGCGGACTCTTAGGGGAAATTTGGAAAAATTTCCTTTTGGGAGAAAAGAGGTAAAAGTGAAAAAGGAAGCGTGGTTTCACGCTAAGGACCCACATTGGGACACGTGTGTCGTAGGCACATTTTAGGGAGGAGCTATGGGGAAAACTTGGAAAATTTTCCTTTTCCAAAAATGAGGTGAAATAGTAGAATTTGGCCATGGTTCTTTGGGACCCACCTTAGGACACGTGTCAGGCTCATTTCTCAAGGGTGGAGGTGTGGAGCAAAATGGAAAAAAATTTCCATTTTTTCAAAAGGTTATAAAAAGTCAAAGGAAACCCTGAGCCTGTTTTTAAAATTGAATCTTCCATGTGGATGACCCAAATTCAAAGTGAAGATCAATGAAACTATGATGTTTGAATCTAATTTCCCCCATTTTTACTTGAAACACTCCTAGAAGTGTGAGTCTTCATGATTTCTTGGTGTTTCCTACATGCCAAAAGAGAGAGAGTTAATTTTGATATCTAAGTTTGGTGGGGAGATCTGGAGATGTTTTTGCCATTAAAATGGTCTGACTCTCGGGCTCGATATGATTTTCCATTTTTCTTCTCCCAAGCACGCAAGGAACTAGATTTGACAGATTAGGGTGGAAGTGGTTGGCGAGTTGAAGGAGGAGTGTTCTACTAGATGAAGGAGTTGAATGCTAAGATTTTCAAAGAGATCTACCCCATGAGCACTGACAAATTTTTACAGATCTGATTCTGGGAATCATGATCAAGATCATGGCGAGCACTGGTACATTAAATGTTTTTGTCTTTTGGGGAAAAAGGGGCTCTGTTGTAAATGTTATAAATGGCACAAATTTTTCATGCAAATGGTTGGAGTATTAGAGGTCAAAGAAAATTCCCAAGAGGAAAATTTGACAAAGCATATCTTTTGAGAAGCCATATCTAGAAGCCTATATATCTCTTTTGTATTAAGTTTGATCATGTCAAGGTGGTTGCAAGTGTACAACCATTGACAAAGCTCTGAGATTGTTCTAGAAACTTTCCCTTGTTGATAAATTTAATCAAACTCAAGTTATTCTATGTTGATCTTGAGAAAAATGTGTTTGTTTCATTTCTAATGTCTGTAAATAGTTTTCTTGTTCCTATTGCAATCTTGTATCAAAATTTTCTTAATCACACAGGTCTCAATCCTTGTGATAGTTTAGTGGCATCTACAATCTCATTTCTCAGAAGAGCTTTCATCTGGGAGTGAAATAAATGATTTAAAATCACTTTTCTTTCATTTGTTGACAGAGATTGTTTGTAAGCCTCTGGGTGTACCTCAGGCATGATTGATCTTAGATTTTGATGTTTTATTGGGTCTTCTAACTCAAGCCTTCATGTTAAAATCTCATAGATTGTGTGAAAAAGTGCTAATCTGGGCCTCCATTGAAGTACATATTCTAGTTAAAGGAACATTTTAGCTATTCTGAAGTATTTTGTTGTCTAGACTTTCCATTTTGTAAGAGTTCTCAGAGATTTGGAAAATCAAGTTCATTTTGCCTCACCTCCCACCAAAATTTATTTAAAAACAACCAATCCTACCCATACTACCCTTTTTTTCATGTGTGTATACAAATGCATAAATTTTACTACCAAAACATGCATAAAACAATCAGGATTCCAAATGTCTTTAGTAGCCTAAACCTTGCCTAGAGAATATCTCCACTATCTAGAGTGACAACTCGTGAGAGTTAGATTTTGTTGCATTGATCATATTTTCTTCAAGGTCTCCTTAACAACTTCATTAGGAAGGACATCTCCATCTCCTCCATAAATAATAGGCTACAAAAGGTTCTCTCACCTTGGTTGAAAGGCACAACCATAAAGTAGTGAGGATAGATCAAATCCTCTTGAGGGTGCTATCCATTTCTCCACATCTGAGTGACTAAGGGCTAGTTAGATCCCATCCCCAACTACAAAATGACTCACTATGATCTATCTATCTCTAAGCTTCTTCAAACCTGTGATGTTGCTTACAGGCTTTGAAGGAGAATCAATTTGGATACCAACACCAAAGTAGCGCCAATTTTCTTTAATTTGTTGAGAAACATTTTGCATTCTTAAGAGAAAAGTTGATTTGTTATATTCATTCGGATTTATCTGTAAAACACTTTTTATATACTCCAAGTGTATGTGTAACTCTTTTGTGCAATTCTTAGTTTCTACACCTAACCTAGTGCACTAGCTTTCATTGATAAATCTAGGTAAAGAAAAGTCAGAGTCTTTCCATTTCCAGTTTCTAGTGTTGATAGAAACATTTGACAGATCATATTTAGTGCATCTACACAACTAAGGTGGAAATCCTTAGTGGTGACTCCCTGTTGATCTGATTCTTAATGAATACCAGTGTCTTAACCTCTGTCAAGTGAGATTTGTTACTAACCTTTGCAAAGCTGGAAGGAAGAAGATCTTTCTTTTCTAGGGATCCTACTAGGACATTATTTCCAAAGCTAGGAAAAGAAAAATCAGAAGGAAGAAAATCCTGGAGAGTTGTGGGAAATCAGCAGACAAGAAAGGGGATCTCCATTGATGAAAGTGACCGCCTATTATTGAAGACTACAATTCAAGTGCTTCTAAATCAGGTAGCCTCTTTGTGGAATTGAATTCTCCAACTGGAGAGGGGCCTTCATTTGATTTTGAAAAAATTTCTTCTCATTCTACCCTTTGTCTTTTCAGAAGTTGATAGGGATTTCCAAGAAACTAGGCCTTTAGGGGATATCCAGTTTTGAAAGTTATACCCCTGTGTTTCAAAGACCCTCTGCCCCTCATCAATTTGTCTCCCCTCCAGGTCACCTCCTCAAAAAAACATGGCCTTTCCCCCACCTAGACCTCCATTTGTTGTAAATACCTTTGGACCTATAAATTTTGTAGGGATGGTTGGTTATCCAAATGCAGTTCCTCAAGAAGTAAGGAATAGAAAACTTGCCAAATTTCCAAGGAAACAATGCTATAATTGGTGATCAACATTTAAAGCTTTTTATCAATATGATGGAAGACTTTGAGATTGAACATGAAGATGTGTATATCAAGTTGTTTATCCATACTTTGGAAGAGGATGTAAGGGATTGGTATAAAGCTTTTCCAGATAATTCTATTGATTCTTGGACAAGAGATGCAATGCATTTAGATTGCAGTATGGTGATAGAACTGACCCTAGGTTTCTTTTGATAGAATTTGAAAACATCAAAAAGAATCCTAATGAGTCAGTACATGATTTCAACACAAGGTTTAATAAGACCTTGAGGAGATTTCCTATTAGGATAAGGCCATGTGATGAATCATGTTTGATCAAATATTCAGATGCATTTGATAAAAAGGCTGCTTACTACTTGAGGGACAAAAACCCTACTAATTTGAGGTAGGCCTTCACCATGGCCCTGCAAATTGAAAACAATATCAAGGCAATTGGAAAACCTCCAAAAGGGATGGTGTGAAGCTGGTTAACCCAAAAAACCCAAAAAAGCAAGGACTGCAGATTTGGAAGAAGTTGTGAAGACTTTGGTAGGGGTTGTCAAAGAAATTTCATACAAACTAGCCCGGGAGAAAGGAATTAGGTAGAGCTCACAAGGTCAACACAAGCAGCAAGGCCAAGACAAGGTTCACAAATCACCAAATATCTGATGATAGAGGCAAGGGACCTGTTGGATTTGGAAATAGAAATCCCCAAGCAGGGAAAATAGAATGGTGCCTGATCCTTTGGCTGCTAGAGTTGTTGTTGTGGAGGAGACAAATGTCATTGATTGGTGTGATAGATGTTTCATGCCCCATGCTCCTTGTGAAGAAGATCAGCAAGAAGAAGAAGAAGCTGATGATGATAATGATGATGATGTCTACATGATGGGTTGTTCCACGAGCTCACAATAAGGGGCAACTTCAACTGAGGTGATAAGTTCCTGGACTGCTGCCACTTTTTGGGACTACATTCATAGGGTACCTATTCTTCCTCCCTCTCATACTTTAGAAGTAGATATTGTACAAGATTTTGAATTTCCCAATAATGACTTTGAATATTTAAGGGCTTTAATGATAAAGAAGTATGATGGAGGAATCCCATCTGAGGAAGATAGACAGTTACTGATGAATGTTGTTGTTGCTCAAGAGAAGGAATATAACACAAGAAGTAAGGTTGTCAAAGGGGCAGGGCCTCAAGCCAAGCCAAAATCTCCCTTACTTTCAAACATTCCTAAAGAGGCTCCTAAGAAAGATGCATCTACCAAAAGCCTGCAGTTCCAAACAAAAATCATACCCCTCCTCATGCCCAAGCTGTCAAAAATCTTGTACCACCTAATGAGTGTGTTATCTTTCCTTCCAATACTACCTTGCCAAAGAATGTCCCATATGACATTGCCCAAGTTTTAGAGTCAAATCAAAGTCTTTGTTCCAATTGTTGAGTTGCTTAGGATTCTTGAGCACAAAAAGAGAGCATTTGAATACTTGGGATTGAAAGAAGAGAAGACTTCCCTAGGAAGAAATGTAAACATTGTGGAGACTCCACAATCATTGAAGGAATTAGAGGCACCACCAGCATCAGAAGAGCTAGATGAACCACCTGAGGTTTATTTGGGAACATCCTTGGTAGATTCTCAGCTAAATGTGGATCCATTCTTCACTACCTAATCATTAAGGATAGATTGCTGCACAACTACTATGTTTTTGACTCAGGGGCATCATGAAATGTTATGCCTGTAAGTCATGAATGAGTTAAATATCAAAGTAATAGCATATATGGGAAGTGTACTACTATGGACTCTAGAGAGGTGCCAGTGGTAGGGTGTGTGAAGGGTTTGGTGGTGCAACTTGTAGCTTATCCAGGTAAAATTTAAAACTTGATGTTGTCATTGTTGACTTCCCAGCCAAGTGGGGCATGCTATTGTCTAGAAAATGGGCTGCAAGTGTTGGTGGGAGTGTCCAAATGGACATGTCCTATGCCACCATCCCAATTGAGGGCAGCCTTGTCAAGTTTTATGGGGAAAAGAAGATGTTGCACCTTATTGAAGATCCCAACAATGCATCCTATGAAGTATTGTACACAAGTGTTGATGCTTGATAATTTTGTAGGATTTGTTGATGGAAAGGAGCACAAGATTGAAGAATGTAAATGCCTTGAACAAATGGGCTCTCCTTGGACTCTATTGTTTGATGGAGCTTGCTCCAAGTTTGGGAATGGTGTTGGTGTTGTTTTCTTTCTCAGTCAGGAAAAATTTGTTTTTCCTTCAAACTCAATTTTGAGTGCACTAACAACATTGTTGAGTATGAGGCACTATTGTTGGGTTTAATAATTTCTTGGAAATATGGTGTCAAAGACATCATTGTCAAAGGAGACTCAAAATTAATTGTAAAACAAGTTAGAAAATATATGCCACAAAAAATCAATGAATGAAACAATATAAACATGTAGTTTGGGATTTCATTGAGATGTTTGATTCATTCAACATTGTGCATCATGATAGGAAGTTCAATGACTTGGCAGACAAAACTTGCAGTGTTGGGGTCTCATTTTGAAATTGTGCAGTGTCCCCATATTGTGAATATGATGTGGAAGTATTGACAAGACCCTCTATCCTTGACAACATTAAACACTAGTAGGTATTTGATGATGATGCTCATATCAGAAGATTTCTACAAAACAAGGGAGAGTTTGTTGATCAATGCATTGATTTGGAGCCAATGGTATGTGCCACAGAGGGAAGGAAACCTTGTTTGGCAAGGGCATCATCCAGCTAAAGACTAATACCATTCCTAGAGGGTTGGTTGCTCTTGAGTCCAATTTTGATAATGTTGATCGCATTATTAATAGATGCATGGCAGCCTCGAGGGATATTGAGGAGCATGACCTTGGCACAAAGGAGAAGCCAAGGAAAATTTGGTTAGGCAAGCAATCTCAGAAAGGAGGAGAAGCATCATACATCCAATTGTTGAAAAAATATCAAGATTGCATGGCTTGGACCTATTCTTGAACTAAAAGCATATAGAGAGGACCTGTTTCAACATGAGATTCCCTTGGAATCTAATGCAAAGCCATTCAGGAAGAAACAAGGCCAATCAATCCACTCTTATCTCTTAAAATGCAAGAGGAACTGAAGAAGCTAAGAGATGGAGGGATTATTCAACCCACAAGGTATTCTTCTTGGGTTGCAAACCTAGTACCAGTAAGAAAGAAGAATGGTGATATCAGGCTGTGTGTAGATTTTAGAATCTAAATAGAGCATCTATGAAGGATAATTATCCTTTACCAAATATGGAAAACATGCTGCAGTTAGTGACTAGTTTTGAATTACTCTCCACCCTAGATGGTTTCTCTAGTTATAACCAAGTTGTGGTGAAGGAATCAAAAAGGATCAAGACAACCTTTACTACTCCTTGGGGAACCTGTATGTGTATGTTAGGATGCCCTTGGTTTGATGAATGTTGGAGCCACCTTTCAAAGAGAAATGGATGTTGCTTTTTCTAGTTACATCAATGAGTTTATTGTAGTTTATCAAGATGATGTAACTATATTTTCCAGGAAGAGAAGTGATCACCTACTACACTTGGAGAAGATGTTGATAAGATGTAGAGAATATGGCATCTCACTCAATCCAAAGAAGTGCCATTTTGGAGTGCAGAAGGAAAAATTTCTTGGCCACATTGTGTCACAAGAAGGGGTGATGATTGATCCAGAAAGGGTAGAGGCCATCAACAAGGTCCCATTCCAAGGACCAAGAAAGGGATTCAATCTTTCTTTGGGTAGATAAACTTCATCAGAGATTCATATCAAACTTTGTTGAGTTGACCATTCCAATCACTTCCATGCTAAAAAGGACCAAGCCATCAAATGGGAGGAGGCTGTCATCCAAGATTTCAATGGGATTAAAGAGGCACTAAAGCATGCACCTATTTCTAGTAGCTCCAGATTATAAGAAGCCTTTCAACTATTTTCCTTTGCTTCAGAGAACACTTGTTGCTTTTGTCCTGTTATAGAAGGATGATGAGGGGGCTGAGAGGCCAATTTCCTTTTTCAGTAAGGCATTGCAGGGGGCTGAGTTAAAGTACACTATTATGGAGAAGCAAGCATTTTCCTTAGTAAAAGCAACAAAGGTTTTCAGGCCTTACATTTTGAGTTCTAAGATTGTTGCTTATGTTCCCCACACCATGGTGAAAGACATCTTATCAGAGATGGAAGTCTCAAGAAAAAGGTGTGGGGTGAACAAGTTGCAAGAATATGACATGGATATCCAAACCACAAAGTTGGTGAGAGGTTTGGGCTTGGCTAAGCTTATGGTTGAGAGAAACTTGCAAACTATTGAGGTAAATGAGGTAGAAGAAGGTAGGGTAGATGTTTTTCAAACATTGATGAGTTCTGAGTGGTACAAAGATGTAATTTTTATCTCAGACATCTGAACTACCCTAGTATTTAAGTAAGAACCAGAAAAGATCCCTTAAGTTGGCTTCCCAAAATATGTCATTACTTGATTATGGGTTAGCTTGGAAGAATCTAGAGGGAGTCCTCTTAAGGTGCATTATTGAAGAAGAAGCCCCAAGATAATTGTTGATCTCCATGGAGGAGTTTGTGGGGGAAATTTTGTTGCAAGAGTCACAACACACAAGATCCTGAGGGCTGGTTATTGGTGGCCAACTCTCTTCAAGGATACAACTTTTTGGTTAGAAGATGTGAGAGTTTCAACACTTCTCTGGAAGACTGAAAGCTTCAGGCTCCCTTCCTTTGCAGCATGTATCAATTGAAGCCCCATTCAAGCAATGGGGAATGGATTTCATTGGTGATATTTCAGACCCTTCAAGTGCTGGCCATAAGTGGATTCTTGTAGCCACTGATTACTTTACTAAATGGGTGGAGGCAATCCCCACCAAGAAGGAAACACACCAAATTGTCATGGACTTTGTGCTAAACAACATCATCTATAGGTTTGGGGTGCCAGTCAAGATTGTAGCTGATAATGCCATGAGCTTTAGAGCTAAACCTTTGGTGGCAATGTGTAAAGAATATGGGATCAACTTGACATATGCATCTAATTACAACCCCCAAGGAAATGGACAAGCTGAGTCCAGTAATAAAAACCTATTGAAGATTATCAGAAGAACCTTGGAGCTGAACAAGAGAAAATGGGGTGAACAGTTGAAGTTTGTTGTTTGGGCTGATAGAATCACTATTAAAAGAGCCACTTGGAAAGAGTCCATTTGAGTTGGTGTATGGAACTCAGGCCCTGCTGCCCTGCATATGTAATTATCCTCATATTAGTTCATTCAACAACTAGAGGATCAAGAAGTAAGTCCTTATGATGCTCGCATTAACCAGATTGTTGAACTTGATGAAGAAAGGAGGGCATCCCACCAGAGGCATGTAAAGTTCAGAGAAAAGCTGAAGAAGTTATTTGACAAGAAGGTCACTCCCAGAGCTTTCAATGTTGGAGATCTTGTGCTACTATGGGATAGTAGGCATGAAGATAAGGGAAAGCATGGAAAGTTTGACTCATTATGGATGGGCCCTTACTCCATTGATATTAGAATTGGTGAACATACCTTCTTCTTGAAGGATTTGGATGGTGAATTGCTTGAGCTTCTATTAATGGCAGGCATTTGAAGCATTTCTTGGATTGATTCCCCAGATCAAGGTAAAAAATCTTTTGTACAGTGTATAGTTTGTTGTTTGTTTCTTGTCTTTTGTGTTTTCACTCTTTGGTCCTTGGTGACCTATTTTTACTGGTTTCTCTATTTGTTTTTGGAAGATGGCTTTGTTTCTCTACTCTGTAAGCTGACTCCTTTTCCCAATGGATATTTTGGCACTTGGTCTACCTTTGTTCTTGTGGCACTCATAGGGAGTGCCCATCCCCGAGTCGGAGCCGATGTTGGTGCTCAAAATAGTCTCCCCATTTTTCCTTTGAAATCCATCCTTTTGCGACTCTATCATATTTTTCCCCCATGTTGTTGTGCCTCGAGAGTCTCTTTGCTTTCTTTTTTTGCCATAATTAATCTTGTTCCTAGGTCAAGATTCATGTATGGGTCCATTTATGTTTCCTTATTTCTCTGTTCCTCTGAAGTGGTCCATAGTTTGGGTCTCTCATTCTCTGTTTATCTAAAAACTTGGGCCCTCCCATTCTTTCCATTTTTACATCGGATTTGTTTTCCTTGTCATTTTTTCCCTAAATAATTGAAGAAAAATGGATGTAGCTCTGAAGAGCGTATTTGAGCCTTGTAACATTTCTAAATCTTCTGTCCTTGGAAAAATTTTCATCTCGGGCTCAAATGGTCATTTTTGCATTTTGATTTGACGGGTGTTTCTCCTGGTCAAATTTGCATCCTTGACATTCAATGGTCATGTGGCTTCTTTTGGTTGGTTAGGGGATGGCGGGTAAATGCTTTAACTTATCACTTTTTTTTTTTTTGGCAAAAAGGCAAATTTGGTCCCATGGTTCCACTCAATTCTGATTGGTTCTTTTGGTGCTTACGTGGCTTCTTCTAATTGGATGGGGCATGCGCGGGTTTGTTTTTGAAACTTGTTCTTTTTGGCTACTTTGGAAAAAAATTTGAACTCACCCTGCAGCCCCACCAGGTTCTTAAAGAAAATTTAAGTGGTGGGGAAAATTTCTTATTTTCACCCGAGGGTGTCCACGTGTTCATTTTTTATTTGATGCGGCTCAGTGGGGCACTCCTAAACTTTATGTGGAAATTTTTAACCCAAAACTTGTCCACGTGGAGGAATGACACTCATTTGAAGATTTTCTTTGGTTTGGCCTTGGAGTTATGCAGGAGGACACGTGGAGGTTTTCCACTTGCTTTTCCTAGACTTAGACAATTTTTATGCAGATGGTACAGTTTGGCGGAATAGGGACATGTGGTGAGCCCACACTCATTCAAGTTTTCCACTTTGGGTCTCTATGTTGAAGTTATGCCATAATGACACGTGGTGAGCCCACGCTCATCCAAGGTCTCAAATTTTTGGGGAACATCTCAAGATGCGCCATTGTGACACGTAGCAGTTTGAAAAGTCAAAGGGGGGGAAGCAAGGACCATCGGAGGAAACTTGGATTTTTTGCCTCTTGTCATCAAAAGGATTAAAATCTCAAAATGGCCAAGCCTGACAAGAAGGAGGTCAAAGTTGGCATTGAAAATGTCAAAAGGCGGGGAGGTGGGCCATCGGGGGCAATTTGGATTTTTTTCCCTTGATATTCAAATGACTAAAAACATCAAAATGGCCCACAAGCCCGATAAAGGAAAGGTCAAAGCTTGCTCCAGTCAATGGTGGAGGTGTGGACTCTTGAGGGAAATTTGGAAAATTTTCCTTTTGGGAGAAAAGAGTTAAAAGTGAAAAGGAAGTGTGGTTCTACTGGGACCCACATTGGACACATGTGTGTGCCCATTTTTCAAGGGTGGAGCTGTGGGGAAAACTTGGAAAATTTTCCTTTTCCAAAAATGAGGTGAAATAGTAGAATTTGGTCCATGGTTCCATTGGGACCCACCTTAGGACACGTGTCAGGCTCATTTCTCAAGGGCGGAGGTGCGGAGAAAAATGGAAATTTTTTCCATTTTTCAAAAGGTTGTAAAAAGTCAAAGGAAACCCCAAGCCTATTTTTAAAATTGAATCTTCCACGTGGATGGCCCAAATTCAAAGTGAAGATCAACAACAGTTGTGTGTCTAAATCTTATTTTCCCCCATTTTTACTGAAACACTCCTGGAAGTGTGAGTCTTCATGATTTCTTGGTGTTTCCTACACATGCCAAACAGAGAGGAGAGTTAATTTTTATATCTAAGTTTGGTGGGGAGATCTGGAGACGTCTTTCGCCATTAAAATGGTCTGACTCTCGGGCTCGATATGATTTTCCATTTTCTTCTCCCAAGCACGCAAGGAACCAGATTTGATAGATTAGGGGTGGAAGTGGTTGTGAGTTGAAGGAGGAGTGTTCTACTAGATGAAGGAGTTGAATGTTGATATTTTTATGCCCCCGCAGACTTGACAACTTTTTCCAGATCTGATTCTAGGAATCACGATCGATCATGGTGAGCACTTTTTCATTAAATGTTTTTGTTTTTGGGGAAAAGGGGGCTTTGTTGTAAATGTTATAAATGGCACAAATTTTTCATGCAAATGGTTGGAGTGTTAGAGGTCGAAGAAAATTCCCAAGAGGAAAATTTGACAAAGCTTGTCTTTTGAGAAGCCATCTGAGAAGCCTGTATATCTCTTTTGTATTAAGTTTGATCATGTCAAGGTGGTTGCAAGTGTACAACCATTGACAAGCTCTAAGATTGTTCTAGAAAATTTCCCTGCTGATAAATTTAATCAAACTCGAGTTATTCTAGGTTGATCTTGAGCAAAATGTGTTTGTTTCATTTAAATGTCTGCAAATAGTTTTTCTTGTTCCTATTGCAATCTTGTATCAAAATATGTCTTAATCACACAGGTCTCAATCCTTGTGATAGTTTAGTGGCATCTGCAATCTCATTTCTCATAAGAGCTTTCATCTAGGGAGTGAAATAAATGATTTAAAATCACTTTTCTTTCATTTGTTGACAGAGATTGTTTGTAAGCCTCTGGGTGTACCTCGGCATGATTGATCTTAGATTTTGATGTTTTATTGGGTCTTCTAACTCGAAGCCTTCGTGTTAAAATCTCATAGATTGTGTGAAAAAGTGCTAATCTGGGCCTCCATTGAAGTACATATTCTGGTTAAAGGAACATTTTAGCTATTCTGAAGTATTTTGTTATCTAGACTTTCCATTTTGTAAGAGTTCTCAAATATTTGGCAAATCAAGTTCATTCTACCTCACCTCCCACCAAAATTTATTTAAAAACAACCAATCCTACCCATACTACCCTTGTTTGTCATGTGTGTATACAAATGCATAAATTTTACTACCAAAACATGCAAAAACAATCAAGATTCCAAATGTCTTTAGTATCCTGAACCTTTCCTAGAGAATATCTTCACTATCTAGAGTGAAACTTGTGAGAGTTAGATTTTGTTGCATTGATCATATTTTCTTCAAGTTCTCCTTAACAACTTCATTAGGAAGGACATCTCATGTCTCTAAGCTTCCCGCCAAACCCGTGATGCTACTCGGGCTTTGAAGGAGAATCAATTTGGATACCAACACATCATTTTTACCATTACGCATCTACACATCATACATACTCTACACATCATACTAGTATTCATCACATTTATTTCATACTCCTATTTTCTACAAGTGTAGCATTACATCCCAATAATTATACATACTACATATCACACATCTCACATTATTAGGCTATTTACACATATTGCATTGCATTCTCCACATCGCATATTTACACATTCTATACATCACATGGTCATCTTTCCTCATCACATATACTACCCTATGAGGCACTCTAGTTCCTCGATTCATACTCGACTACGATGGTTTACCAATCAAAACAAACTTCTCATACTCATGCATTCATCATTTATATAATGCGACCTTACTAGGTTAATGACATATGTTATAGGATAAATGGTCACCCATTACATCATCTTGTAGTGGTATACACTTTAGGCTACATCACCACTCCCTCTAATTATCTTGTAGTGATATATGATTTAAGATAAAATCAACACTCCTACACTCATCTTATCATGATATACGCTTTGGCTATAGGGTCACACATTCATCTCTAGGTCACATATCATCAACACACATACACACTCATCACAACGCATTAGATGCAATACACACTCTTCGACCATTTTCTGATGATGCACTCTCATTTATGGTTCATTCTTGATTGCTTTGAGGACAAACCAAATTAACCTCATTGCATACAACTTCATTCACTTGAGGGTTACATGGCTTCTACCATCCATTTTGCATTCCATTCCATCCATCCACAACATGTTGCATATCTTGGTTGCTTTTACTCTTGCTTGCATTTTCTTATACATGGTCATCTTATTACACATGCTAGATAGATCTCTTGTATGTCATTATATTTACCATCCACACATGCATGTTCACATCTTTCTCTAGTTGGGATCATATATACAAGTCTCTTACACCTAGCATGGATGTTTTCCTCTTACAAATCCTACAATAGTTATTAGGGGCATCCATATTCGTACACTAAAACATTTGTTTTAGAGGATTAATTTCTTCCATGGCTATCTATTTGTTTGTCTACTATTTCTTTTCTATTATTTTCTCTTATATGTGGGAATTTGCCTTTGTTTGTTGTAAACACTTGGTTTTAGTATGCATCCATTATGGCTAGCATGTCTTGCGACATTGTGAGTGGTGTCTCATGTTTAAAACCAGTGTTGGTGATCTATGATTTTCTTCTTACGTGTTTACTTTTTTCTAACTTTTACATTGTTTAGTTCCTTAAACTTTTATTCTATATGTATGCTTCATGATACTAACACTTGTTTTTCTAAACACTTATTTGTGTGTGCCTTGGTTTCTACCAATCACATTCCCTTCAACCTATCCACAATGTTGTATTCACCCCCAAAGGGGGAATCCTTTTACATTTTATACATTACATAATGCTCTCTACTGCTATAGTTCAATTCAATTTTTTGTCCTTCACATTGTGGGTTATATAGTGAGTAGGTTTAGACCAGTATATGAACCCCGTATATAATGTCTTTTACAGGACATTTTTTCCTTAGCATTCTGGGGAGTAGTTACAAGTTGGAGGATACGGAGAATTCCTTCCTATATTACTTCATCCAGTGGCACTAAATCACCCACAAAACTAGGTAGTACAAAGATCTCTTCATACATTAGTAGGGAAGCATTCAGTTGGATAATAACGCAACTTTCTCCTAAACTTCTTTGGTCACAATGGTGTGAGAATTCTTAAAAATATCAATTACAGGATATTATTTCTACACCCTTTCTCTCATCACCAATCAAGTGCACATGTTCCTTTTACATTTTTAATACTTCCATTTACAATTTTTTTACTCTATGCATACGTCTTTACGTGTGTTTTCACACATATACATATGTATTTTACTACTTGATCATCTTCTCCTTGGTAGGTATGTTTGTATGAGACGAAAGTAGTCAACAACGACAACATTATCTAGAAGCACACACCTAATAATAACATGTAGGTACATTACACACATCAAAAGCTACACACGTGTTTCTACCCTAGGTTCAATCTCATCACTTTTTTCTCTTTTACATCTTTTGTTTCCATGCTCCATATTTTTTTCATTCCATGCTTTGTCTAGTCCTTCGACATGCTTTCTACATCACTCTACATGGACATCAGGTATGCATCTATATCTACTTTATGTTACCAATCGTTCCTCTCCCCAACATAAAGTGGGGTAAAATGTAGACACAAAATCAAGCACTTTGGGTATTATTTAGTCTCAATCTCATACTACTATTCATATGGTTGTTTAGTGAAGAAAGTACTAATTAACCCATGTCCTTTAGCCTTTTACTTTGGTTTCATTGTCGGTTCCGACCTTAAGCATATACTTTCCCGGTCTATTTTTATCATTCCACTTAATTCTACCCATAACCTGAGAACCCTAGGAACCCCGGTCCCATTCGGTGCCTCGATCCTTTCTCCATCTTACACACATCTTCCGGGAAGTTTTAATTTGTTTTAGCTTTCCATATTTTTAGTGGTCATCCTTTTTGGAGTTAGGTACAAAATTAGAACAAGAGAACCATATAAATGTAAAGTTATGAGACCATAATGAGGGGCCAACCACTAGAAACTACTATCATCTCCTATTATTTTATTCCATCCAAGGAATATAGAGCTCCATTTGCATCCATCTTGCTCCATCATAGGGGAAAAGAATGGTTCATCTGCATCACACTTTGCACAAGGGAAGTTTATTTAATTCCATCTACCTTCTATTTACATTTCAACGTCTAATTATTTCTCTCTACTTCACAAAGTATGACCGTACAATAGCACCTAGGGAAAAATTTCACACACACATATATAACTACATTTGGGTTTGAAATGTAGTGTAATGCTTAGTTAATAAGTCCACCATTATGGTCACTAAGGACATTTCGACCCCTTCATAAGCATATTTATTTTTTAAGGGTTTTGATGCTTGTATTGGGGTTTTGTAGGTCTCTTCTTCATTTCTGATTACCAATGACATTAAGCATAGTCTAGTGATACACACGTGAAAGGAAGAGAAGGCTTCACATCACTTAGTAATGATGAAAAAAATTTTATGCACCTCCCGCACATACCAGGGCACCCAGATCTCATACCACAATGTTTTAGGTGCCCTAGTCTTATTATATATCTCGGATCTACACTTTTCTAGGCCTCAAAAAGTTGTTCTTGCATTCTATTCATCCAGTCTTTTCTTCAACGAGTCCAAAACAATCGTCCGAATCAGCTAAGCTCTTTCTAACCCTTTTTACACATTTGGATTTTGTGTTTTATCTACTTAGTTACTTGGTAATCTGTTTTTATTTATTTATCCATTATTTATTGCTTTGCATATAACATTTATATTAAACTACATTAGGTTGTTATTTTCCATTTTAGTTTAATGAAGTACTCAGGACCACCTAGACTCTTCTATATCCACAAACAAGTAAATAAGTGCATTCTCTCTCTCTCTTATATATTTTTTAAGGTCAATCATCACTTTGAAAATATTTATTCTAATTTTTTCAATTACTGTTTGAATCTAATTATATCATAATATCCACCTTGTTAGGAAGTAACGGTATTTCTCACTGTTACATTAGGAAAATTAGTATAGTAGTAAATAATTAACTATGGGATATTGTTATAACAATATTATTATTTTTAACATGTGACTATCACGGTTATTATATCCTTCTTATAAGGAGGTTCATCTACTATCTCTATGGCTATATAATAGACTTTATAAATTTCTCACAAGATATGATGAGTAAAAAATGATTACAGGAAGTAATTTTTTTGTTTGATATTTATCAATTAGATTTATGTCGAAACTATGACCAAATTCTTCACACCCGTAACACCATTTCATCCTATTTTCTTATATGAACTAAAAATTCTTAAATCGTTAAAAAAGAATGGAAGATTCACCATAAAAATGATATTATTTAGTGAACTTGACCCTCTCTAATCAAGCATTGTAGACCTAACCCTAATGGCTCTAAGGTTTTTTTTAGAAGAATAGGTTGTGGTTTTATTTTATTATTATCCTCACTCTTTAGTTTCTATATGCTTTCATTTTATGCAACACCGGTTTAGTTCTCATATTCATAATAATTATAGTAATAATCTTGATCTTTCACCTCTTACTCACAAGAATCATAGTGATTTTCTTCTTCTATATCTACTTCTAGTTTTCTTGTAGATCCTCCTATATATGAAGTTACCTTTCATGACATTGAGATCCATAATGATAAGTCATATGATTATTACCATGATGTGGATAAGAATGTAGATAAAGAACAAGTATAACTATTATCTAATTTTTGTCATAAACTCCATACTATGAAGTGAAGGAATCATATAGAAATAAATTTCGGGTGAAGTTAGTGAAGGCCCCCACCCCATATCTATCTATATAGGGCTCCTCTGCCCATACCATATAGAGTGAGATCCGGGGTTGAAGGCCCAATCGTTTACCCTCGACCCAATACATGATGAGCCCACCAACTCCCTAACAAAATACCCACGGTTAAAAACCACCAACATGTCGGTATCCAAATTGAAATTTGTTCCCAATCCTTCTTTGGGTTGGAGCATCCCGTCAAACAACTCAATGCATGTTTTAGTTGTCTTATCTTCTTTCCATCCATCTTTTCCATTATTTTCAAAGACATAACGAGGCATTGGACTAGACCGGACTAGACTGGATTCGAAAATACATCTTAAGTCATCGAATCTGATTTGACCTAATCTAATCTATAGACATCATATTGAGCCTATTATCTATATTCTCTTTGTTTACTAAGATTTCTTGTGATTGATTTAAGGAAAATATAATTTTATGATAAAACCTAATTATAGAGTCATGTATTATAAATAAAATAATAAAATAGATATATGAAACAAGCAATAATTTAATAAAATATGGAACCCTAAGTGTAAGAGAGAGAGGAATAGACTTATCCAATTTTGTACTAGATGTAGGACTGATGTAGACTTGAAAAATACTAAACATGGAGTAATCTATGTCATTATTCCTTTGAATAAATTTTATAGGCCACGAAACACATTGGACATCGGCACCCACAATAGGACATGGGTGATTTGACATTGACGACCTCTACTAGGCACCTCGATTGTGAAAAAGGTCAATGACGTAAGTATTCATTTTTATCACCAATACGTAGCAATATGATCATTTATTTACCTATAACCTGAAAAACAAAGATTCACCTAGAAAACCCACAATAACACATCAAATCCAGAAAATGAAAGATGGAATCGGGAGTTAGACTGACCACTGGTGGTACCCCAACAGAGTGAGTTGACAATCCCAGCACTACACTACATCTCGACTCCATGTATTTCTTGTGAGTGTGTGAAAAATTTTGGCCGGCGATTCCCTTTTGCAAGTTCACTTGATAGTGAGCTAGGTAGATGTAGCAATCTAAAAGACGTGTTAATGGAATAAAGAAAATTTCCCTTATTATGTTGTGTATGCATAAAATGGAGTCCCTTGTCCCTTAAATGGATGTTAGATGGATTCCTTTGGATAAAAGCTTAGGTGATATATAGTATACTTCGATCTTGTTCCTTTGTTTTGGTCGCATAGCTATGTATTCATATAATTTCCTTGTTTTAATTTCATAATTGATAATTAGAACACCAATCCATAAGAAAATAAGATGCCCAAAAATTAAAGATGCCCGAAAATAATGATTAATTTTTGAATAAGTCGATGGCACCCAGATGAGACAAGGGCACCTAGGTGCTTACATCTTGGCCGGGTGCGAGTCTCTAAAGTCATAAAAAATAGGGAAGTAAAGTTCATATTGGGTTGAGGGTGTGTAAGACAAAGAGCAAACAAGAAATATAGAAAAGAGGGTAAGGAAAATCCTTAATTATTCTTCTTTCTTAGGAATAATATGAATGCCAATATGTGTTTATGAACCTAGAAATATACCCAAGTGCATAATTTTGTGTCTCCATTGATAAAAATCTACTAACATGATCCAAGGGATCCTCACGAGAAAATATTCTCTAAAATATTCTCAAAATAAGTTAGAGGAATTTTCATCTCATAGTGAAATATTACAAATTTTCAGCAGTATCTTGTTTCTAGAAAATAGAGCACCTATGTAGATGTTATGGCCCGCTGAAATTTTTGGTCAATTGGTAAAAAATTGGACTATGCGCAAGTGACATTGACATATGCACGTCCGCCAAGTGGACCAACAAAATTGTGACAAGTGGCACAATGGATATGAAGTAAAAAAATTTAATTCCAGTCTTTGACACTCGGTTGTGGACAAGTGGGCCCTACTATTTATTGTCCGGGACCCCGAGCTAGGTTTGACACACTCAATTGTGGAGGGGTGCCTTGGCCTCCAATCTTTATATAACCATTGTAGATCTTTTGTATATATATACTCTTGATTATATTAACAACATGAGTATGGAACTATCTTATATTACTTTGAAGTATATTTCATTACATTGTATAGCTAAGTGAATAACCTGACTTGGTGGTTTGAGCCATCTCGGTCAACCAAGTCAACCTACCCGCTAAACCTACTTAACCGCAAAGCTTATTATTTTATCCACCACGCATACTTTCAAATGAATTATCTCCTTGCCTATCCACCTTATCTCCCGTGCTCTAATCACCTATCTCCTTCACAAATATCTCCATATCCTCATAACTCAGTGCTTATCCTCCACGTGGCCACATTGCCTATATACGTACTTCCTAACTTAGCACATTTTAACTGACCATGCAACCTCGGCCAACAAAATGGCTCAAAATCCAATTAAACACAGCCACAGCCCCTAATTTAAATAACTCACCTACCTACTTCATGCGCAATGTGGGATTAAATCCCAATAAAGAAAATCAAAAGTGCTTATGGGGACTCAAACATTAGTGGGTTAGGTAAAATTATAAGGGCTTGTCCATTTCACCCAGAGGTCTAAACATTATATAAATGGGCAATGTGCTATTTGAGGGGTAATTCCAGTAGATTGTGTAATTTTTAAAGTCTTATTATGGGAGCTATGAGGGAAATTTTGGAAAACTTCTAAAGGATACTATGCTTATTTTTGGAGGAACACAGTGAGAAGATCTAAATCATGTAATACTTTTGTAAGTGTTATTTTCTTATGATTTTATGATATATGTCCCTTTATTTAGACCCGTAGACATATGCTATAAAATTTGAGCTTCATTATCACGGATGGTGTCAAATTCTTCTCTAATTTAATTAGTTTATTATGTTATTTTACGTAGTTCTCACAATTTTGAATTTTAATTTTAAAAACTAGAAATTCCTAATGTTGATTTTAATCCAAAAAATATTTTTTGAAGAAAATTTTGAAAATTATTTTTCCTAACACATCTTATAGAGATAGATTCATTCATCATCCATTTTATCTACATTTATTGTACTTAATTCGTTAGGGGAACCCAACATTCTTTTTAATGAATGTCCAATCCTATTACTAGAGCAAGTATTACTACTACATCTCATATATGTCATCATAATGGTTTGAATACATCTTCCTATAGCACGTGGGATCTTAAGTCCTTTATTCATTCTTTGAAGCACAATTTTTGTGATTGTAACAAGGTATATTTCATAATTATAATGTAATGTAATCTTTTCAATTATTGTATAATCCAATTACAACTGAACTCGTGTTATATCCTTTTCCTATTGGTTTTTTTGCACATAATATTCCTATATATGATGGAAAGGTTGATCCCTAAGATAATCTTAGATAATTCCATGTTTCTTTTTTTGATTATGCATCTAATGATATATTTCTTACTAAGTTATTTCATAGGAGTCTTAAGGACTTTTCTTTGCAATGGTTTTATGATATCCCCATACATTTTTTCTTTCTTTTACCACATTAGAAAATAAATGTCGTACACAATTTTTAACAAACATTGAGGATAAGGCATATTATGTATAAATGTCCAAACTAAAACAAGGATCTAATGAGCATATTAATATTATTTCTTGCGTTATGAAATAATTCTTACTAAGATGAATAACATATTAGCTAACGGTGAGTTATGAGACATTTTTGTTTAATTTATTCTTCATGTTTGATAAGTTTTAATATTTTTACCATCTATGTCATACACCAAAAGTGTGTGAACCTAAGATATTACACATTACACAACTCAATTATATTGGTAGATACCCTAATCCATCAAATGCCAAGTTTTAATAAAATCTAATTTCACAGAAAATATAATGAGCATAAGGTTTCTTCTAATGATTATTATCATGATTGATTCTCAACATACTAAGCTAGAAATACAACTTACAAGACATATTTTTACATGTTTACCTTGTCCTTCATGCATTGTTCTTAAATAATTACTTGATTGCAATCATGTGTCTCTTCATCCACCATTTTAGGTTGATAAGAGAAATCATGAAATTAAGAGCTTTGATGGTAGTGCTTATTGTTATTATCATATATGTATTGGTCACCCTACAAATAGATGTCTTAAAGTGTGCCACTTCACTTAAATTATTGTTGATTTTAATGTAATCAAATGGGATGAGCACACATAATATTCTAAGCTTAATAATAATGGTTTTAAATTTAAAATATTCAATTATCCGCTTCTAAGGATATTATTACACATCTACTTGAAAATTTCATAACACTAATCATGTGGTGCTACCACCACCTTCATATGATTGTACACTTGGTGTTATGATTGACACTATTACTCATACAAAATTATCTATACTAACGATTTTTTTAATTCGATATAGATAACTCAATTATCTCGATAAATTATTTATTCGAGTCTTTATTCATCAGATTCCTATTCAAGGTGTCTTTTTTATTCCACATAGAAAAGATAATGTTTTTCATGGCCATTAATTTAATATATTGATATCTCTTTTCAAGTCTTCCGCTTAACTTTTATCCACATTTTTACGGATTACACTATCAATGATAGTTGGACCTATCACTACAAAGATTTCATTATTTTTTGCTAAATTTGTTGACAATGTAGTATTGTATTTAGGCATCCATTGGATACATTCTCTTAGGGTTGTTCCTTCTATTTTTCATCAATATATTAAGTTTATTCATCAACAAAAGGTATTCAATATTCGAGGTACTCCTTTTAGGTATTTCCCTCCTACAATTCATAGTTCCTCTAAAGTTTCTATCCCTCTTCCTAGAGCATCTATGGATATGTATATTACTTCACATAACACTATTCCTCCTCAGCCTTATTTTTTTGCACATTATCTCTAGTGGGTCACACCCTAATAGTATTTTCCATAGATATTCTAGATTTTAAAATCACTTAAAATTTTCTCAAAGGTATCATAGGATTTCTCATTCTTATAGTCCACCATGTAGGTATCACACATCACAATCTACTTTTTGTTTTAGGATTTATGGTTATCTTCATAGGCATTTTTCATCACATATCATCACCATGGTTCCACTTGCACTTGAGTCACATTATATGAAACATTCATGGCTTGAACCTCCATCATTTTTGGAATTCATTTCAACTCCTTGAATGGTTCCTTTGGATACCTTCCATTGAATTCTCGTTGTTTCGGAGGATGCACTTTATTTATAGGTTCAACTTGACTATTGAGGATCAGTCCCACACCCAATCCTCTCCCTTTACACACACACACACACACACACACACACACACACTCGGGGGATATTTCTTCTCATATTTATTTTCATAATATCTAGCAATTAATAAATGGGGAATTCTTGGATAACCCTTCTATCTCCTTAGAGATTAGGTTTTCATCTATACCCTCAAAAGGGCCTAAAATTCAAAAACATTAAAATATTTGAAAATAAAAATCATGACATATTTCTATGGCACACATTGTTTACCCTTTACATTATACATACTTTCTATTCCATTGGTTTTATATATAATATTTATTATTTACACATTTATATGTTTACATCGTATATTGAGCATGTTGAAAGACATAAAAGAGTGATAAATGATGATAGGTATTTTCCTAACCTTTTCCTAGACTCGTTAACCTATGAGGACATCTACTTTTACATATAATATGCAACTACTATATTTCCATTATAGTTCCTTTATTTCCTCATTACACTTATATATATTTGTATGTGTGTGTGTGTATAGACACATGCACACAAAGAGATACATACATACATATGTATGTATGTATGTATGTATGTATGTACACACACAGTATATATATATATATATATATATATATATATATATATATATATATATATATATATATATATATATATATATATATTTGTTTATGGACACACACACACACACAATATATGTGTGTGTGTGTGTGTGTGTGTGTGTGTGTGTGGACACACACACGCATATATATATATATTAGTATGTGTTTATATAATGTATTCGGTATCATGTGTGTTTTGTGTGGCATGTACAATTATTTCTATATCTTTCATATAATATCATCTTTATTATTTATCACATTTAGATACACTTTTTTCTTAATTTATTTCTATTTGTGTGTGTATATTCTCTTTTCTACTATTATTGTGGCCCAAGGGCCTTGATTGTGTTGTGACATTATGGGTTTCCCATTTTTCATAATCAAGTTTTATGTGTGGTGCTATATCCATTGTTTACATGGTTAAGGGCATTTAATGTCTTGAAAAACAATGGGTGTCCCATGCTTGTAGGTATTTTACCTTTTGTGTGACACTATTTTATATGTTTGCACTTGTCTTTACATTTTATGCACTTTTTCTACTCACACATGGTTTTCTACAATTGATAAATGTTGTTTTCTTTCATGTATACAGCTTATTTTTATCATGGCTCTTATTTTCATTTCTCTTACTTTGCACCATTGTATCTACCATGCACATTCCCGTGTAGATATATAGTTTATTCTTGTTAGCCACCATATTAGCTTCTCAAACATTATACATAGGTTCACATCTTCTCGAACATGGGTATACATATTTTCTTTTGATCTGAACACTCACATTCCTCATCAAACATCCTCAAAATATGAGAAAATATTTGGGCTTTACTCTACATTTATAAACTAGATACATGCACTTTTCTAGAAACAAACATATGCCGATGGGGATAGAAATACCTCATAATTCGACTCAAATAAAAAAATCAATAAGATATACACACTTTGAGTGAAACATATAGCCTAGTCAGATACAATACAAATGGTTTTGACCTATAATATATTCTTCACACAGGGTATTTTTTTAGCCAAATATTTCAACATTCTTATGTTTTACATCTCCATACAACATTTTCATTTGGTTTTATGCTGAGATTGAGTCAATTTGGAAGAGGTTTAGGGAGCATAAAGTGGTTCATCCTCTTTTTATCCATATTACTTATTTCATCTTCTAGTTTCAATCACATTGGGGGCATGGGTATAACTTCTCCAATCATATTTCAGCATGTATTAGTTATACTTATTTTTATGGAACATACAAAGAGTATGGGGGACTTATTTCTCATTTCTATGATGTGACCAAATTTACAAAATGGGGCTTATATCTACCTCCATTATTATGTTTTTTGGAGTTTTTAAAGTATTGAAGTGGTTAGGTTCTTATTAGAAAGGTTTTCATGCCCTTTTTCCTTCTCATTTAAGGGAATATATTAATGTTATTGAATAATTTTGATACAAAGTTTTCT